>CM068744.1:110855153-111046537 GCA_035084275.1 Hydrolagus colliei | reverse complement strand
TCTCCCTCCCTCCCTCAGTCACTCCCTCCCTCCCTCAGTAAGTCCCTCCCTCAGTCAGTCAGTCCTTCCCTCCCTCAGTCCCTCCCTCCGTCAGTCCCTCCCTCCCTCCCTCAGTCAGTCAGTCAGTCCCTCCCCCCCAGGCCCTCCCTCCCTCCCTCAGTCAGTCAGTCAGTCCCTCCCCCCCAGGCCCTCCCTCCCCCCTCAGTCCCTCACTCACGGCCAGGATGAGGCGGAGGTCTCGGGCGCTGTTGTGCTTTGCCCTGCTCTGGGTGCTGGGCATTGCCTATTATATCTACTCGGGCGGCGGCGGCGGCGGCAGGAGCCAGGTACAGGCCTCTCCACCAAACACAGCCCTCCCGGCCTCACACACAACCCGGAGCCTGAGCGCTAGGCCCCGGGCTGCCGGCTACCACTGACACCGGGGGGGGGGGGGGACAGACACTGGGGGGGGGGGGGGCACAGACACTAGGGGGGGGGGGGGCACAGACACTAGGGGGGGGGGGGCACAGACACTAGGGGGGGGGGGGGCACAGACACTAGGGGGGGGGGGGTCACAGACACTAGGGGGGGGCGGGGCACAGACACTGGGGGGGGGGGGGGACAGACACTAGCGGGGGGCACAGACACTAGGGGGGGGGGGGGCACAGACACTGGGGGGGGGGCACAGACACTAGGGGGGGGGGCGGGGCACAGACACTGGGGGGGGGGGGGGGACAGACACTAGGGGGGGGCACAGACACTAGGGGGGGGCGGGGCACAGACACTGGGGGGGGGGGGGGGACAGACACTAGGGGGGGGCACAGACACTAGGGGGGGGGCGGGGCACAGACACTGGGGGGGGGGGGGACAGACACTAGGGGGGGGCACAGACACTAGGGGGGGGCACAGACACTAGTGGGGGGGCACAGACACTAGGGGGGGGGGGGCACAGACACTAGGGGGGGGGGGGGCACAGACACTAGGGGGGGGCACAGACACTAGGGGGGGGCACAGACACTAGGGGGGGGGGGCACAGACACTAGGGGGGGGGGGACAGACACCAGAGGGGGGCACAGACACTAGGGGGGGGGCACAGACACTAGGGGGGGGGCACAGACACTAGGGGGGGGGGGGCACAGACACTAGGGGGGGGGGGGCACAGACACTAGGGGGGGGGCACAGACACTAGGGGGGGGGGGCACAGACACTAGGGGGGGGGGGGCACAGACACTAGGGGGGGGCACAGACACTAGGGGGGGGCACAGACACTAGGGGGGGGGCGGGGCACAGACACTAGGGGGGGGCACAGACACTGGGGGGGGCACAGACACTAGGGGGGGGCACAGACACTGGGGGGGGCACAGACACTAGGGGGGGGCACAGACACTAGGGGGGCACAGACACTAGGGGGGGGGGGGACAGACACTAGGGGGGGGGTACAGACACTAGTGGGTGGGGGGACAGACACTATGGGGGGGGGCACAGACACTAGTGGGGGGGCACAGACACTAGGGGGGGCACAGACACTAGGGGGGGGCACAGACACTAGGGGGGGCACAGACACTAGGGGGGGGGGTACAGACACTAGTGGGTGGGGGGACAGACACTATGGGGGGGGGGGCACAGACACTAGGTGGGGGGGGGACAGACACCAGAGGGGGGCACAGACACTAGGGGGGGGGCACAGACACTAGGGGGGGGGCACAGACACTAGGGGGGGGGGGACAGACACCAGAGGGGGGCACAGACACTAGGGGGGGGGCACAGACACTAGGGGGGGGGGGGGCACAGACACTACGGGGGGGGGGCACAGACACTAGGGGGGGGGCACAGACACTAGGGGGGGGGGGGGGCACAGACACTAGGGGGGGGGGGGCACAGACACTAGGGGGGGGCACAGACACTAGGGGGGGGCACAGACACTAGGGGGGGGGCGGGGCACAGACACTAGGGGGGGGCACAGACACTGGGGGGGGCACAGACACTAGGGGGGGGGGGCACAGACACTGGGGGGGGCACAGACACTAGGGGGGGGCACAGACACTGGGGGGGGCACAGACACTAGGGGGGCACAGACACTAGGGGGGGGGCACAGACACTAGGGGGGGGGTACAGACACTAGTGGGTGGGGGGACAGACACTATGGGGGGGGGCACAGACACTAGTGGGGGGGCACAGACACTAGGGGGGGGCACAGACACTAGGGGGGGGCACAGACACTAGGGGGGGCACAGACACTAGGGGGGGGGCACAGACACTAGGGGGGGGGTACAGACACTAGTGGGTGGGGGGACAGACACTATGGGGGGGGGGCACAGACACTAGGTGGGGGGCACAGACACTTGGGGGGGGGGGGGCACAGACACCAGAGGGGAGGGGCGCAGACACCAGAGGGGGGCACAGACACTAGGGGGGGGGGGCACAGACACTAGGGGGGGGCACAGACACTAGGGGGGGGGGCACAGACACTAGGGGGGGCACAGACACTAGGGGGGGGGGGCACAGACACTAGGGGGGGGGCACAGACACTAGGGGGGGTGCACAGACACTAGGGGGGGCACAGACACGGGGGGGGGGGCACAGACACTAGGGGTGGGGGGCACAGACACTAGGGGGGGGGCACAGACATTGGGGGGGGCACAGACACTAGGGGGGGGGGCACAGACACTAGGGGGGGGGGGGCACAGACACCAGAGGGGGGGGGGGGCACAGACACCAGGGTGGGGGGGGGCACAGACACTAGTGGGGGGGCACAGACACTGGGGGGGGGGCACAGACACTAGGGGGGGGCACAGACACTAGTGGGTGGGGGGACAGACACTATGGGGGGGGCACAGACACTAGGTGGGGGGCACAGACACTAGGGGGGGGGGGGGCACAGACACCAGAGGGGAGGGGCGCAGACACCAGAGGGGGGCACAGACACTAGGGGGGGGGGGGGAGCACAGACACTGGGGGGGGGCACAGACACTAGGGGGGGGGAGCACAGACACTAGTGGGTGGGGGGACAGACACTATGGGGGGGGCACAGACACTAGGGGGGGGCACAGACACTAGTGGGGGGCACAGACACTAGGGGGGGGGGCACAGACACTAGGGGAGGGGGCACAGATACCAGAGGGGGGCACAGATACCAGAGGGGGGCACAGACACCAGGGGTGGGCACAGACACCGGGGGGTGGCACAGACACCAGGGGGGGGGGTCACAGACACCAGGGGGGGGCACAGGCACCAGGGGGGGGGCACAGACACCAGGGGGGTGGCACAGACACCAGGGGGGGTTACAGACACTAGGGGGGGGGGGGCACAGACACTAGGGGGGGGCACAGACACTAGGGGGGGGCACAGACACTAGGGGGGGGGGCACAGACTCTAGGGGGGGGCACAGACACTAGGGGGGGGCACAGACACGGGGGGGGGGGGGCACAGACACTAGGGGGGGGGCACAGACACTAGGGGGGGGCACAGACATTGGGGGGGGCACAGACACTAGGGGGGGGGCACAGACACTAGGGGGGGGGGCACAGACACTAGGGGGGGGGGCGCAGACACCAGAGGGGGGGGGGGGGCACAGACACCAGGGGGGGGGGGGCACAGACACCAGGGGGGGGGGCACAGACACCAGGGGGGGGGGCACAGACACCTGGGGGGGCACAGACACCAGGGGGTCACAGACACTAGGGGGTCACAGACACTAGGGGGGGGGGGGGCACAGACACCAGGGGGGGCACAGACACTAGGGTGGGGGCACAGACACTAGGGGGTGGGGGTACAGACACTAGGGGGGGGCACAGACACTAGGGGTGGGGGTACAGACACTAGGGGGGGGCACAGACACTAGGGGGTGGGTGGGGGGGCACAGACACCAGAGGGGGGCACAGACACCAGGGGGGGCACAGACACCAGAGGGGGGCACAGACACTAGGGGTGTGGGGGGCACAGACACCAGGGGGGGCACAGACACTGGGGGCAGGCACAGACACTAGGAGGGGGGGGGGCGCAGACACTAGGGGGGGGGGCACAGACACCAGGGGGGGGTACAGACACTAGGGGGGGGGGGGGCACAGACACTAGGGGGGGGCACAGACACTAGGGGGGGGGGCACAGACACTAGGGGGGGGCACGGACACTAGGGGGGGGCACAGACACGGTGGGGGGGGGGGCACAGACACTAGGGGGGGGGCACAGACATTGGGGGGGGCACAGACACTAGGGGGGGGGGGCACAGACACTAGGGGGGGGGGCGCAGACACCAGAGGGGGGGGGGGCACAGACACCAGGGGGGGGGGGCACAGACACCAGGGGGGGGGGCACAGACACCAGGGGGGGCACAGACACCAGGGGGTCACAGACACTAGGGGGTCACAGACACTAGGGGGGGGGGGGCACAGACACCAGGGGGGGCACAGACACTAGGGTGGGGGCACAGACACTAGGGGGGGGGGTACAGACACTAGGGGGGGGCACAGACACTAGGGGTGGGGGTACAGACACTAGGGGGGGGCACAGACACTAGGGGGTGGGTGGGTGGGGGGGCACAGACACCAGAGGGGGGCACAGACACCAGGGGGGGCACAGACACCAGAGGGGGGCACAGACACTAGGGGGGTGGGGGGCACAGACACGCAGGGGGGGCACAGACACTAGGGGGGGGGGCACAGACACTGGGGGCAGGCACAGACACTAGGAGGGGGGGGGGGCGCAGACACTAGGGGGGGGGCACAGACACTAGGGGGGGGCACAGACACTAGTGGGTGGGGGGACAGACACTATGGGGGGGGCACAGACACTAGGGGGGGGCACAGACACTAGGGGGGGGCACAGACACTAGGGGGGGGGGCACAGACACTAGGGGGGGGGGCACAGATACCAGAGGGGGCACAGACACCAGGTGGGGGTCACAGACACCAGAGGGGGGCACAGACACCAGGGGGGGGGTCACAGACACCAGGGGGGGGCACAGGCACCAGGGGGGGGCACAGACACTAGGCGGGGGGCACAGACACCAGGGGTGGGCACAGACACTAGGGGGGTGGCACAGACACCAGGGGAGGGGCACAGACACTAGAGGGGGGCACAGACATCAGAGGGGGGCACAGACACTGGGGGGGGGCACAGACACCAGAGGGGGCACAGACACCAAGGGGGGGCACAGACACTAGGGGGGGGCACAGACACCAGAGGGGGGCACAGACACTAGGGGGGGCACAGACACTAGGGGGGGGGGGAGAGCACAGACACTAGGGGGTTGGGCTCAGACACCAGGGGGTGGGGGGGCACAGACACCAGGGGGGGGGCACAGACACCGGTGGGTGGAGCACAGACACCAGGTGGGGGGTCACAGACACCAGGGGGGGCACAGACACCGGGGGGGGGGGGGGGGGACAGACACCGGGGGGGGGGGGGCACAGACACCAAGGGAGGGGGCACAGACACCGGCGGGGGGGGGGGGACAGACACCGGGGGGGGGGGGGGCACAGACACCAAGGGAGGGGGCACAGACACCGGGGGGGGGGTGGGGGGGGCACAGACACCAGGGGAGGGGTGGGGGGAGACATTGAGCAGAGACACGGTACGGGGTGGGCACAGACGCTAGGGGGGGGAAGGGGCGGACGCACAGACACCAGGGGCGGGCACAGACACTAGGGGCGATGGGATGGGGGCACAGACACCAGGGGTGGGGGGCACAGACATCAGGGGGGGCACAGACACCAGGGGGGGGCACAGACACCAGGGGGGCGCACAGACACCAGGGGGGCGCACAGACACCAGGGGGGGGGGCACAGACACCAGGTGGGGGGCACAGACACTAGGGGTGGGCACAGACACCAGGGGGGGGCACAGACACCAGGGGGGGGGGGCACAGACACCAAGAGAGGGGGCACAGACACCGGGTGGGGGGGGGGGGGGGGGGGGCACAGACACCAGGGGAGGGGGGGGGGGAGACATTGAGCAGAGACACGGTACGGGGTGGGCACAGACATCAGGGGGATCCAATATTTCAGGACAGCCTCTCTTCGCCCTCCCTCCCCTCCCCTCCCCTCCCCCGATACTGCCCCCCCCCACTCTCCTGGCCTGACCCTCCCCCCTAATCTAGTGACTCAATCCACTACTGTTTGTGGGACATTGCTGTGTATTCTGTGAAGCGCTTTGAGGCAGCTCAAAGAAGTCATAAGGCACTATATCAAATGCAAGGATTATTATTATTATTATCATCTCCTAGGCATCTCAGTAGTGAAAGACTGCAATGAGAAACCCGTGTACTGAGATTCTTTCCCCCACCACTAAAACAACGAGAGACCCTTCACTGTACTGAGACACATTCTGAGTACCAAGAAATTTCCCTTCTCCCCCCACATGTCGAATATTGGTTATTCCCCAATACAGAGCCCACCCTCTGTACCTTAAACATGAGACTTGGAGAAACTCCAACCCTTTACTACTGAGACTCCTCCATCCTTTCGCCTGCCATCACTGGAGGTATTCTATCACCAGGACATTTCTTCCTCCTGTTACATTTGTATGGAACCTTTCAAGTCAGGAGGGTGTGCCAAGGCGCTGGACAGGCGGGGATTTGGATCCAAGCTGGCGGGGGTTGGGGGGGGGGGGGGTTTCAGGTGGTGTGGAGGGCAGGGGGGGGATTGGGGTAGGAAGGTGATTGAATGCGGGCTCGGAGAAGTGTCTGGAGACAGGCCTTGAAGGAGACAAGGGAAGGGGCAAGGCAATGGAACTGAAGTGGAGTTCCAAAGGATGGGGGCAAAAAGGCTGAAGGCGATGATGGGACAGACCAGGTAGGGGACATGGAACAGGCCGGAGCCCACTGATCAGATTGGTCAATATGGAGTTAGCAGGTCACACGATCACTCAGACACAGACCTATCAAAGAGGATTTTGAACTCTGCCCGATATGCAGCCAATGGAGCTGGGTGACGATGGAGTGACAAGATCACGCACTGCGGTGCGGAGGAGGACGTGAGCTGCAGAGGTTTGAATGATCTGCGGTTTGTAGAGGGAATGCGCTAGCGTGGAGTTTGTGTTATCGAGCTTGGATGTAATGAATTGGTTGAAGGAGGATTTCGGCAGCCTACGGGGAGAGGCAACGGTTGAGCTGGGTGATGTTGTGGAAGTGGAGTAAGGCGGAGTAAGGCAGAGTGGATCATGGCACGGACGTGGGGTAGAAAAGACCGTTGAGGGTCAAACAAGGCGCCGAGGTTCCAGACTGGCTCAGTGAGGTGGAATGTGCATCCATGGATGGTAATGCTGACAGTCCCTGAGATGTGGAGTCGCTGACAGGAGTCAAACACAAGAGCCTTGATCTTGTTGAAGTTCAATTAGCTCTCATCCAGCACTTGATATCTCTCTGGCCTACAATCCACCAGAACAGTAGCGGTCCTGGAGTCGAGGGTGGAAGCAGAGTTTTAGCAACTCCTCCAAATTCTATTTGTAAATGTTTTTGTGTGATGGCATTTTATTGATGTGGGATTAAATCATTATTTGGGGGACCACATTATCCACTGCTGGTTTACGCAACATTGTAGTGTTTTAAGCTTCTCAAAATTGAACCCCTAATGGCATTAAAGGATTGCGCTGCGTTCGTGTGCTGCTGAAAAACCTGGGAGATTAATTAAAATAATTTAATTTAATAAATAATTTAAATAATCTTCAATGGTTAAGAAGCTGAACCCAAATAATTGCTCTACTCTACTTACCACTTACGGTGTGTTTTTATACTTCTGATGCTTGTTTTGACCCAGGTTCGACTGACAGTATATCCCAAACAAAAACAACTGGACTTTATTTGGCAATGATGGGGCACACTTGCAAGAATCTGGATTACGTTAATTTCACTTGCATCTGAACCAAGTCTTGATCCGAGTTAAGATGCTGTTTTGCTGCTTAATTCTGATCGGTGTTGGTCCAGTTGAATCAGATTTATCTTATTTTGTTTGACAGAGAGATTAAAAAAAACTCAGTGACTTGTCAGAGAGCTGTGTATTCTCTTCCCGCCCCTCACCACATACCCCATCTACCAGTTCCTCCTTTGTTCTCTTCTATTCACTGTATATATTCTCCCCTTTGGTGACACCACTCGTAGGCAAAGGCACCCAACTCTGTCTCTGAGTCTACTAATGGTTCCTGACCAGTTCCTGGGGGCAGGGAATCCTCCCTCTCGCTCCTGTTAACCCTGCAAGCCAAAGCTCTGACACATGATTAAATGAGGATCTTTGAGACAGGCCTTGAAGGAGGGAAGAGAGGAGAATGAGGCAAAGGGATGGAGTTCCAAAAGGTGGAGCGGAAAGGTGAAAGGCTTGACTGCAAATGATAATGCAACAGGGCGGGGGACGTGAAGCGGGCTGTAACCTGCTAAGCGGACAGTTCTATAGAGTTAGCAGGTCACATAGGTAGGTAGGAGAAAGATGGTGGAAGGCTTTGAAGGCATGGAAGAAGATTTTGAACTCTTATGCTCTAGGGATGGGAAGCCAGGAGAGCTGGGTATTCCCTCAGAGAATGGTCTGATTTTAAGAAGCATAAAATAAGGCATGTGTCACCTGGAGGCCATCTTTCTGGTTGTCATTCAATCTTTCGTGAAGGGTATCTGATTTGACTATAGTTTCTGAACACAAGTCTTAAAGGAGTATTAAACTAAATATGATTGGAGAAGATTAATTTGTTTGGATTTAAAAATACTGTATTTTATGTTTATTCCTGCTCTATTGTCAATGAAGTTGAATTAGATATGACCTGTTTGGGTATTTCTGCAAATCTCACATTATTGATATAATTTCCAGTCCTTGGGCATCCAGTATTATTTGCAATATGCAATACAGAGACTTGTTTGTGTTAATATGCCTATGGAATGCGCAAAGCGGATATGCATTTGGGTGTCCACCTGCCTCAATTAAACACTCGCCCCTAAGTCAGAAGGCTGTGGGTTCAAGCCCCACGTCAGAACTTTGACCCCACAAGTCTTGTCATCTCCAATGCAGTGCTGAGGATGTGTTGCATTTTCAGAGGTGGCGTTGTTTGGATGAAGCATTAAACCAAAGACCCATCAGGTGAACATGGAGTCCTGATGCTCAGCGGTTAGAGCACTAGCCTCGCAAGCGAGAGACCTGGGTTCGATTCCCAGCAGGACAAAAATGTTGGGCAAGTATTCGTACTCCACAAGCCTCTGTTTACCTCGCAGTAAATAGGAGCTGGTTGACAAGCGATTAGCGGATCGCTTTTCTGGGTGTAATAATTCCTTAAAAGAATTGGTCAATCCATGACTGTTCGTGGGACACTGCTGTGTGCAATTGCCTACTGTATTTCACCCACAGTAAAATATATAGTTGATCCACTTTACAGTATATTCTGTGAAGCGCTTTGAGGCGTATCAAAGACGTGATAAGATGCAATATCAAATCAAGGACTATAAATGTTAATGCACTACTTCCATGCACTACTCGAAAAGAGGAGGAAGTTTCTTCAGGTATCCTGGCCAACTATCCCCCAAATAAAATGAATTATTCACCTGAAGGCTGGTGGTGGGGCAATGCAGATTGGCTGCTGGATTCACCTATAAAATATAGTTATTACAGTTTACAATAAGTCCTGTGATTTGTTGTTCCCTGAGACATCCACCTGACATGATAGTCTCTATTGAATGTGAGGATTATTATGATTTGTCATTAAGCTTGCACTGTACTCTAAAGGCTGACAATGAATGTGATCATTTTTTTTCAGCCTCACAGGTTAAATATAAAGCTTTACTGCTTATGTTTTGTAGGACGACCAGAATTCCATAGATGCAAATAAAAGGAAAAATCCTCACAGTGGTGATGTGAAAGAAGTACAGAGTATGGAAACGTTGCCTCCAGGTAAGAGGGGAGTGTGGATCCTAAAGCATAGTCCTAAAGGATTGAATGCACAGTTCTGTACACTTTGGGCTGCAAAAATCTCTCTTTTACCACAGGGAAAGTGAGGTGGGAGCACTTTGATCAGGAAGGGTATATCGGCGCCACTGTGGTAAAGGCTGGACAAGATCCGTACGCACGGAACAAGTTTAATCAAATGGAAAGCGACAAACTGCAAATGGATAGAAATATTCCAGATACCAGGCATGATCAGTAAGTGGAAACATCTCTAAGAGTTGGAGTGCAATGCAATATGTACTTTGTGTTGTACTTGTGTTTTTGGGGAGCGTGGGGGTGGAGGGGAGGGTGGGAGAGTGGCTTCAAACCAACAATTTAACCCCGTTATTAGCACCTTCGGACGTCCTCCTGATATGAAAGGCGCTACACAAGTGTAATTTTGTTATTGTTGTTACTAGCCACCGCTACCTGTCTACCTCTAGCCCCTCATTAGCTCTCCCTCATTACCCACTCCCCTACCCATTCCCCCATATCCATCTTTGACCCTATCTCCCCCTCCTCCCTTGCTATCATCTCGAAAATGAAACCCACCACCTACTCCCTTGACACCATCCCCACCTCTTTCTTCATCTCCCAGCTCCACCTGCTGGCCCCCCCTCCGATATCATCAACCAATCCTTATTCACCGGCACTGTTCGCACCCCTCTAAATACCAGCGGTCATCACCATGTCCTGAAAACTCCTTCACTGCACCCATCCCTACTCCCCAGTTATCACCCCAACTTCAACCTCCCATGTATGCGGATGACACCCAACTCTATTTTTCTGCCTAGACCTTTGATTCCAGGACCACTGCTGTCCTGACAGACTGCCTGTCAGACATCAAATCCTGGAAGAGAGGAACTTTCTACATTTGAATGTCTGAGGCCATGCTGATTGGCTCGCGCCAGGGCCTTCACACCTCAAGCACTGGCAGCATCAACCTCCATGGTTGCACACTCAAACTCACCAAGCCAGTCAGGATCCTAGTTATCGTGTTCGATCCTCAATTGTCTTTCCTCCCCCACATCCACGTCATGACAGCTCTGCCTTCCCTCACCTCCGCAACACCTCCGACTCCACTACTACCTCACCCCTCAGGTTACTGAAACTCTCATTCGTGCCTTGATCACGTCCAGGCTCGTCTATACCAATGACCTGCTTGTCGGCCTTCCGAACGTCTCCCTCCATAGGCTGCAGGTCCTCCAGAATTCTGCAGCCAGTGCCGTCTATTACACTAAGTCCTTCTAGTCCCCCCTCAAGACCCTCCTCTTCGACTGTGCCATTGGTCACACCCCCTTTCCCCTCCCTTACCTCCACCTTCCCCAATCCTGACCCCAGCTTGAATCTGAAACAATGACTGTTCAGCGCCTTGCGACTTCCTCCTGACGTGAAAGCTGCTATCAAATGTAGTTTTGTAGTTGTATTCTGTTTGTAAAATTGGGGAAACAGGAAATAAATATTAAGATGTGGTTCAGAGCTATTAAGACTATCTGTGCTACTGTAGCATTGCCATTTCAGTGATAGTTGGCAACATGCTGAAAACGTCCATCAGTGTGGCTCCATCGGTAGCAGTTCCATCTCCGAGTCAGATGGCTGTGGGTTCAAGCCCCTGTGTTGGGACTTTCAACACATCGTTTAGGTTGCTACTCCAAGCAGATGATTGGGGGAGTGTGTCATTGCTGTAAGTTCCTTGCTTCAGATGAGACGTTGTAGTGAGGTCCCATTTATCTGTTCAGATGGACATTAAAGATCGTGTGGCGCCGTTTGACAAGGAAGGGAGATTCCCTCAGTATCCTGGTCAACAAGCCAATTCCAATCCAATCCAGCACTGCATTATAGTGTCAACTTTGTCTATGTGATTCCAAGTCTCGGTGTGGGGCTCAAACCCAAAAACTTCTAACTCAGAGGCGTGAATGCTGCCCTGGGCCAGGCTGACACAACAGTAACTTGTTGTAAGCTCTGCTGCTCAATGCATCCTGTTTACAGTAATGCCTTGTGAATAGATTTCGCTTGTCTGACATTCTGCCTCAATGAACCTTGTAGCAGTGTAATCGCACAGTCTTTGTTCAGAGGCACTTACTGTGCCAGTTTTGGGGTTTGACATGTTTCTTCCAGTTAGTTTCCGAAGTAACTTTGTGCAATAATAATAATAATCCTTCCATTTGTTTTAGCGTCTTATCACGTGGTTGAGGCATTTGAAAGCACTTCACAGAATATAGACTGTAAAGTGAATCGACTATATTTTGCGTGGGAAGATGCGGCAGCCGATTTGTGCACAACTGTCCCACGAACATTTGTCGATTGAGTGACCAAATTATTCTTTTTTTGAAAGACTGAACTCCACACGCCTCTGTTTACCTAGCGGTAAGTAGGAGCACAGTTGTCAGATTGGCAGATCACTTTCTGGGGGGTAGAACTCCCTATCGAAACAAGTTTGGTCACTGAATCCCACAACTGTTGGACACTGCTGTGCAATTGGTAGCCACGTTTTACACAATCTACACAATCATTCCACTTCACATTCTGTGAAACGCTTTGAGAGTCTCAAAGACGTGCTAAACTGCACTATCGAATGCACGGATTATTATTATTATTATTATTAAAAATGTACTCACTGCCTTTGCTCCCAGCGTGTGCTGCTCTCTCTGACAGATGCCGAAGGAAACAGTGGACCTCTGAGGAGTTACCGGGGACCAGCGTAGTCATCACTTTCCACAATGAAGCCAGATCTGCACTGCTTCGCACTGTGGTCAGGTAAAACTGCTCGGAAGTAATTTATAGTATGTAGAGATATCACTTCCTCGTTGTTGGTAAAGACGGGCGTCTGACACGTGTAGAATCACACTGCGCTTTGGGAGATATTTCTAGATTTTAGCGAGCGAACACTGTTTGCGAGCAGGCAGGGTGCCTATAGCTTACCCTTGCTGGACAGTGCAATCAATGGCAAGCTGTGCAGTTTTAGCTGCTTAGACACCAGCAGTTACCCCAACGCCCACTCTGGGGTTCCCAAGCCTCATCGGTTGCCAACCTGTGCCTAATACCTTCCAGAATGAGGTCAGAAGGATGTGGCCCCTCCAGCGAGAGAGTGCATGCCGTTCCAACAATATTGAATTTGAATTTCTATGTGTAGGTGGGAACGCGTGACTAACCCCCCAAAAAATCCAGTTGGCACCGTTTTACACGTTAAGGCTGTGGCTTGCAGATGCCCTAATGTTCATTGCTTACAAGTGTACAAACCGAGTCCCACCGGTGGGTGGGTTGGGTTCGGCCGGAGTGGAGCGTACAATCTCTTTTCGGATTGTCACTTCCTGCTCGCCTAAACTGCATGGCAAGCCTTGCGCTGTTTGTCCAGCTAGCACCCTCCTGCCTGCGAGGGCTCTGGTGGGCTGTGCCAACAGGACACTGCGGTTTCATGTATTTCATGGTTTTGTGTGCCCAAAGGGAATTCCAAATCAAATTGCCTTCAGATCCCTCACGGTGCCGCCCCACCCAATGCTCCTGAAATACATGAAACTGTGACCTCCTCAAACTAGTGAGACCCGGCCTCTCCCTTTGCTCACGAGCACTGACCTGACCACTACCTCTGCCGTCGTCAGACAGGCTTTCAGCCGAGATGTCCCCACTTTCTGGAACTCTGTCCTGGAGTCCCTCCACCTCCCTCCCTCCCTCCCTCTTTTCTTTCAAGGTCCGTTTCAAGACCTTCCTCTTTGACTGCACCTTTGGTTATTTTTATCCCTCCCACCCTCTCGGCTTCCACCCCCAGCTCGGATGCCAAGCCAGGATATCAAGTGTCTTGGGTTGTTGTAACAACTGCATGCGTGTTTTAAATTTTATTTGGGAGTAATGCTTCGCTTTTTGTTTCTCTGAATTTCAGTGTGCTTAGAAAAAGCACCCCGCATCTCATCAAAGAGATAATTTTAGTTGATGACTATAGTGACAACCGTAAGTAAGAGTGACTTTCACATGTATTTACAGTCTAGGTGTGTTTTTTTTGTTTTAAAAAAAAGAAAAACAAGTTAATTAAACTCTGAATTACATTTGCAGCTGAAGACGGTACTTTGTTGTCAAAAATAGAGAAAGTACGACTCCTTAGGAACAACAGGCGTGAAGGTATGTGGAGGGTTAAGTGCAACATTTGGGCGTGTCGACTTTGGCCTTGTTGCCAGAGACTTACCCTGCGACCCTCTTTCCGTGCGCAGGGCTAATGCGTTCACGTGTCCGAGGAGCCGATGCCGCACAAGCACAGATACTAACCTTCCTCGATAGTCATTGTGAATGCAATGAGCACTGGTTGGAGCCCCTCCTGGAGAGGGTGGTTGAGGTAAGCAGAGCCCAGGAGTGCCTATGGTGTGTGATCTTCTGCACATTGTAACACTTGTTATATTTTGTCTATATATATATATATATATGTAAATATAATAAGGAATCCTGTAGTGTATTGGTTAGAGTGTTCGCTTTGCAAGCGAGAGGACCCGGGTTCAATTCCCGGCGGAAACCTCAGGCAAGTTTCCTTACTCTATGCACTTGTTAACCTAACGTTAAGTAGGAACCCGGTTGTTGGCAAATCACTTTCCGGGGATAATAATCTTTTATTTAAAAAGTTTGACTCTCAATCCATGGCTGTTTATGGGACACTGCCGGGCACAATTGGCTGCTGCGCTTCTATTCCAAAATATACAGGTAATTCACTTTATAGTATATATTCCTTGAAGCGTTTTGATGCATCTCAGTGACTTGATAAGGCACTATATTAAATGCAATATTAATTACTATTTTAGTATTATTATGAATGTACGTTATAATATTTGATAAGGAAGATACAAAGAAACTATTTCCCTGGTGGGGGAATTCCAGAACAAGGGCGCATGATCTTAAAATTACAGCTAGGCCATTTAGGAGTGAAATCAGGAAGCATTTTTTCACACACCAGGTACTCTGCCCCAGAAGATTGTGAATACTGGATGAATTCAAATTTGTGGTGGATAGACATTTGTTAGATCAAGGGATATGCAGCAATCAGGAAAATGGATTTGAGGTACACACCATCCATGATTGAATGCCAGAACAGGCTGAAACGGTTGAATGGCCGACTTCTGTTCCTTCTCAGTGGTTAGAGCGCTCGCCTTACGAGTGTGAGACCTGTGTTTTGAATTCAGGCAGGTCAGGGCGAAAACCTTGGGCAAGTTTCCTTGCTCCACAGGCCCAATAATAATCACTCCCAAAAAAAACAGCAATAAATTGGCTATTTCAATCCACGACTGTTTGTGGGGACGCTGCTGCGTGCAATTGGCTGCACCCACAAATTCACCCACAAATGTACAGTCATTTCACTTTACAGTATATTCTGTGAAGCGCTTTGAGACACTTAGAAGACGTGAAAAGCACTATATCAAATGCAAGGATTATTATTATTATTATTATGCGTCCCTTACCTCAGCTCCCAGAAATTCAGCTGGTAGGAGAACAAATAGCTATCGCAGTGTGTTTTACTTTCTGTTTCCTCTCTACAGGACCGGACAAAAGTGGTTTCTCCGATAATTGATGTGATCAACATGGATAACTTCCAGTACGTGGGTGCGTCTGCAGATCTGAAAGGCGGTAAGTAAAGTGTTAAAAACTGAGCGAGCATCTTATGAGCCTTTGACCTTGATTATCCACCTGTCACTTAGCTCTTCTCTCCCCGCTGTGCAAATCAATTTTCTTCTGTAATTAAATGCCCGGGAAGAAGCAAGAGTGCACCAACGGCCTGAGATCACTGGAATAATAGCAAATTCACAGAATCATAGCATCTTACAGCACAGAGGAAGCTATTCAGCCCATTCGTACTTGTGCAGGCTCTTTGAAACAGCTATCGATTAACCCCCATTTCCCCCCGTCTTTCCCTGTGGCCTTGCAAATGTTTCCATAAGTGTTTACTTAATTCCCTTTCGAATATTATTATTGAATCTGTTGCTCTTCAGGCAGTGGATTCCAGTACGTAACAACTCGCTGCATAAAGAAAATTCTCATCTCCCTTGAGGTTCTTTTGCTAATTATCTTCAATCTGTCTCACCGACCCACCCGCTAGTTGAAACAGTTTCTCTTTATTTACTTAATCAAAACACCTCATAATTTTGAACACCTCTATCTCCCCTAAGCTTTATGTTTATATAGCGCCTTTCAAGTGGGAAGGGTGTCTGAGGGTGTTGGACAGTTAAGTGTTTGCACTGAGCTGAAGGGTGTAGTGGAGAAGGATTGGGGGTAGGCGGGGGCCCAGGTGGGTGCGGGCTGAAAAGCTGACCACCAAAAGTAGGGCGGGGCAGGGCAGGGTGGTGGACATGGAGCTGGCAAGAGCCCGGAAAACAGAGAGGTTGATTATGGTGTTAATAGGTTACAGAGGTAGGGAAGAACAGCTTTCAGCATGAATTCATCTATAGTATTAAAGATGTAATGTCTGTGTATCAGTATGTCCTCTAAGAACGATTGATTTATACCGATCGGAAAGGCCTAGCTTGAGGGAGTGTCATTGGAATTTTTTTGGGGGGGATCTCCTATCGTTGATGAGCTATGAACAAGCTCATCACACATGTATGGCAGTTTTGCGCTACAGTTTCACCAGGTGGCCGCGCCGACTCCCGGCGGAGCTGTGGCATTAGGCCAGCAGCAGGGGTCACTCCATTGAGCTGTGCTCAACTGAGACTACGAATCAGTTGGCGCTCAGCATATTGGGAATTTGTTGATTATATGTTCCCACTGTGGAGCCAGGAAATAGGCTCGCTTGGCAAAATGAAACCAGATTGTCTCACATAGCTCCCTGAATCTCCGAAAAGTCTGCTGGATGGCCAATCAAGTGATTCTAAGCAGTTCTTGGCAAACCTTAGGAAATACAATCATCCAATCACCCTAAGATGACTTATTTTGGCGCAACTAGAAAAATTAAAGAGCGAGGCTATACGCCAACATTTAAAGTGCAAGGCCCATCACTTATCTCTGAACGCTTTGCCTAATGAGTCACCAAAATTCTAACACATCTACTTAATGGTGAACCGAGAAGAACAAGCGAAGCAGCGTGGAATCAATGGTCTGGAATTAAAGGAAGCCCTGATTCAGGATCTGCAAGACATTCTTCAGAACAGTAACACATATGTCAGGAGCTTTATATCCGCAATGGAAAGAATGACTGCAGAAGGACATAGAATAATTATCCATGCAGACAAGACACCCGCTGGTACAATACAGCCAACTACTGACAAAGTAGCCACCTTGATCATGGTGAACAACATATTAAACAGGACATTGTTTTGCAGCAACGTAACATCAAACTCAAAACGAGCGAGCAAGACGAACAGAAGATGTTCGCCTTGGCCAGGGAAATTTTGCGGCAAATCAACTATAACCAAGATGAAAAGCAGCACGTTTGTACAGGAGAGAGAATCAACATTGACAGAAGATCAAGCTGCAGTGTATCAGCATACCCTTCAAAAAGCCACCCACAATGGCGGAGGCATTAACTTTCTTGAAACACCTGGTGGTACAAGTAAAACCTACCTCATCAATCTCATCTTGGCCAAGATTCGGTCCAAGGGCCAAATTGCAATGACTGTTGCATCCTCTGGTATCGCAACAACTCGTATTTGTTGGTGGCAGAGCAACCCATTCTGCCTTCAGGCTGCCATTGAACCTTTTTCACACAGAGGCTTCTAGGCTGTAGGCATGTGTGATGGTGCCTCAGGACAAAACATGTGAGTAGATCTTCATGTCAGTTCCGCAGTTGGGTCATATGCTGACCTCCTGGAAATTAGGGATGGCAAAATTTCAGTGGATCCAACAGACGGCCGAGTTGAGATCCCTGAAGGTTGTGGGACCATTGCATAAGCTCCAATCAGCCATAACAATACAAATCACGGGAGGTTATGTCAACAAGCAATTTTTGCTCCACAAATGAGTCTGCCAGCGAGATCAATTCTCAGCTATTCAATGACATCCCCGGCCAAGAACAACAGCAACAACAGAATTATACTACAACTACCCAACTGACTTTTTAAACTCTTTGGAATCACATGTAATGCCTCCACACCATAACAACAACAACAAAATTATATTTATAGAAACCCCCGGCCAAGGCACACAAACTCATACTAAAAAAAGGTTGGTTTCATAATCACTGCTACTGAGGAATCTAAATACAATAAAAGCCCTTTTATCCGTGATCTGGTTAACCGGATTGCTCAACCCCCTCCCGGGGCAATTCCCCATTCCAGCAATCGCTGGATTAGATACTCATGTGTCAGTTCATCTCAAAACCTGTACATCATGGCCAGAGGAGGAAAAATTGCAAATGGTGTCTACACGGAAGTTTTGCAATAACTTGAGCACCTGTCGGATCATATTGTAGCGCCTTTGGTTAGCGTACCTTTGATAGGATCTTCTATCGTCATGAGCTATAGCTATATATAGCTATAGCCCAAAGTATCTCATTGCACGTGTGAAGCCGTTTTGATGAAGCTATACACACAGTGTTTATGGCATGTTAAGTGGTTTGTGAGTGGTATTATGGAAAATCCATATGGGATCCTTTGGTTTCAAGCCATAACTACACACGGCGTGTGGAATCAGAAAACTTGCCAGTGTTTCCCCCCCTTCTGGGAATGGAACCAGAGTCCCGTTGATCACTAAATCTCATTGTAAGGCACACCCGTTTGACCACACCTCTCCCTTCCCCCCTTGTTCAGTGTCCGACCCCGCTGTTGCGCTGCTCTCTGAGATGCTGTCCTGTGGGAAGGGCACTGTATAATCGCAAGATGATGATTGTGGGAATGTAGCAGTTTTGGGTGTGACTCTGTAACGACCTATATCCCCGATGAGTCTGAAAATATTACCAATCTAGTATCTCACATGCATAGAGAAGTAAATAGGCTTAGATACGGCGATCCCCTTCCAGCCTGGTGGAAAGCCTGGTTGGAGGGATGGGGAGCCTGGTTCATGCATGTGCTAGTTATTGTGATGGCATTTTATTAATCTTTTGTGTAATAATACAATGTATAAAAGTTTGCCTTAATCGTTTGGGCTTCTGTTGCACCAGGTGTTTCGTTGTCGCTTTTACATAAGCAACATCAACAGTATTATGTTTAGATTGCTGTGACAGAGTCACAAAAGGGGGGATTGTTGGAATGTAGCAGTTTTGTGTGTGACTCTGTAACAACACGTTTGTGTTTATCTGGCAGTTTAGACTGATTTAGACCAGATAACTATGTATTGTAGAAAGATAACAAGTGTGTGTGTGACCATTGGACCAGATAACTTTGTAGTGTAGAAAGATAACAAGTGTGTGTGACCATTGGATAATGCTCCTAATACGGGCATGTTGGTTGGTCAATACTGTCTTAACTGATTGGGTCCTGTAGGACAAAGAAAGCGAACTGAGTATATATGTGTTGAATCCTTCAAGATTCAACGTTTTCGAACTAACAAGTAACTATTCGAATCACAAGAGGAGTGCCTGTACTATAACTGGCATGTAGTACTGAATAAAAAGATCTGTGATGACTGAAGATCGTTTCTTTGAGAAAACTCCCATTTCTTCTGAATCTAACAATTTGGCGTAGTCGCCAGGATCACAGAAGGTAACAAGGACAGACATTGAACACGGATTGCCTAAGGTGAATCGGTAAAGGTGTACGGCTCGATTGATAAGGGCGGAACACGGTCTACCTCAGTTGAATCGGTAAAGGTGTACCACTTGGTTAACAAGGGCGGAACACGGGCTACCACAGATAAAGTTACGGAATCTTTGTGTTAAAATTCCTCGGCACGTGTGGAGCTGTTTGAACCTTCTCGTGATTCTTAAAGAAAGAACCGGATTTGCAGAAGACAAGAAAACAAAATGCCGTCAGACGTGATCTCGACGTAAGAAATACCTCTTTTGTTTGAGTTTGGATCATTAAGAGACGTTATACAAGCGAGTTTTAGGTTTTAGAAAATTACCAAGTTTGAGAAGCCCATCCGGATCCTCGGGGTGTAATCCTCTATCGGCGTTGAAATTGCCTACGGCCTCAAGAAAAATTGCTAAAAATGGTAGAAACAAAAAGTGAAAAAAACACTTTACACAAAGGAGGGCAGGCACCTCCGGATGTGTCTGAAACCGAAATGTTGTGCAAATTAACACAAATCTTCCAGAAAAATATGAACTTACTTAAGCTCCAGCAGACTTTGGAAAATAAATATAACATGGGAACGGGACAGTGGTCTTTACCCAACATACAAAAAGTATGGGGAAAAACTACCCGCTCAAAGGGGAACGACCAGACAAGGTTGGCGATGATTGTCATGAGTCAGCTACGACAACGGAGTGAAATTATGCGTAATACCCAGTACGATACAGATATGAAGAAAGCAAAGGAACAATTAAATGCTATGGCAGAACAATTGAGTAAAAAGCAAGCTGAAATTGAAAAGCTTAAAACTGAACTGTTTAAGCAAAACGAGAAGGGCGTAAAAACATCGAGCGCTCCATCGGTACCGTATCAATCAGTATATCCATCTTTAAATGTGTTGCATGCATCTATTCCATCTTTACCTCCTGAGTATGCCAGTGATTATGAGTGTGATCCTTGGGACCTGTCGACTTGTCTACCGGACCCTTGGGGGGATGATAACCGTCCACCGCAATTGAGACCTATGGTCACCCGATATCGTGCCCGGCGCGGACAGGGACCAGCAGGTCCGCCGGCAGCACGACCCGAAGAAGGGGCGAACGTCTGTCCGGTGGGCGGGGCTCAGGCATTCGGAGCTGTTTGGGTACCTTTCCATGAACACCAACCTGCTGATCCGGACAGAATCGACAAATGGTCAAAAGCATTGCCAGACCCAAAGAAAGGGTCATTGAAAACATGGGAAGAGCTTAACCGAATACGCACCATCTATCGGCTGCATCCTCAAGATGGTGTGCAAGTTTTGTCAGTAATGGCAACCGGTCGAAACGCCCAAGAATTGCAACAACAAATTGCAACATTGGGCGGAAATGGAAATAATTTGAACGCTGGATGGGGAGCGATCAGACAATGGCTGAGAAATCAAGGTCCGGCCCGGGTGGACTGGAAGAAAATATCAGGCTGTACCCAAGAACCGACCGAAACGGTGGCTCAGTTTGATGAGCGCTTCGGGGCTGTGTGGATTGAACATTCGGGACTGGCTAACGACATGCAAAATGCAGGCTTAGATGCTAACGAGGAGGGTCCTTTGAAACCAGCTTTCATGGCCGGACTCAAAGGGGAAATATAAAAATTGGTAAAATTAACGTTGCCCCTGTGGGAAGAACAAGGAGTAACGTTCGGTCAGTTGGTTGCACGCTGTATGCAAGTCGATAGGGACCAAGGGGTACAACTACGAGCATTTCAACGAGGAGAGAGAACTTCAGCGGGACAGTCATCCTTTGGACATAAACCTGGCAAATGCCGCAGATGTGGTAAAGAAGGTCACTGGGCTAACACGTACCGTGTTCGAATGAATGGGAGTGGCGGCAACTTTAAAGCGTTTTCAAATAAGCAAAATCAGGATGATGACTGTGATGAGATACATAAACCTCGATCAAATCGGGAGCGTTTTGAAAGTCTTTCCTCTCGAATGCAGCGAGCCCTGTTGAATGCCGCTGAAGAAATTAACAAATGCTGTAGGTCCTGCTTCTCGACAGGTGTCGGCGGCTTGGGGAGATTCACCAAAGGGAGGACACGATTTGGTCCCGGGAGAACGAGTGTATATCAAGAAGATACATAAAAATCCGTTAGGAGCTAAGTGGGAAGGTCCCTACATGGTATTGCTGACAACTCCTGCTGCAGTAAAAGTGGAAGGAAGGAAGGTTTGGATTCACGCGTCACATGTGAAACGCTCCACTGTTTAAGAACTTTTATTGTTTATTGTGTGTTTATAAGTTTTTTTAAAAAAATGTTTAGAATACTTTCATTTCTGTCAATATGCATAGGGATGGTAACGGTGACCACGTCCCAACAAGGAGAAGCCCACGCTATCGTTAAGCACAATGTGGCAGTTAATACCTATTTGTTAATGACACTTAAAACCTCCATTGCCACAAATCGTACAAAATGTTGGGTTTGTACTAAGATTCCCCATAGTACAAAGGAAGGTTTTCCAATAAGGGTTGTTCCTTTTAATGTCACAATGATGTTACAGTGGTTATTGTCTCAAAACAATATTGGTAATGTTACTGAATTGGAAATGGACACGAATGGGCCAGTTTTGCCCAAACAGCTGGAATCAGCTGGTTATTCCTCGACTCAGTTTTCGGGATGGTATCACCCCGACTATAAGGATACTTCGCCAAGCCCTTCCCCCTTTATCTTAACAGTATTAACAATGTTTAGATTGTTGTGACAGAGTCACAAAAGGGGGGATTGTGGGAATGTAGCAGTTTTGGGTGTGACTCTGTAACGACCTATATCCCCGATGAGTCTGAAAATATTACCAATCTAGTATCTCACATGCATAGAGAAGTAAATAGGCTTAGATACGGCGATCCCCTTCCGGCCTGGTGGAAAGCCTGGTTGGAGGGATGGGGAGCCTGGTTCATGCATGTGCTAGTTATTGTGATAGCATTTTATTAATCTTTTGTGTAATAATACAATGTATAAAAGTTTGCCTTAATCGTTTGGGCTCTGTTGCACCAGGTGTTTCGTTGTCGCTTTTACATAAGCAACAACAACAACAACAACAACAATTTACATTTATATAGCGCCTTTCACGTCGGGAGGACGTCCCAAGGCGCTAAACAAGAGGCGTGTGACCCGAGCTGGGTGGGGAGTGTTTGGGAAGGGGTGAAACACGAAGGGGAGGTAAAAGAGTTCGGGGTGAAACAAAAGGCACGATCGAAGAGGAAATTCTTCAAATCGGCCTTGAAAGAGGAAAGGGAAGAGGCGAAACGGAGGGATTGAGGGATGGCATTCCATAGGGTGGGAGCGGAGAAACTGAAGGCCCGGCCTCCGATGGTGTGGCGGTTCGGGCGGGGGGCTTGGAGCAGGACAGGTCCTGTTGAACGGAGGGTCCGGGTGGGCGTGTAGGGGGAGAGTAGATCGGTTAGGTAGGATGGGGCAAGGCCGTGTAAGGCCTTGTAGGTGAGGACGAGGATCTTAAATTCGATCCTCTGGAGAATGGGGAGCCAGTGGAGACGGGCGAGGGTGGGGGTTATGTGATCACGGAGGCGGGTGCGGGATAGTACACGGGCTGCAGAGTTTTGGATGGTCTGCAGCCTATGAATGGAGGAACTGGGGAGGCCGACTAGGAGAGAGTTTCCGTAGTCCAGCCGTGAGGTGATGTATGCGTGCACGAGTGTTTCGGCAGCGCGGGGCTAAGATAGTTGCGGAGCCTGGCAATGTTGCGAAGATGGAAATAGGCTGTGCCGGTCAAGGCGCGGATGTGGGGGAGGAAGGAAAGTTTTTGATCGAACATGATGCCGAGGTTACTGATTGGCTTTGTGAGGTGGAGAGTGCAGCCTTGGATGTTGAGGCTGGCAGCGCCCGGTGTGCGGAGGCGCTGGCTTGAGCCAATCAGGAGGGCCTCGGTCTTACTCACGTTCAATTGCAAAAAGTTGTCCCTCGTCCACGATTCGATGTCGGACAGACATGCTGTCAGAACATCGATCGTCTGGGGGTTGAGGGATGAGGCAGAAAGGTACAACTGGGTGTCATCCGCATACATGTGGAAATTTACCCCATGTTTGCGGATGACGTCGCCCAGAGGGAGCGTGTAAAGGGTGAAAAGAAGGGGACCAAGGACAGAGCCCTGAGGGATGCCGTGGGAAACTGCGGGGGTTTGATGAAAAGCCATTGGAAAAAACAAAATGTAAACGATGGGTCAAATAAGAGTGGAACCAGTCAAGGACTGTGCCTTGAAGGTTGAGGTGGGAGGAAAGACGTTGAAGGAGGATGGTGTGATCGACTGTGTCGAACGCAGCAGACAGGTCAAGGAGGACGAGGAGGCAGAGGGAGCCCTGGTCGCAGGCGGTTAGGATGTCATTTGTGACCTTGACCAGGGCAGTTTCTGTGCTGTGGATAGGGCGGAAACCTGATTGGAGGGGTTCAAAAAGTGAATGAGTTGAAAGGAAAGAGCGGAGCTGGGAGGCAACCACTCTTTCAAGGACCTTGGATAGAAACGGGAGGTTGGAGATGGGTCGATAACTTGATGGTTGCGACGCATCAAGGGAGGGTTTCTTCAGGATAGGGGTGATGGTGGCTGTTTTAAGGGAGGTAGGGACAGTTCCTGAGGAGAGGGAAAGGTTAATGGTGTCAGAAATGAGTGTCAGAAACATCTAGAAATGGTGTCAGAAACATCAACAGTATTATGTTTAGATTGCTGTGACAGAGTCACAAAAGGGGGGATTGTTGGAATGTAGCAGTTTTGTGTGTGACTCTGTAACAACACGTTTGTGTTTATCTGGCAGTTTAGACTGATTTAGACCAGATAACTATGTATTGTAGAAAGATAACAAGTGTGTGTGACCATTGGACCAGATAACTTTGTAGTGTAGAAAGATAACAAGTGTGTGTGACCATTGGATAACGCTCCTAATACGGGCATGTTGGTTGGTCAATACTGTCTTAACTGATTGGGTCCTGTAGGACAAAGAAAGCGAACTGAGTATATATGTATTGAATCCTCCAAGATTCAACGTTTTCAAACTAACAAGTAACTATTCGAATCACAAGAGGAGTGCCTGTACTATAACTGGGATGTAGTACTGAATAAAAAGATCTGTGATGACTGAAGATCGTTTCTTTGAGAAAACTCCCATTTCTTCTGAATCTAACAATGATGTAGATCCGATTAAGAATCAAGAAAATGAAAGTCACTAGTTGAGGCCGGTTGCCATTTCTCTGTTGGCCAGGTAGCATTGTTGCCTTTATCGCTGAAAACGTTGACCATTTAAAATACAGCATTTTTTCTAATTTTTATTCAAAATGGCCCTATCTTTTATGAAAACAGAAGTCGCCCGGAGCAGTCAGCAGGTCAGGCAGTATCTATGGAGAACGTTTTGGGTCCACGACCCTTCGTTAGAACTGGGCCATGTTGGGAGGGAGGCCCCAGCTCTGACGAAGGGTCATGTACTCGAAGTGTGGAGTCCTGTAGCTTGTGGAGTCCTGTAGCTCAGTGTTTGGAGCACTCGCCTCGCGAGCGAGAGACCTGGGTTCAACTCCTGGCAGGGCGAAACCTGGGGCGAGTTTCCGTACTCCACAATTCTGATAATGATCCCTCAAAAAACCCAATAATAAATTGGTCTTTTCAATCCGCGACTGTTTGGGGGACACTGCTGTGTGCAATTGGCTGCTACATTTCGGCCACAAATATACAGTCAATACAGTGAAGCACCTTGAGACGTACAGAAGAAATGAAAAACACTATATCAAATGCAAGAATTATTATTATTATGCTGCCTGACCTGCTGAGTGTTCCCGGCGACCTCTGTTTTTGTTTCAGATTTTGAGTATCTGCGGTATTTCGCGCTTTGCCTTTCTTTTACTAACTGCCTGTCCCTTCCTTTGGCAGGATTTGATTGGAACCTGGTCTTCAAGTGGGATTATATGACTCCAGAACAAAGGAGAGCTCGGCAAGGCAATCCAATAGGCCCTATAAGGTAGGTACCGAAAGATCCAGTGTCGTGTTCCTGCAGTACGCAGTTTTGTGAAAGTTGTGTACCTGGTGCAGTGGATTGCATTACTCTTTCTCCATGGAAGGCAGGGATAAAGGTTTCTTCAACAGCGAACTCCGCGTGGCAAGCTTCTTGGTTCCTTGAGCTGTTTTTAGAGGGTGAGAGATACTCCACAACAAAGCAACGTCAACCCTAAAGCACCCATGCGGACTTAATAATCATCCTTTCATTGGATGTAGCGCCTTCTCTCGTTTTCGAGAATGTACTGTATATATTGTGGGTAAAAACAGCAGCCAATTGCGAACAGCAGTGTCCCATAGGAACTAGGGAACGGCGATGTATCGGTTTTTCGATTAAACCCGATATGATTTTCAGATCGGTGTGCCGATATGGTGATTCTAAAAAAAATATACATCGTTATATTTTTAATATCGTTCCTGGCAATATATCAATATTGTTGGTATTATCAGTGTAATGCGATCTTTTGCAGCTTACCTTGTCGCCGGCATTGCAACCTCCTAGACCTAGAGCATGGAATGCGCGTACATTCGGTGCGCGCGCACAATTAACGGGCGCGCACATCCGATGCGTGCGCACACTTTACTGTGTAAACTCGACGTGAGTCGTGGCGTCTTAACAAAGTCGCATCGCTGAAAATTGTAGTTTGAAAATTTACCTTTCTCATCATGGAGAAAAGAAGTATGGTACTACTTTGAAAACAATGCAGTCAGTAATGGTGTGTATAGATGTACAGTTTGCAAGGTCTTGGTTAAGACATCTGATTCGAGCACGAGCAACCTGCGACAACACATTAAGCAGCACCACCCCGCCCAGCACGCTGCCCTCAGAGCGAAATCATTGTCGGCAACAGAACAAAGTCGAACCAGCGCTTCGGAGAAAGCGACAGGTAGTGGGGCCAGTGCAGCTCAAACAATTCCTGCTTTATTTAAGAGGAGAACATTGTACCAGAGAGGGGACAAAAAGTGGCAAAGTATCACGAACGCTCTCACTTTTTGCATAGCAAAGGAGAGCTTGCCAATGGCGATTGTTGAGACGCTTGGGTTTAAGCAACTCCTAAACGAACTGGACCCCAGGTACAAACCGCATAGCGAAGGACATTAATTCAGACTTCAGACTACATAAAAATAAGTGGCATTTTGTGGCTGTAAGTGTTATTTTTGTGTGTGAGAGAGTTAGAAGCCAGATTATCACTGCTTCTATGTGATAATCTGGCTTCTACCTCTAACAGTCAGACTGTCTGCCTCTCTCTTTTCTATTGTAATAGATCTCATTTACACGTGGACATTACATGCTAGTTTCAAGCAAGAAATGGAGGAGAATAAATCTCTAGATTTTGTTTTTGGTGTGTGTGTGTTCTATTTTGTGTTTGGAGATGGAGGGAGAGAAGGAGAGGGGGAAAGTTGGGAGAGAAGGAGAGAGAAAGAGAGGAGAGTGAGGGAGAGAATGAGAGGGGGAAAGGAGGGAGAGAAGGAGCGAGGGGAAAGGAGGGAGAGAAGGAGAGCGGAAGAGAGGAGAGGGAGGGAGAGAAGGAGAGGGGGAAAGGAGGGAGAGAAGGAGCGAGGGGAAAGGAGGGAGGGAAGGAGGGAGGGAGAGGGGGAAAGTTGGGAGAGAAGGAGAGGGGGAAAGGAGGGAGAGAAGGAGCGAGGGGAAAGGAGGGAGAGAAGGAGGGGGGGAGAGGGGGAGGGAGGGAGAGAAGGAGAGAGGGGAGGGAGGGAGGGAGGGAGGGAGGGAGAGAAGGAGAGAGGGGAGGGAGGGAGGGAGGGAGGGAGAGAAGGAGAGAGGGGAGGGAGGGAGGGAGGGAGAGAAGGAGAGGGGGAAAGGAAGGAGAGGAGACAGGGAGGAGGGAGAGTGGAGGGGGAGGGAGAGAAGGAGAGAGGAAAGGAGGGAGAGAAGGAGAGGGGGAGGTAGGGAGCAAACAACATCGTATAATTCAACAGACCTTGACACCAACATTACAAACTTTCTGGACCTAGAGCACGCATTTCGAAATGTGCGTGCACCGCGACTGCGCGCGCATCGTCAGTGCGGACGCACCGTCAATGCGCGCGCACCGCGACTGAGCGCGCACCATAAATGCGCGCGCGCCATCAATGCACGCGCACTTCGAATGCACGCGCATGCGCAGTATAAAAACTCGATAGATCGGTTTAAGCAGGTATGAGCAAACCGATATATCCATATCCGGAAAAATCCCATATCGCCGTTCCCTAATAGGAACAGGAGCTGGCCATTCAGCCCTTCAAGCCTGTTCCCCCATTCAATTAGATCATGGTTGATCTGTACCTCAACTAGTCCTTCCAATTCCAATTTCCTGCATTCTCCTCACATCCCTTAATACCCTGAGCTACCAAAAATCTTATCTACCTCACTCTTGAAGGTGTGGATGGATCCAGCATCCATAGTCTTTTGGGAGGGAGAATTCCAGATTTCTACAACTTTGTGAGTGACAAAATGCTTCCTGATTTCACTCTTAAATAGCCTGGTTGTAAATTTTAAGACTATGTCCCCTTGGTTTGGATTCCCCCACCAGAGGAAATAGCTTCTCTGTATCTACCCTATTGAATCTATCATCTTGAATACCTCAATTCAAATCACCCTCAACCTTATAAACCTCAAGTAAATACAATCTAAGTTTACACAGCCTTTCCTCGTAACTTAACCCTTTTAGGCCTGGTAACATTGGAGTGAACCTGCACTGCAACTACCCCAGGATCAGTATATTTTTCCTGAGGTGTTGTGCCCCAAACTAAATGCAGTATTCCAGATGGAGTCTTGACTAATAATCTACACAGCTGACTGTCCCACAAACCGTCAGGGATTAAGTGATCAAGTCATTTGTTTTAAAGGGATTATTATTATTATCCTCGGAAAAGAATTGGGTTCCTTCTTACTGTTAGGCAAACAGAGGCGTGTGGAGTAAGAAAACTTGCCTAAGGTTTTGCCCCGTCTGGGAATCGATATCAGGTCCCCTTGCTTGCCAGGCAAGTGCTCTAACCAACATGGTACAGGATCTCCATAATAATAATCATTGCATTTGATATAGCACCTCGTCACATCAGTAAGATGTCTCAAAGTCTCTTCACAGAGATTTACTCACAGCTGGTTAGAGAGCTACCAGCACTAAAAACAGAGGCTCAGCCTTTTCATGCTCCGTTCCTGCCGCTAGCAGTCAAAACAAGGCTGAAAATATTGTAAACTTCTCCCACAAAATTAATTTAACCCAAATTCTAAGCAATCTGCTAATATTCATGAGGAGTAAATACAGGTACACCTCCCCAACCGCGGGGGATACGTTCCTGAAAACCTCCGCGGTTCGTAAAACCACAGTTGGAAAATACAGGGCCCTATGGGAAACATGGGGATAGGGGGAGTAAGTTTGCTTGTCCTTGAACAAAGCACAAAAAAATTCATGTTATTTACCTAAATCTTAATGATGATGATGATGATGGGGGAGGTGGTAGTTACGTGCTGTTAGAGGGGCCCTCCTCCTCCAGATCATAAATCACCGACGAGTGCGATGGGGGTGGATGCGGAGAAGGTGGTGTGGTGGGTGACACGGAGGGGGAGGGGGGGTGGATGTGGAGAAACGACATCGTCGCTGATTGATTGCGACATCGCAACTGGGTCCTAGCGCCAAACGCTAGTGTTAGTGTTAAAACCCATGGATAAGCAAAACCCGTTGTCGTGGTTAGCAAGGGTTGTCACAGCGAGCCAGCCGTGGATACGTGAAATTTGCGGTAGAAAAAAACGTGGTTGGGGGCGGGGTGCCTGTATAGTAAACACTGTCTTAAGTGTACACAGCTACTGCTACACAGCTCTATTTACAGTATTGTAGTAAGCGTGGACCTAGTACTGGACCTAGGACCCAGTTTACTAGTACTGTAGTAAGTAGTCGATTGGTGGATTGCTTTTCAGGGGTAATAATCACTCCCTTCCCCACCCCCCCACCACCCCAAAAACAAATCTGTGTGTAATTGGCTACCGCATTTCTCCCACAAAATGCAGTCAATCCACTTTACTGTATATTCTGTAAAGCGCGTTGAAATGTTTTAACAATGTAATAATTAACTATATTAAATGGAATATTTAATAAAGGATGCTTAAGTCATGGTGCTGTGAATATCCCAGGTGCATTTACGTATGTATTTAGACATATGCTTTTAACTCACCAATCTGGATAAATCATTACTGAGCCATTTCCCCTTGGAGCGACCAGATATCAGGGATTTACCGTGGACTCACAAAAGTTTCACTTAATTTGCCTTTGCCTACTGCATTTATTTATTGTACAGGTTGAGCGACCTCAACCTGGCAACCTCGGGACCGAGGCCGAGCCGGTTTTCGTGTTTTTCCGGACTTCGGAACGCGTTTCTAATCTCCGAAGTACGGAAACGCCCGAGCCCAGGTTCGGGTATTTCCGGGCTTTGGAACGCCAGAAGCGCGTAATAATTAGTACATTATTAGACCAAATTGTGATAATCAATTTGGTCTAATAATGTACTAATGATTAATAGTGTAATAAGACTGCTGTGGCAAATTGGCTGCCATGTTTTTCCCACAAAATACATACCGTAAATACAGTATAAGGCGCACTTTTTTTCACGTCGGAAGATCTCGAAAGTTGGGGGTGCGCCGTATACGCAGGTACAAGAAATTTTGAGCCTCGCAAATACAGCAAACAGGAGGGGCGGCCGGCGCGCTGTCAGTGTCGGGCGGGGGTTGGGGGGAGCGGGTGACGGGGCTTCGGCCTCGGCAGCCCGGGCAGCGGCAGCAGCAGCGGACTTCAGTGCCGTGCCTGCTGCCTGCCTTCTGCCTAACCCAGTCTGCCTCCCTCCCTCCCTCCCTCTTCTGCCTCCCTCCCTGCCTACCTGCCTGCCTGCCTGCCTGCCTCCCTCTTTCTCTCTCTCCCTCCCTCCCTGCCTGCCTGCCTGCCTGCCTGCCTGCCTACCTGCCTGCCTCCCTCCCTCCCTCCCTCCCTGCCTGTCTCTCTCCCTCTCTCTCGCTCTCCCTCCCTCCCTGGCTGCCTGCCTGCCTCCCTCTCTCCCTCCCTGCCTCCCTCTCTCTCTCCCTGCCTCCCTCTATCTCCCTGCCTGCCTCCCTCTCTCCCTCCCTCACCGCCTGCCTACCTGCCTCCCTTCCTGCCTGTCTGCCCTGCCTGCCTCCCTCTCTCCCTCCCTACCTGTCTCTCCTGCCTCCCTCCTTTCTGCCGGCAATATCATCGAAAATGCTTCCGTTTTTTTTCACCAAGAAAAGGTCAAAAGTGGGGGGGTGCGCCTTATACGCGGGTATTTACGGTAATCAATTAACTTTACAGTATAGTCTGTGAAACGCTCGGAGACGTCTCAACAACTTGATAAAGCACGACATCAAATGCAAGGATTATTAGTAATATTATTATTATCGTGTTACCATTTCTTTGTGTTAATGTTATGCTACATGGTGCTTGCTTTAGAACCCATGTTAAGTTTTTGTTTTTTGTCAGCCCTGTCTCAGAATATGACATTCTCTTTGCACAACAATCTCCGCTCAAATCTCGAGGGCTGCAATCTTAATTTACTGTTTTGATTTTGATTTAATGTCGTGTGAGAAGGTAGGAGTATCTCAATTTAATTTAAGTCCAAGTGATTTATTTTCTTTGATCAGAGTCGATGCATATTGCTGGGCGGTTTACTTTTGGGAATCGGGTCACAGCATAGCTTTTCCCCTAGAAGATGGAGCTGGTCAGATGCAAATCACAATGCGTTAGGTTTTCTGTGATCTGTTGAAGGAGAGGGCATTTAGAAGTGCATGTGTAGGACTGATGTTGCGTATCAGAAGTAATGCGCCCCGGCACGTGAAGGGGAATATGTAAATGCAAGTTGTTGTTTTTGTTGTGAATGGAAAGTGGAGGGAAAATACAAGGAGTTTGGATTAGGATGGATAGTAATAATAATCCTTGCATTTGATGTAGCACTTTTCACATCTTCTAGACGTCTCAAAGTGCTTCACAGAATGTATAATGAAGTGAATTGACTGTATACTTGTGGGCAGAAGGCAGCAGCCAATTATGCACAGCAGTGTCCCACAAATGGTCGTGGATTGAAATGACCAATTTATTATTGTTTCCTTGAGGGATTATTATCAGGCGCGTGGAATAAGGAAACTTGCCCAAGGTTTCGCCCTGTCTGGAATCGCATTCAGGTCTCTCACTTGTACGGCAAGTGTTCTTAACCACTGAGCTACAGAACTCCACGATGGTTTGTTGGAGCAGCAATTCCTGACACTAATTAACGGGTCATTCAGTCAAATCGAAACTCACATTTAAATAGTCGTGAGGACGTCCCAAGGCGCTGCACAGCCAGGGAGGGACAAGCCAGGTAGGGACATTGTAATGTCAGTGCCTTTTACTCTAGTACTGTACATGGTGTCCACAAAGCCCTGTATAATCGCTTGCCAAAACGGCGAGATGAGAATAGAAAAGAGCTGAAGCAAACTGTCAGATATGCATTTTGCCTCATCGCTCCATCCATGTTGTGGACGATGTCACACTATACATGGCGTTGGATCATTTCTGCCATGAAATTGATGGCGCTCACACACACACACGCGCACACATGCACACACGGATCCTCTGGACGTCTGAGTAAAGTGAAACACTTGAACCGAATGTAATGAAGTGTACAGGTGTCCCTCCCCAACCTCGGGGGATACGTTCCTGTAAACCCTCGTGGTTGGAAAAATCGTGGTTGGGAAATGCAGCGCCCGATGGGAAACATGGGGATACGGGGAGTAGGTTCGTGTTTAGTTAACCTAAACACGAAGAAACACATATTGTTATAACATACCTGGGGATAGGGGGAGTAAGTTTGGGCGCGTTGGCTGCCAGGATCTGCAGTAACCCGCTACAGAGAGAGAGACATGGAGGGTGGGGGGGGGGGGGGCAGGGGGTGACACGGAGGACTGGGGTGGGGGGGTGACACGGAGGGCTGGGGGGGGCTGGAGAAGGTGAGAGAGGAGTGGGGGGGGGTGGGGAAGAGAACTTACAGAGAGAGAGATCCGCAGATGCCGGCAGCCAATGTTCGCAAACTTACTAGCTAGGCTGCGGAGAAGCGACAATAAATTCATCTTGCTGTATTTACCTTAATCCTAAGAGAGAAGCGTTGTCGCTGGTTGATTGCAGCATAGCAACTGGGGTCCTAGTGCTATACGCGAGCTGTTCGCGCGCACACACTACCTGTAGATCCACGAGTGCAGCTAGACCACGTGGGGTAGTAAAGATGCTGATAGGTGGGAACCGCGGAGCAGATGAATACACACCAATACGCGGATGAATGCGGTCCCTTGTTGGAGGAGTGAAACTTGAAAATTTAAACTGCGGATGTAAATCGCGCAAAACGCAGTTTGCGAGGGTTGTCGCATTGAGCAAACCATGAGTTGCCAACCACGCATGAGTTTCCTGGTTGGCAATGCCGCGGTTGGGGTGGGATACCTGTACTTTGAAATACTTCTGAATACAACTAGCATCATTCCTCCACATGTTGCAGTCAGTGTGAGGGGGGAAAAAAAACATGGGGATAACAGGTCTTTGTGAGTATGTAGCTTTCTTTGGTTCTATGGCTCTCTCATTCCACGCCATTTTACGTTCTCATGATTCAAATTAAATTACATCAAATGAGACGCTTGTTATTTGTCCAAATGCAGAGGGGTCTAAAGTCTGAAATAATGTTTTCTTTGTAGAACGCCTATGATAGCAGGAGGTCTGTTTGTGATGGATAAAGCCTACTTTGAAGAACTCGGGAAGTATGACATGATGATGGATGTCTGGGGTGGAGAAAACCTAGGTATGTGATTTCTGATCTAATTCTCAAGATTATATTAAATGCAAATGTAATTATATAATTCGTTATATTAAAACTCTTGGATTATATTATAATTATGCTTACATTCAAACTAATTATATCATTAGAATCTAACTGGCTTTTGCTATTAGACACGTAAAGCTGGGGCTGGGTGATTTGTTAAAACACAATTTTATTATTATTGTTACTTGCAAAGGCCCTACCACTGGCCCTTGGAAAATTGTGCAGGCGCTTCGCTTCTTGCAAAATACATAATATAATCAATATACAGTTGAATATGTATAATAGTTAATCATTCAACCCTACTGACCTTGCTTCTCCTTTTGCTTACCTTACTCATAATCTTAATGAATCTCACGAGCAGCTCCCGTGCGCGTTTCCAACAACAACTTGCACTTGTATAACACACTCCAAGCAGGGTAGCGTTTCAGAGCGCTTAAAGGGGGCAACGGTACTGTCTTTGCGAGGGTTAGATGAACCGGGGAGGGGGAAGTGTCTTTGGCGAGGGGGAAATGAAAATTGACGGGGTTGAGGTACATAGGGGGGGAACGGGGATATCAACTGAGAGAGGAGGAGAAACTTATTGGAAGTTCAGTTGAATTACATGTGTTGTAGAAACGTTTTCTTTTAGAGATCTCTTTCCGTGTGTGGCAATGTGGTGGCAGCCTTGAAATCGTCCCCTGTAGTCGAGTAGGACACGTGTTTCGCAAGCAACACCCGTACACGTTTCCAGGGGGCAGCGGCACGGTCTTTGCGAGGTAAGAAATAATAATTACAGTAATAATCATCATTACTAACTTCCATATTCTGAGGGCTTTTTACCCCCAAAACAAATGTGATCACCACTCAATCCATGACTGTTTGTGGGACACTGCTCTTCCTTGCACAATTGGCTGCCGTGTTTCGCCTGATAATAATGACAACTTGCATTTATATTGCGCCCTCTGTGCCAGGACGCGCCTCAGAGCGCTTCGCGGTGGCAGAGCCCGGGCCAGTGGGAGGGGGAGGGGGAAGAGTGACTGTTAAGTGCGATCATAGAGAAAAATCTTCGGGCACGACCTCACGATGGGAAAGGAGTGGGGGGGGGGGCGAGACGAAGGGGTTGTGGGAGGGAGTTCCAAAGTTTCGGGGCATACTGGCTGACAAGCAGGATACACTCTAAAGTGGATTGACTATTTTTTTGGGTGGTCAGCCCACTTTTAAATATGCTCTGTGAAGCGTTTTGAGATGTCTCAATGACGTGATAAAGCGTTGTATATCAAACGCAAAGATTGCTGTTCTTATTTATTAATATCAAGTGGAGTCCGTTACTCAGTGGTTAGAGTACTTGTCTTACAAGCGAGAAACCTGGTTTTGATTTTCGGCAGGGTGAAACCTTGGGCAAGTTTCCTTACTCTACACGCCTAATCATAATCCTTTGGAAAAATCACAATAATAAATTGGGTCACCTCAACCCATGACTGTTTGTGGGACGCCGCTGGGCGCAATTGGCTGCCGCGTTTCGGCCACAAATATTCAGCCAGTTCACTTTACAGTATATTCTGTGTACTGAAGTGCTTCGCGACGTCTAGACGATGTGCAACGGCACGCATGCAATGCAAGGATTATTATTTTATTGAACATTGTTGGACTCTTAGCAGTCCTTGGCTCCCTCTCATCTCAGTGTTGAGTAATTGTCACATAAATAAATTAAGGCAATCTGTACATTCTCTATTTATTTCTCCAGGAAGCACAGCGAATACTTAAAAGAAATGTGATTTGTTTTCTATTTCGTTTGAACAGAAATACACGCCGGGCGGCTGAGGTCTGGATGGACGAATACAAAAATTTTTATTACGCCGCAGTCCCTTCAGCTCGGAACGTTCCCTTTGGCAAGTACGTTACCTGCCCTTTTATTCCCCTTACCCGTTCTTTTATACCCTTAGCCAGTCTTTTATACCCTTAATCTCCACGTACCCCTCTCCTCTGCTCGCCCACCCCTCCGTTCAGCTCACTCAGGCGTGTTGTGCATCTCCCACTCCCTCCGCATCAGCACTCAGTCACCAACCCCTAAGCTCTCGTTTCTCTCTGCCTCTATCCTTCGGCCTTGCCCTCTCTAGCTGCCATTAAAACCCATTTTAAAACCATCCTCTTTGACCACACCTTCTCCTCTCCTCAGCCGGTGTGTAGAATTTGCCGTCCCGGTTGGATACTCTTAAGCCGGTTGATGAATTAATTCCACGTGTGTTAAGACGCCCGGCTGCCCAGAAGTGGCAGCTGAGTCAATAAGTAACAAGGCCAATAGGATATACTGTATACGGCTTGAACATCTTTTCTTTCCCCACGACTTCTGCTAAAGTCATTTTGGCTGATGTTTATTTGCGATCGGTGTGTTTCTCTGCGTTCTGCAACACTTAACTGTTCAATGTTCCCCAGCATTCAGAGCAGAATGGAGCTCAAAAGGAAGCTGAACTGTAAGCCGTTCAAGTGGTACTTGGAGAATGTTTATCCAGAACTAAGGTGAGCTATTGTTTCATCTCCAGCCTTCTGTTACTGTGGGAATTCCTGACAGTTTACGGGTTGGGTGGGTGGGGGGATGGGTGTGGGGGTGGGTGGGTGGGTGAGGGGATGGGTGGGGGTGGGGGGGGGAATGGGTGGGTGGGGGGATGGGAGGAGACGGTGTGGCACTCTGAGACAAGTGAAAGACTGGTTTTGTTTTCAACCGATCTGAATAATGACTGTTGTATCTCTCCTTCCCTTTATCTTGTTGATCGTGCGTCAGAGCGCCACCTAGTGATGACCGATCAGTACCTGCTGTACACCCTTATCAAATAATAATCCTTGCTTTTGATATAGTGCTTTTCATGTCTTCTAGACAACAACCACAGCATTACATTTGTAGAGCGTCGGGAGGACATCCCAAGGTGCTGAACGGATAGACATCTCAAAGCGCTTCACAGAATACACTATAAAGTAAATTGACCGTATATGTGTGGGCGAAACGCGGCAGCCAATTGCGCACAGCGGGGTCCCCACAAACAGCAGTGGATCGAAATGACCAATTTATTATAGATTTTACTTTTGAGCGATTATTGTTAGGCGTGCGGAGTAAGGAAACATACCCGAGGTTTCGCCCTGACCTGGATTAAAACGCAGGTCTCACGCTCGTAAGGCGAGCGCTCTCACCACTGAGCTACAGGACTCCGCGAAAGACTTGTTTGAGGTCTTTATTCATCCACCAAACTGCACTAACACCCACTTGCTTCTCTCAAATGTGATAATTCTTATTGTTTTGGGTTTTGACATTTTATTCTGTTGGTTACTTTCGTTTCGCACGCTCGTGTGTCTGCGCATATTGAAGGGTGAGTGCGCAAACGGACAGTCATATTGGTGTGTGTGCGCGCGCGCACATAACTGTAGACACGCACACTCTCGGCGTATTCCGCTCTGGAATCATTATTGGGATACGATCTGCTTCCAGGGTCCCGGATCATCAGGATATAGCGTTCGGAGCTTTGCAGCAGGGCTCCAATTGCCTGGACACGCTGGGCCATTTTGCAGACGGGGTCGTGGGGGTGTACGAATGCCACAACGCGGGAGGCAACCAGGTACGTTCTGGGACGCTACCCTGCGTGAGGGGCGTCATCTAAATGCAGATTGTTGTACGGCTGAAGTTCGGGATGTGCTTTTATGGTTATGTCACAGAGACTCGATGCCTCGTATCCAGGCTCTCCCACAACAGCGAGTCCCACCAACCACATCAGCATTTTGGTTTCGAGACTCTCCTTCGCACTTTGGACTTCCTCCGTGGCCTCACACTGGGCCTACCCACTGCGGCAATCTATGAAACAATACCATACCAAATTACATTTGTAAGGGAGTCAGGCAAAGGGAATACGGGACGGAGTTCCGGAGGGTGGGATCAGAGAGGCTGAAGGCTCGACTATCGGTAGTGGTGCTGGCTGAGTGGGGGACGTGGAGCAGGCCGGAGCCTGCCGCGCGTTTCGAGTGGACGGGTTGATAAGGAGTCAGCGGATCGGAGGGGATAAGGCCACATAAGGTGAGCAAGAGGATCTCGAATTTGATCCTCTGAACAATGGGGAAGCCAGTTAGCCGGGCAATGCTGGGTGTGAAAGGCTCACAGAGCCCGGTGCGGGAGAATCAGAAGTTTCAGAGTTCTTGGTGATCTACAGCTTGTGGAGGGAAGCATTGGGAAGGCTGACAAGCAGGGCATTGGCATAGTTGAACCTGAAATGAACAACAACCACGAAATGATACTTGTAGAGCGCCTTTCGTGTCGGGAGAATTTCCCAATTTAAATTCGATCCTCTGAGGAACGGGGAATGGCCGGCGGAGCCGGGGGACGGTGGGGGTGATGGGATCGCGGAACCTGGAGCGGACACGAGCTGCGGTTTTGGATGATCTGCGGCTTGCGGAGGTAAGAGTTGGGGAGGCCAACAAGGAGGGAGTTGCGCGTATGAAAGCACGTATGAGGTTTGTTGTGGCCTGAGGGTTGAGGAACACCACGCGAGACGGGAGCTGGAGGAGAAGCTGTTTGTGGAGACAAAGTGTAGCCGATATGAGAGACAGGATCTAAACCATCCAAGGACAGGACCTTGAAGGTTGAGGTGAGAAGAGAGATGGTGGAGGAGGATAGAGTGGTCCACAGTGTTGAAGGCAGCAGAGGACTGGGAGACGAAGGGAGCCCTGGCCACTGATGACAGAATAATACTACCACTACTAATACTAATAATAAACGTTACATTTATACAGCGCTTTCCGCATCTTATCAATGCTTAAATTTGTCATTTGTCACTTTGGCAAATGACTTTGGGCAGCCATGAATTTGGAAACCCAATTGGAGGGGTTCATAAAGTGAGCGGCAGAAGAGGGAAGGAGCAAAGCTGGCAAACAATTAACTCCTTCAAAGACCTTGGAAAAGAAGGGGAGGTTGGAGGCGGGGGGTGGGGGGGGCGGTGGTTTGCGATCCCCCTCACCGGTCATCGAGTTCCTTCACGCCCTGGCGTCTCCTTACCTCTCTGAGCCGCTCACACCCCAACTCACTGCCCATTGCCTCCGCTCGGTCGGCTCCAGCCTCTTCCTCCTTCCTCGTGCCTTCCGCTCCAACGTCGGTGGCCGTGCTTTCAGCCACTCACCTCAAAACGCTGGAACACTCTTCCTCCGTCCCTCCGCCTTCCCCCCTACCACCCCATTTTCAGATTGGGCCTGAAGACCATCCTTCCCTCAGTCCCATGGTTGAGACGCTGCCCTGTGTTCGATGTGTGACATCAATTCAAGTTGTTATTGTGAAATTTTATTCTAATATTATTAGAATTATTTTATTCCGCGGGCAGTGAATTTGGGTTGAGTTTTACAGGGATCTTCAGCAAAATATCATGTGTTCGGCTCTGACCGACGGTGTGTGTCCTGTTTGATTGTGTTTCTCGGCAGGAATGGGCGCTGACGAAAGACAAATCGGTAAAACACATGGACTTGTGCCTGACTGTCGTGGATCGCGTTCCCGGTTCTCTCATCAAGCTGCAGGGCTGCAGAGACAACGACAGCAGACAGGTTCGTAGCCATAGCGTTTGAAACGCTAAAATGCGGGAAATACCGTGAGAACGCAAAGCCTTCTCTTTATGTCGAAGTCGAGCCCGGCGGGGAAATTGTTTAGCGCACTCGCCTCGCAAGCACAAGCATCTGGTTTGATCTCCGGGCAGGGAAACTGGCCTGAGGCAAATTTGCCTTTGCGCTCGTCGTGTTTTGTTAAGCAAATCATCTCCTAACTTTTAATAACTCTACCTCACTTACTGGCTGCTTTGAGTTGCGGGAAGACGAAGTCCTAACCCATCGATGTACGCGCACACACCGGCTGCTTTGAAGCGCGGACGCTCGGAGGGGATTATCGATTGAATCGGATTTTATCTGACGTATGCGAGTTTGCCTTGAACTCATACTTTGCGTCAAGTTGCGTTAAATGCCGCAGTCCCGACTAACGTGACTTTGTGGGTTTTGCCGCAGTGGGTTTTGCCGCAGTTTGTGCTTCGCCTACGAAAACACGCAGGCGTTACACTTTAAACCCTGCGAAAACGCTATGAGACTTCCTTCACGAAGTACGCGCACGCAAAGATTACCACGAGTGGAAAAGTGGTGCATTGCAGGTTTTGCCTGGGGTCCGTCGATATGGAAATTTTCCGATGTAGATATATCGATGGGTTCATATCGAGATATACCAAAATATCTATATTTTCGGGGTTTTTTGTACTGCGCATTCGGGGTGCGCGCGCATTCGGGGCCTATCTCCTCAGGAGGTAAATATCTTTCTCTCTCTGGGTCTCTCACTCTCTCCATCTGTGTTTTTCTGTCTGTGTCTCTCTCACATCCCCCCCATCTCTATCTATCTGTTATTATCACATCCACCCCGTCTCTCTCCCCACTCCACCCCCCCGCCATCTCTCTCTGTCTCCCCCCCCAGCCATCTCTCTCCCCCCCCCCCCCGCCCACCCACCCCCCGTCTCTCTCCCCCTCCCACCCCCCCCAGCCGTCTCTCCCCTCTCCCCCACACCCCCCCCCCAGCCGTCTCTCTCCCCCTCCCCCCCAGCCGTCTCTCTCCCCCCCCCCCATCCCGAGCTGTCTCTCTCCCCCTCCCCCCCAGCCTTCTCTTCCCCCCCCCCCCCTCCCCCCACCCCTTGCATACCTGTATATTGTATTCGAGGACTATGAATACAATATGGCGGCTTTGCACCTCGGTCTGTGCATTGTGTATAGAGATGAGCATTCTGGGGCTTGTAGTTCAGTGTGTGATATTGATATTTTTGCAATGCCTATATCAGTGTATCCATATGAAAACTATATTGGGTTTTAGCGATGTATCGATATGTTGCCGGAGCCTAGTTTTGCCTGAAGTGGAAAGAGAAACTCGCCCCGAGTTTCTCTTTCAATGCCCTGTCACTCAATGCCCTGTCACCGTGGTGTCCTCTCCTCTTGTGTCTTCCAGCAGAAGTGGGAACAGATTGAGAACAACGCCAAGCTCCGCCACGTGGGCAGCAGCCTGTGTCTGGACAGTCAAAACGCCAGGAGTGGCGGCCTGACCGTGGAGGTCTGCGGTCCGTCCCTCTCGCAGCAGTGGAAGTTCACGCTCAATTTACAGCAGTAAAACGCGTGGATCTGACCCTCTCCGCGCGGACGATATTGAAATTTCCTAAATCGAGTCTCGAGTTCAACCGTTATACCTCGGTCTTTTGGGAGAGTCACACGCTCCACTTGTTGAATTTTAATGGATTGAATTATCGACGACACACCCCTCCCTCTCCCTCCCCCCCCCCACCTCCCCACCCCGCCACTGCACCCCCCCCCCCCCCCCCCCATGCAATCGTTACCACCTCGTTCATTCAGCGATATCGATTTCTCTCCCTTTTGAGTACAGTAACCTTACATAAGTTGGGACCATACATTTAATAAGGGCTCATGCAAAAGTATGAGTTCGGGCCAAACTCGCATGGGTTTATACAAACTGTTGAACGGTACTTGGGTAGGGGTATGATTTATATGATTTGTACAGATCAGATGTACGCGAGTTTTACTTTACAAATTATGCAAAATCTGAGTTTTGCGAAACTTAAATAGAATACAAACTCTTGAATGGGACTTGGCTGCCGTGACTGGGGTGATTGTGTGATTGATGCAGATCAGACTTGTGCATGTTTACTGGAAACTCTTCGAAACCCTGATTCCCTCCCTCCCTCCCTCCCTCCCTCCCTCCCTCCCTCCCTCCCTCCCTCCCTCCCTCCCTCCCTCCCTCCCTCCCTCCCTCCCTCCCTCCCTCCCTCCCTCCCTCCCTCCCTCCCTCCCTCCCTCCCTCCCTCCCTCACTCACTCACTCACTCACTCACTCACTCACCACTCCCTCCCTGCCTCACTCACTCACTCACTCACTCCCTGACAGACTGACTGACTGACTGACTGACTCCCTTCCTCACTGACTGACTGACTGACTGACTGATTCCCTAACTCCCTCCCTCCCTCCCTCCCTCCCTCCCTCCCTCCCTCCCTCCCTCCCTCCCTCCCTCCCTCCCTCCCTCCCTCCCTCCCTCCCTCCCTCCCTCCCTCCCTCCCTCCCTCCCTCTCCTCCCTCCCTCCCTCTCCTCCCTCCCTCCCTCTCCTCCCTCCCTCCCTTCCCTCCCTCTCTCCCTCCTTCCCTGCCTACGCCAAAAGCTTTCACATTGCAACCAATCCAATTCTAACCCGAGTGTGAAGGATTTCTGATTTCTTTTTCATAGAAAATGTACTGCACTAACCCCCAATCCTCCGAGAAGCGGTGTGTGAGTTGTGTCGCTTGCGGTTCTAAAGGAAAAACATCCGAGTCTGCAGTCCTTCAAAATAGCATGATTGTTTGGGTTTTTTCTGAAAATGGTCGCCTTTTCACCGGTCCATTCGCGAGGGAAACCTCCCGATTTCTCTGTGCATTTTCAGTTTCCCCCACCGCATCGCAGCCGCCCACCCACGCCCCTCCCCTCCTCTCACCCGGCGTATTTCTGCTCACGAATTCACTACGTGATTGCCAAGTGCACGGCACGCGTTATAATGAGGCTTTAAGAAACACACGGCAGCTGGGGTGGAGGTGCCGGCAGGGCGGGCGATCGCGTCTCCGTTAGTTTGGGACGTAAACGTGTAACTGCGAGGCAACAACCAAACTATTTACATTGATATCGCCCGCGCCGGAGTGCGTCTGCGAGTTCAAAGTATCTCATGTATTTATTACCGCAAATCATGTTTAAAAGATTGCATTCTCATAATTCCTCCTCCCTGGAATTCCAGCTGGCGCTTGTCTGGGGGAAGACAAAACGACGGGGAAAAGGGGTTGCCGGTTACCGGGAGTGGCGAGTTCTCGGCGTTTGTACAAACGCATAAAAACAAAACGCTGCCGGGATATCGACGACTCGTCGGGGGGCGGTTGGTCCCAACTGTCGTCCCGTCCGCCACATCCGGCCCTGGGAGGGGGGGGGGGGATGATTTTAATCGGCCCGCGAACAATTCCCGATGAGCAAATACAGGCGACGTGCCCGATCAGGATCCGGTCCCCGGGGTGGCCTCGGCTCTGCCTGGCGACGGGAGGACTGGCTGATCGGGGTCGAACGTTGCTCACATCCAGCCCTCGGTGGCCAAAAGGTCGGAACGCCCTTATTGAGGGGGTCAGCGACAAGTTACGCCGAGGTCAAGTTGTCAAGAGTTCACTCCATTTCCCTGGTGATGACTAACCTGTGCCTCGCTGTGCTTGTAAGCCGGGGTGCTGACGGCCTAAAGACATTACCTGTTGCCATCTCAAAGACTTTGAGGAATCGGGGAATTCAGTGCTATAAGTGATAAAAAAAACAGCAGCCAACGGAGCCCATCTTATACATGGGTCTCTCTGCCCCCTGTTAAGGTTTCCCTCCCCTCCGTTACCAAGTACATCTTTGTGTCAACTTTATCTTGAGTCGTATTCGAGTCGTTCCATTTTGTTTAATTTATTTAATTTAGAAAATCGGATCTTAATCAGGATTTCGCTGAGTAAGATTTAGTGATCACAATGCAATAAGGAAAAAAGTGTCCAGCGCAGTCAGGGGTGTAAAAAAGGCTGCTTTTTGTAAAAAAAAGAACAAGCCACCTTTTTTGTGTGTGTGTGTGCATGTGTGTGACGCGAGTTCAGTGAAATGGCAAGTCAGTGTTTTTAATCGTTATCATTTGGAGCAGAAAGCTGGAAAGCTTCTCGTGTTGTGAAGTTGCCAAACTGAACAAACAAACGTTCATACGTACGCACGAGGTTCCCGCTGCTGTTGCTGAATACGGAATTTCATTTTTTAAAAAGAAAATAAAATGTTTACATTGCCACGGTGTGCCAAAGCTTATTCTGTAGTCAAGTTACACAATGGTTTCCATTTTACAATTTCTGATAATCCTGGGATATTAAAATTATTGTATGTTGTTTTGTCTTAATAGTATTTCTTCCTTCCCACCCTCCCTCCCTCCCTCCCTCCCTCTCCACTCACCCACCCACCCAAAAAGCCTTTGAAAATCTCTTTCTCCCCATCCCCTTTCCCCCCCCCCCCCCCCCCCTTCTCTCAATGAGAAAGGAAAAATGCAACAGGATGGGTACTTTTCTGTTATCACCAGTGCTTGTGTTGCCTCGAGGTGACACCTTTAAGTCTGATTGTGACTTGTGTTCAAACTCCTACGTAAAAATACTGTTAACCTTTTTTAAAAAAAAAGAATTCTTAATGGTGACTTTTGTAAAAAGAGTAAAATTGGTATTGTGGACCGGCGACAACTGGGCCACAGTGAGGAACAAGGCAGTGCTGTCGTTTCTGTATGATTGATTGGGACGGCATTCTTTACCACTGTAACACAAAGCATGAACTCGCTCATACTTTTGTAGGTGTGTCGGAATGCATCTTTGAAACAATTGAACTTTAATAAACTTTATACCTTTAAATTCCAGCCATCTCTTCTCGGATTTTTGTTCTGGAAAAAACGCCCCACCCTGGGACATTCAAAAATAACGATAGTAGTCCTTGTTTGATATCGTGCCTCATCGCACCGTTGCAACGTCTCGAAGCTTTTCGCAGAACGCAGTATTGTAAAGTGGTTTGACTGTAACGTGAATTAACTATTTGTGGAGGAAACGCAGCCACCTGATTGTTTATTTCTGGAGGGATCATTAACCTGGAAAAGTGATCCGCCAATCCGACTCACCGCTAGGTAAGCAGAAGTGTGTGGAATGAGGAAACTTGCCCAATCGAAGCCAAGTCTCTTGTTTGCAAGTCAAGCGCTCAAACCACTGAACTCCACGATATGCCCGGTATCTAGATTGGTCACCTCTTCCAGCAAGCGGTCTGTGGAGCTCAGCAGGCGCAGCTGGACAGGAGCAGGATGCAACTTGAGTATGACTGATTCATATTGCTCAGACATGCCTCTCACAAGAGGGTTTGAATCCAGGGTGAATCCAGAACCTTCAGCAAGTTCTCTTACTCCACACACCACTTGTCTCGCAGTGGGTAGTTGATTGTCGGATCGCTTTTCAAGGGTAATACAGTAAACCCTTGAAGAAAATGTGGTTACTCAAGCCCCAACTTTGTGGGACATTGCTGGATGCAATTGGCTGATTTGTTTCACTCACAAAATGCAGTCAATTCACTTTACGGTATGTTCTGTGAAGTGCTTTTGAGACATCTGAATGACATGAATGGGAACTATATCAAATGCAAGCATGATTATTATTATAGCAACATTTCATTTTGTGGTCACTTTAAAACTGTTGCGTCATATAAAGGCTCGGCTTAAAATAACAACTCCCTAATAATAATCCTGCATTTGGCAAAGCTCCTTTCACATCAGGAGGACTGCCAAAAGTGATTCACAGGATATATCTAAAAGTGTAGAAACTGTGTATGTGTGGTAAACATGGCCTCACTCACTCCACAATTTGCACACAGCAACGTCCCACAAACAGCTATGAAACAAATGTCTTATTTGGGAGGGATTGTTGACCTGTGAATTAACAGTTTAACGTCTCGTTGAAAGGATGACATCTCTGCCAATGTAACACACCCCAGAAAGGCATGGGAATGTCAGCTTGGATTATGTGAGTTCAGGGTAGGGACATAATCTTCCATCTCAGAAGTGAGAGCACTCCCAAGTGAGCCAGGCTGACTTTGCTCCACTAGCAAGAATTTTCAGAACCTTGTATACAAATGGTGATATCGTTACTACTAAACCTACAGTAGTTACTTTAACAATAACCACACGAATGAAGAACCATACTTTGAGAATTTAATATACACACTTCCCGCATTCACAAGTGTAAATTGACACATTTCCTTTATTATAACACACATCTCGGACTTTAAATACAACAGTACTGTATTTTAATATTCAGGGCACTTCTATTCAGACATGTACATGGTTTTTGGGAGAATCAACAAAGATTTCATAAGAAACAGAAAGTGGGCCCACATGAACTGATTAGCTCCACGTATTGGTTTTGGACTGAGAGTCCACAACAGTTTTTTGAGCTGTCAACAGCTTCAATTAAAAACCCCAATTTTCTCCCTTGAAGTTCATCAGAGGGACAATCATTCCTCCTGGTACAAGGACAGAGGATTCGGATGACATAGACACAGACATAACCCCTATTCCCCTCTCCATCCCTCGCTCATATGTATATAACTCTGCACGACCTGATTGAAGAGGTTCAGCTCTGAGAGGCAGAACTGGTCCTGTTGGTTTGATTCAACAAAACAATGGTTCACTCTATGTTCACAAAATGCTCTATCCAGCAGCCCAGCTGAGAGCTATTACAGATCGCCCATGGAAAGGTGGGTATGAATTCCTCTGTCCTTAAAGCTTGGCTGTTACATTTAGGTCCTAGGAATGAATGTCTCGTGATCCGATTATTTTAAATCCCACCTCCAGCTCCAAATGTGGCATTTCCTTGTTCTACAGAAACTCTAAAAGTTTCCCGTTATAATCAATAAATTAAAAGATCAAGTAGATTGCAGTACTTTCTAACTGTCTGTAAACTGAATTCAGAACACAATAGTAATTCAATGTAAACATTCAGAATGCACAATAATATTTGTCACCGTTAATATCTAAAACAACTCTGTTAAATGGCACTATAAGGGAATTTTGCATTGGAGATCCGCAATTCCACCTCATCTTAGCCTGTATCACACTTTCAATCTGAAGATTTAAGACGGTGCAAGGATTGTGGAAGATTTCTGAAATTCAGTCTGAATTTGCAAAACGTATGGTTTTCTGAAGTCGAGAATTTCCACCAAATTATTCAAAAAATTCAAGACAAAAAGTGTATTTAAAGCTAAGCCAAGGTGAACGCCCGATGTCTGAAGACACTATGGTGCAGAACACAATCCCCTCATTAAAGTATTAAGTCAGCCATTTTTATTTAAAAACAATATGGAATCCTCCCGAGTGGTTTCACAAGTGCACAAAAGCTTATATATAAAAAGTGTGCAAACAGTACCTGCATTTTCCCCAAGTATTTAAAAAAACATAATTTAGTCCACAACTTAAAAACCCTCAACATCATCATCCCTGTGATCACTAATCATGAGTTGTAACTGACCCAGTGGAATGAAGTGTTCCAAGTTAAAAATCTCAAAATGACAGCTTACCACAACTAAAAAAAACCTTTAGTTACTGCCACCAACTAATCAAAAACCCAAACCCCCCCCCCGCCCCCCCCCCACCGAACGTTGCAATAGCAAGTGCCCAGATTACATGTGGAATGACACATGGCCTGTGTAAAACAACCAGCTGGAGTGGCACTCCTGTATTATACAATAGGAGCACAGGCGCTAGGTTAACAATCACGCTTGCTGGAAATCACAAGTGAGAAGCTGAACAACGGCAAATAAAATTGACAGGAAGGTGAGAAGTGGCCCTGTAGATGCAGTGGTGATGTCTCAGTCGCCGGCCGCCAGTAACATCTTTCTTTTACTCTTCAAGCCCCAGCAATTCTCTGACGAGTCTCTCGCCAAACTGTACTCGGCTGTAGCGCCTCACCAGGTACGCCTCCGACATCTTGTACAGGATGTAGGCGTTGTTTACAGCGATGCTGACAACAAACCAAAACACTTGTTGCCAGGTCTTGTTCGGCTTGTGAGATATAAAGTATCTGGGAGATGAGAAGAGGGGAAGATTTAACTCGTACCAGATCAGAGAAAGACAAAGTTAATACGATGAGAATTTGCCATGGTGCCTTCATGCCGTTGTTATAAAGTGTAGTGACTTTGTGTTAGATAGAGAGAGAATCACACGCGTACGCAATATATTTATTCTGGGAAACCACCATTCCCTCTTCTTGTTGCACAAACGGCTGAGAATTCACCTTTTATTTTCAAGGTAATTTCAAAGTAAATTTTCCTGTGATCCGCTCCCACGATATACGCATGTGTATGCACCCATTTCACACTTTCAAGACATTTTCAAGACACAGGTTAGGTCAGGGTATTGAGGGATATTGAGGGCAAACGCAGGTAACTGGACCTCAGATAAGATGTTTCCCCCCATCTTATTAAATGGGGGGAAACAGGCTCAAAGGGCTGAATAGCCTGCTCCTGTTTCTATACATGTGTGTACGGACACACATACCAGCGCCTCAGCTTAACAACATAAGAACACAAGATCCATCCAGTTCGCCTTCCACCAACCAGGCAGTCACCCACCCACGCATGCCATGTCCTAAACTCTATACTATATCCTACGATATTATTCCGCAACAGAAATTGATCTAATTTGCTTTTGAAATTACCACTCGTTCACCGAAAGTGTTTCCGCAGATGTTTTATTTTTGAATTTAACCCCCTTCAGCGCCTCGGGATGTCCTCCTGACGCGAGAGGCGGCTCTGCATGTGTAATTTTTGTTTTGTTTTGTTCCTCCATTCATAGGCTGCAGACCATCCAAAACTCTGCAGCCCATATACTATCCCGCACCCGCCTCCGCGACCACATAACCCCCACCCTCGCCCGTCTCCACTGGCTCCCCATCCTCCAGAGGATCGAGTTTAAGATCCTCGTCCTCACCTACAAGGCCTTACACGGCCTTGCCCCATCCTACCTAACCGATCTACTCTCCCCCTACACGCCCACCCGGACCCTCCGTTCAACAGGACTTGGCCTGCTCCAAGCCCCCCGCCCGAACCGCCCCACCATCGGAGGCCGGGCCTTCAGTTTCTCCGCTCCCACCTTATGGAATGCCACCCCTCAATCCCTCCGTTTCGTCTCTTCCCTTTCCTCTTTCAAGGCCGGTTTGAAGACTTTCCTCTTCGACCATGCCTTTTGTTCCCCCCCGAACTCTTTTACCTCCCCTTCGTCTTTCACCCCTTCCCAAACACTCCCCTCCCAGCTCGGGTCACACGCCTCCTGTGCAGCGCCTTGGGACGTCCTCCCGACGTGAAAGGCGCTCTATAAATGCAAATTGTTGTTGTTGTTGTTGTTTGTTGTTCTTCAATCACAGACCATACGTTTTCTGGTTTTACTTCAATAACAACAATTTACATTTATAGAGCGCCTTTCACGTCGGGAGGACGTCCCAAGAGCAGTTAAAGGTTTTACTTTCACACATGGAGAGGTAGTGGATGTGCCCTGGAGCTTGTCATCCGAGGGGGAGGGTGTTTCGCCGAGGAAGATAGAGAAACAACAACAACAAAACTACATTTATAGAGTGCCTTTCACGTCGGGGTGACGTCCTCCTCAGCATTAGAGGAGGTGGATATGAGTATTATGGCGTGTGGACTAACTGCCCAGTAACTTACTTGCTGTACTTATCGTCATATTTGCAGATGTAGCCGAGGTGAGCAGCAAACGCCTCCACAGCCAGAGGACAACAAATCTCCCCGCTCCGCCTTCGGATTATGGCTCCTGCAAAGAAATCCAAAAGGACTGTTATTAAACAAAATCACAAGTTATATTGAACTCCTTGTCAAGGTCCAAAGTTTAGGCAAGGATTTGTGGAATGCCCAAATACAATCGTTCTTGCTTTTGATTCTGTGCCATCTCATGTCGTCAATACTCCTCAAAGCACTTCGCAGGAGTTACTGTGACGTGTAGTAACTATAATAATAATAATAATAATAATAATACTTGCATTTGATACAGCGCTTTACACATCTTATCAACGTCCCAAAGCGCTTCACAGACTATACTGTAAAGTGATATTTGTGGGTGAATCGCGGCAGCCAATTGCACACAGCAGTGTCCCACACACAGGTGGATTGAAATGACCAATTTTATTGTTGTGGGTTTTTTGTGGAGGGATTATTATTAGGCGTGTGGAGTAAGGAAACTTGCCCAAGGTTTCGCCCTGACCTGCCTGGATTCGAACACAGGTCTCCCCAGCTTGGTCTTGCCAGCTTGCAAGACAAGTGCTCCAACTACTGAGCCACAGGAGCTCCAATGTGCGTTTGTAGGCAAACACCCAAGCTAATTTACACACACACTGCAACAGCAGCCAGTGAAGTGAGTGGCCAAATTCGGCCGGTTGGCCTGATTCTTGCAGCATAATTCTATGAATTTTTAACATAACAACGATAATCAATCAGCCCTGGATTTGGCCCAGCCGGCATCTTTCACATTGGGAGGACAACCCAATCCTTCACAGAATGTATTGTGAAGTGCAGACACTGTATGTGTTATGTGGGTGAACACAGCAGCAAAGTTGCACACAGTAATGTGTCACAAAAACACCATAGAATGAATGGCCAGTTTTTTTTTGGGGGTGCGGGGTGTTGTTGGTTAGGACACTGGGAGAAACTCTATTCTAATAGTACTTCAAAGTCCGCCTTAACAGACATACGGTTTAAAGTCTCATTCAAAGGCCGGCAGCTTCAACTATGCAGCATCTCCCAGCACTGCTTTGGAGCGTCAGCTTAGAACTATTGGAATTCCTGGATCTGATGTGCGGCTTGAACCCACAACTTTCTGACTCAAGAAGTGAGAGTGCTATCACGGCGTCGGGCTGACACACATAAGGGACGTATAAGAGATTTTAATACTGGAGAATTAAAAACTTGGGAAACAATCTGAGGAAAAACTAAGCTAACCAAAAACCAAGTTAATGTGTTGGATGATTGTTTGCTTACTGAGTTTCTTGGCATCTCTTTTCAGTAGTTCTTAACCCAAATTGCATGCCTTCTCATCTTATTCCTTAAGACCTAATTCTGCAAAATAAATAAACCGGGATGAGGGGCATGTTTGTGGCAGGAAAGATGATGGGTTTGGTCATCAATACACTGCTCCACCAGCTATGAATGATGCACCACTTGAGCTGGTCATGAGGTAATGGAGCAGAACAAGGAGATGACCTGAAGGTATGTTTGGGAACACTGACCACAATTTAATCAGGTCCAAGACAACAACAGAAAAGGCAAACCCAGTAAACGGTTATTCGGTAGGAAACAAAGAAAATTGCACTGATTTAAACCTTGCCTGGGTCAACTGTTATGAAATCCTGATCAATAGAAATAAATAGTCCATCTCAAGACTGTCTCTGTGGCTGCACTTTCGTTCATTTGGCCCTCCCCACCCCCGAACTCTCACCTAGAGTTCAGGTGCCAAGACAGGATTATAGGCGCCCTGGGTTGTCCACCCGATATGAAAGGCGCTGTATAAGTGTATCTGTATTGTAATGTAGATCAATGATGTGAAATATGTCATCAGCAGAAGGAAAAGGTGCATGCAAATTACGTCTATTTCAGTAGGAAGAACGTGACAGATTCTGGAATTCTTGGGATAAACTGGGAAATTTGATTCATTTGAACCAAACATTGGCGTTTACAAGGATTATAGCAAGAAAATATGTAAAAGGGTAGAGAAAAGTGTCAAAATGTGACATTCTTTGCCACAAACCATTGTTAAAGTAGAGCCCATATAATATTCAAACAATAATCAGATAGCTGTTCAGGGTTCAGTACTAAAGGTTATGGTGGAGTGAACAGGAAAGTGAGATTAGGCAAGGTGGTTCACATAGAGAAAAATACCAATGAAGACTTGATTGACAAATGATCGGGTTCTGTGCTGTAACGTTTTATGTTTCGAAATCTATGTTTGCAGCTAAATTGCCTCTTGATAACAATTTACAATGTTTACCCCAGAGGCTTTCTCTGGTCATTTATTCCACACATCCATTACCTTTTGTCAAAAAGCTCCCATCTTAATTTCCCCTCTTTATAACCCAGAGAAAAGGAGAAACCAAGAAACGATTTGTTTTTGCAGCACAGAAGGGGGCCAATCGTCTCATTGTGCCCGTGCCAGCTCTTTGAAAGTGCTTCCAATTAGTCCCACTTCAACCCCCTTTTTCCCCCCACAATTCCATCGTCTCCAGTCTCTCCAGAAATGAAAGATTATTTTCCTTAATCTTTTCCCAGTTTTGATTCCAGGACCAGGTATTACCTGAGTACTTACCTTCTTTGAGTGGAGAGTAGGCATTTGTGAGAAAGCAGAACTGTCCTTTGTTGGACCAGTTGATTAATGACATGTTTCCCTTCATCTTCACTCTATATTGACCGCGAGCCTGAGGAACCTCAGGGTTAGCTAGCATAGATTGCGGTAATCCTGTACAGTCACTCTTTCTAGCACTCAAAAGACCACAGCAATAAATTCCTGCAGGGACAGAGATTCAAAGTCAGAATTAATTACTGCTACACATTTGTGAGACAAAATACAGAGCCATCTGCATAGATTGAAAATGTTGACTAATTAAAGAAAGAACAAACTTGCTTATTTCACAAGCAAATAACCAGTAACTGCTTCTAGGCAAAGATAGTAATCGCCCTTTACCCCAGCAAGGTCACACAAACAGTCAAAAAGTGAAGGAGCAACTACTTTGAAGACTGGTGGTAATTTGAATAGATGCTAAATGATTAGGCAATTATCTGATAATACTCCCAATTGATATAGCACTTTATCACATTGTTGAGACGCGTCAAAGCGCTTCAACGAATTGCAAAGTGGATCAACTGCATATTTTGCAGGCAAAATACAGCAGCCAATTCCACACAGTGACCCCCAAACAGTATTGGGTTGAGTGAACTTTTTTTTTAGGAATTATTACCCCCCGTCAATCAATTCCTAACCAAGTTCTTACTTTTTTGTTAGGTAAACAGAGGAATATGGTGTAAGGAAACTTGCCTAAGGTTTTGGCTTACCCGGGAATCAAACCCAGGTCCTCTACACAATGGGACTCCATGAGATAAGAGAAGGCCAAAGAGCAAAATGAACATGTAATCGACTATATCATAAACATATTTGTGCAACAGGAATCAATAAAACAAAGTGATAAGGCACTATATCATAAGCAAGTATCGTTATTATGGGAATCCACACAACGTTAGCCAGCTAAGCAGCAGCAATAAATTGAAGGATGCTGAGATCTTCAAGCCTCGGCTCTTGTACTTAATCCACTGGGCGTATCCCTGCAGTGAGGGTGCAATTTGTTCCAGATACAGGAAAGTTTCTAATCATATGGTGGTGTGCATATGTGGACTTCCTATACTACTTTGGATACTCTTTAAGCATGGGGTGGGTTTCTATATGCGTCAGACATCTGGCTGACCAAAAACCAAAATGTAAAACTTCTTAGGAGAGAATGTGTGGTTGAAATTCTTGGCAGAGTATGGTTTGGAGTGATTTTTTTGGTCAGTAGCATGTCTCACACATAATAATAATAATAATCCTTGCATTTGATAAAGCACTTTTCACATCTTCTAGACATAATTTCAAAGAGCTTCACAGAATATACTGTAAAGTGAATTGACTGTATATTTGTGAATGAAACACGGCAGCCAATTGTACACAGCAGAGTCCCACAAACAATCGTGGATTGAGTGATCAATTTATTATTGTTTTTATCTTGAGGGATTATTATCAGGCGCGTATGTGAAGTAAGGAAATTCGCACAAGGTCTTACCCTGTTGGGAATTGCACCCAGGTCTCTTGCCTATGAGGCAAGTGCTCTAATCACTGAGCTACAGGCCTCCCACCACCGTGTGGAAACCCACCACTACGCATCCTATCCATGCATGGAAAATTCAGTCAGAGTTTTGGAATGGAATGCACACTTTCTCCCTGGAGGATCGCGTATCTAATGCTGGAAAGTATTTGCTGCAGGTTGGCAAGAGCCAAGGCTTGGGGAAGCCAGAGTATGTGTTGAGGTAATGCTGGAGTCTAACCAGTTAAAAACACATAGGCCATTGATAGCAGTCTGGCGAGCTTTCCTGGTGCTTATCCAGCTTACTCTACCCGTTAGGGCTTTGACTAGGAGGGTTAACAGGAGCTGAGTGGGATAATTCTTTGCCTCAGCGACCGATTTGTGGTATAATCTTTTACCATTCCAGGTTACCACTTGCTTGAAGCGCTCTGAAACGCTGTCCGGCGTGGAGGGCGCTATATAAATCAAAGTTGTTGTTGTTGCTTCCTCCGCCTTATTATCTCCCAATTATAGAATCATAGAATCATAGAATCATAGAATTTTACGGCACAAAAGGAGGCCATTCGGCCCATCTAGTCTGTGCCGGCTCTTTGAAAAGAGCGATTCAATCCCACTGCCCTGCCCGCTCCCCATAGCCTAATAGACCTGTTCTCCCTAAATAAAGATCTAATTCCCTTTTAAAAGTTGTTATCGAACCAGCCTCCACCACCTTTTCAGGCAATGCATTCCAGATTCGAACAACTCGCTGAGTGAAAAAATTTCTCCTCAGCTCCCCTCTACTGCGCCTTGAAACTATTTTAAATCTGTGACCACGAGTCACAGATTCACCCACGAGTGGAAATAGTTTTTCTCTATTTGCCCTGTCGAAACCCCTCATGATCTTATAAACCTCTATTAGGTCTCCCCTCAATCTTCTCTGCTCCAGAGAGAATAACCCTAGCCTATCTAGCCTCTCCTCATAGCTGAAGTCCCTCAATCCTGGCACCATCCTAGTAAATCTTCGTTGTACCCTTTCCAATGCCTTCACATCCTTTCTGTAGTGTGGTGACCAGAATTGAACACAGTATTCCAGCTGAGGCCTCACCAAAGTCCTATAGAGGTTAGTCAGCACTTCCTGACTTTTATACTCTATACCCCTATTTATAAAGCCTAGTATCCTAGTTGTGGATCCTAGAATATGCCTTCTTAACAGCCTTGTCTACCTGTCCTGCCACCTTCAACGAGTCACTAACACAAATCCCCAGGTCTCTCTGTTCCTTCACACCATTTAAAATTGTACTATCTAGCCTATATTGCCTCCCTTCATTTCTTCTCCCAAAATGCATCACCTCACACTTCTCTGCATTAAACTTCATCTGCCATGTGTCTGCCCACTTTACCAATTTGTCTATATCCTCTTGCAGATGGCTACTATCCTCCTCACTGTTTACTATTCTCCCTAACTTAGTGTCATCTGCAAACTTGGAAACTGTACTCCGTACACCCAAGTCCAGATCATTGATGTAGATTACAAACAGCAATGGTCCCAAAACCGATCCCTGTGGCACACCACTGCTCACTTCCCTCCAATCTGAAAAACAGCCGCTCACTACAACTCTCTGCTTTCTGTCTCGCAGCCAGTTGTGGATCCACGCTGCCACTGTCCCTTTTACGCCATGGGCCTTTAATTTCATAATAAGTCTCTCATGTGGCACTTTGTCAAATGCCTTTTGAAAGTCCATGTAAACTACATCAACTGCGCTACCATTATCCACCCATTCCGTTACCTCATCAAAAAATTCTATCAGATTTGTAAGGCAAGATTTGCCTTTAACAAATCCATGTTGACTGTCCTTTATTAGCCTATATCTTTCTAAGTGAAGATCTACCTTGTCCCTGATTATGGACTCTAGAAGTTTGCCCACTACCGACGTTAGACTGACTGGTCTGTAGTTACCAGGCTTGTCCTTCTGCCCCTTTTTATACAAGGGAGTAACATTAGCTATCCTCCAGTCCTCTGGCACGACCCCTGTGTCCAAGGAAGATTGAAAGATCGTGGCCAGAGTCCCTGCTATTTGCTCCCGTGCCTCACTTAGTAACCTAGGGTGCATCCCATCCGGACCAGGTGACTTATCCACCTTGAGCGACGTCAACCTTTTTAGCACTTCCTCTCTGGTTATAATTATTCTATCCATTTCTCCTACCCTCTCCTCTAATACCATGGCATTGGCTGTATCATTTTCTTTTGTGAAGACAGAGGCGAAGTACTCATTCAGTACATCAGCCATGCCCTCTGCCTCCACAATGAGATTTCCTCCTAGGTCCCTAATTGGCCCCACCCTATCCTTGACCAACCTTTTACTCTTAATATGTTGGTAAAAAACCTTAGGGTTCCCCTTAATCTTACTCGCTAATTGTTTTTCATGCAGTCTCTTTGCCCCTCTAACTTCCTTTTTTAGTTCTATCCTACACTTCCTATATTCTGCTTGGTTCCCTTCTGAATTTTGAGCCTGACACTTATCATAAGCCTCTTTTTTTTGTTTGATTTTGGCCCCGATTTCCTTAGTCATCCAGGGAGGTTTGGATGCCTTACATTTCACCTTTGTGGGGATGCTTTTGACCTGTGCCTGAACTATCTCCTCTTTGAACGCTGCCCACTGCTCGTTAGTTGTCTTACCTGCCAATTTTTCTTTCCAATCCACCTTGGCTAGGTCCCACCTCAACTCATTGAAATTAGCCCTTTTCCAGTTGAGTGTCCTCACCTGTGATCGTTCCTTATCCCTTTCCATAATTATTCTGAATCTAACGATATTGTGGTCACTATTCCCTAGATGCTCACCTACAGAAACCTGTTGAACTTGCCCTACCTCATTTCCCAAAACTAGATCCAGCAATGCTTCTTTCCTCGTTGGACTGGAAACATACTGATCAAGAAAGTTGTCCTGCACACACTTCAGGAATTCTTCTCCCTCCTTGCCCTTTACTCTACTATTCTGCCAGTCTATGTTGGGATAGTTGAAGTCACCCATTATCACTACTCTATTAGCTCTGCATTTCTCCGTGATACGCTTGCAGATCTGCTTGTCTATCTCCTCCCCACTATTTGGTGGTCTATAGTATACCCCTAACAGTGTAACTGCACCTTTTTTATTCCTCAATTCTAACCAGATAGATATTATTATACAACACCTAGTTACATAATATAATATAAGTTACAAACCTCTTTTCTCAAACTCTTCAAAAAGATTGAGGCTTGTAATGCTGGGTCCAGTAAAGATAATGTTGTTTTTTGCAGTCAAATTCTGACAAAGACTTTTAGCCACCAGACTATGGAGCTGTGGCCTGTTCTTCAGAGTATCTAGCCCATCAGAGCCGATCGCTTCCTTCAAGTGAACAGAAATCTGAATGCAGTGGCAGACAATATGAGACAGTTAAAATGTTTCACTGAACAGTAATAAACTTAAATGTTTTGTCCATGCATTTGACTTTCCACTTTGGGAAGGCGTTGCTAGATGCTTCACAGGCTATACTGTAAAGTGTAGTGACTGTATTTTGCAAGCCAATTTGTGCACAGCTATGTCCTACAATGACTATGATGTGATTGAACAATTTTATTTGGATAGGGGTGGGAAAATTCCCTTCTCCTTTCGAATAGTCCATGGGATCTTTAACTTCCATCTCCATAGACAAGCAGGACCTTGGTTTGAAAATCCTATCCAAAGGACAGTACATCATCACACCCTATAGCACTACATTGGACCTTCAACCTAAACTAGGTGAGTTCAAAGTTCACATGGGGGCTTAAACCCACAACCTGTTGACTCTTTTCACAACTATTTCAATTTAAGTATTTAAAGAAGGTTTTTATTCTGTTTGAATTGCCACAACTATAAATTTACTTTGCATTTTACATGCTACAGATAAATATGCCTGCTGTACCTCCTCAATTTATGACCGGGCTTGTTACCAATTGCCTGTAGTGTCATAGGATCTTCAACATAATAATCATAATCCTTGCATTTGATATAGAGCTTTTCACGTCTTCTAGATGTCTCAAAGTGCATCACAGAATACACTGTAAAGTAAACTGACTGTATATACGTGGGCGAAATGTGGCAGCCAATTGCGCACAGCAGCGTCCCACAAACAGTCATGGATTTAAATGACCAATTTATTATAGTTTTTATTTTTGAGGGATTATTATTAGGCGTGTGGAGTAAGGAAACTTGCCCAAGGATTCGCACTGACCTGCCTGGATTCAAACACAGGTCTCAGGCTTGTAAGGCGAGTGCTCTAACCACTGAGCTACAGGACTCCATCTGAATAGATAGACGGAAACTCTATTTAGACTCAGATGTGTCACCTGAAGAAAAGCATCTCTGACATTTCAGGGCTCTTCCCACACCATCATAATGTGCTTGAGTGTCAGCCTAGACTGTGAACCTGGGCTCAAATTATTGTTGTTTTTCTTTCAAAAAAGTGATTATTACCCCCCAGAAAGCGTTCTGCCAATCAACTCACAGCCATGTTCCGACTTACTGCTAACACAGGTGTGTTGAGTAAGGAAACTTGTCTATGGTTTCACCAGGCCCAAGAATTAAACTGGGTCCTCTCACTTGTGATAAGCTATGGGACTCCACAGGATTTTGTCTCATCCCTAGTATCAATCTTGGTGAATTTACTCTTTCTAGGAAACCTTTCCAACGAAGGAGGGGCCTGTAATAAGGATTTAGCAGTGTAGAAATTCAATCATAACTAAACTGTAGGAGATTTTCACTATGCACAATTTCAGCCTCTCAAAGCTCTATTTCACATCTTGGGTTTGAAACTGCAAACATAATGCACTCTTGATAATTTCACCCTGTAGGTGACTGAAGACATCAATTGATCTGGAGAGGTAATGCCACCCACATCCTCAACCACCCCCACCCCACTTCATTTCCATTACAATATAATTTTACCCACAATATATAGTCAATACATTCTGGGAAGCGCTTTGCAATACAATCTGTGAAGCGCTTTGCAATACATTCTGTGAAGCCTTTTGAGACGCAAGACACAAAGTGAGTTCAAAACGTCACCTGGCAGATGTAGCCAGTTGCTGCACATTGCCTGACCCAGAGGCTAAATTTCCGCTTTTTCTTTTTACGTAGTTCACGGTCTGTACATGTTGCAATGAAGAGTGGATCCTCATCAATCAATGGTTCATGTAGCACCTAAAACATACAGAGAAAACTTCACAGATTATCAAAAGACAGATGCCACAATTCTTCTTAACCTTTCCCTCTCTCTTTTTAAAAAAAAACTTGAACAATATAAATCAGATGCAGTTGCAAAGTCTCAAAACGCTTCACAGAATACATTGTAACGTGAATTGACTATGTATTCAATGGGTGAAACGTGGCAGCCAATTACGCCCTACCCAGGAATTGCGATGGGCCCCATCCAAGATCTCCTCTAGCTTGGGAGGTAAGCACTCCGATCACTATGGTATAGGACTCCACATTTGCATTGTCTGACATCCGTCTGATGAACCCCCACACTGCTCCCCCCAAAAAGCATTCCAACTTTAATTTGTGCCCCTCCCTACATCTGCGACCTCGTAACTCCCTGCCTACCCCCTCCGCTCAGCAGGTCTGCTCCATGTACCCCGCCCCACCATTGGAGGGCAAGCCTTCAGCCACTCTGCCCCCAACCTCTGGAATTCCATCACAGTACCTCCGCCTCACCCCCTCCCTGGCCTCCTTCAAGTCCCGCGTCAAGACTCTCCTCTTTGACAGTTACATCAGTCACCACAAATTCCCCCCTTTCCCTCCACCCTCCCAGTCCTCGACCCCAGCTCGGGTCTGAAACAATGACTGTCTAGCGCCTCGGGACATCCTCCTGATGTGAAAGGCGCTACACAAGTGTAAATTTTGTTGTTATAAGCTTAGTATCAGGTTTGTTGGGTTCATAATTCATTTCCACGAGCGTCTCATGAGGCTGGATAAATAAAATTGTCCAAAAGAGAGCTGGACAGGCATTAAGAGCAGGAAAGAAACATTCGGGTAAACAGGAAGAGAGAGAGAACACAGGATAACATTGGAAGACCTTTTGTGCATTTGGCTTTGTATCAGCTGCTTTATCCATTTATAGTTACACTGATGTTCTCTTATTTCTCTCTTCAATCTACTCCTGTTTGGTTTTGTACTCAGTCTAATGGTTTCCATCTCTTTACAACTCAATAAATCTTATTTTCCTCCTCAGTCTCCTTGATGATCCATTAACTTCTATTGTTGCATTTATTTATGTTTAAGTATTTACACTTGTAGGGTTTAACTTATCCTCCAAAATTGTGGGCTCTCTCTTCTATGTGTTTATTAATCAGCATTACCCACTGCCATACAGGAATGTGCAGTGGAAGCCAACAAGAAATGAGATGTAGAGCTTTATTAATTCCTGTACAAACAGTTACTACCCTTTACAGTGGATCCTTTGAAATGCATTGAGACGTATCGACGTGACAAGGCACTCCCAGCAACGTGAAAAGCGCTATACAAATGTAATTATGTTGTTGAATATAAAATGCCAGAATTATCATTATTACAAGCGATAAATGTATGTGAAGAGTAATAGGGATAGAGGACGACAAGAATTTAAGATTGAAGAGATCCGTCAAGAGAGCTTAAAATTGAATCCAAGTTTAAGGTCAGTTAGAACTTTTCAGGGAATATAAATCAGCATAAAAGGCTTTGATAGATATACTTGAAGCAAGCAAATGGTTCAAGATGGATCCCAGTAAGACATCAAAATGACGTAGGTATGACAGATTACTTTATACTAATTGTTTGTTTACATTTTCACGGAGCAAGGCAAATTAGCTGATTGGCCCCTGTTCAATCTGTAGATTTATCACAACAATTCATCCATTTGACATAACGCCTTATCCTACTGATGAACCATTTCAAAGTGATTCCCAGGATTTTTACTGTGACTCTATTTTGTAGGCAAACCTAGCAGCAAAATTTGCCCACAGCAATGTCCCACGCACAACCATGAAGTGAGTACAGAACCTGATTTTATTTGGGGGATAGTTGGCCAGAACACTAGGTTTTGTGGCGGGGTGGGGGGGGGGGGACTTGTCTTTTCCAGTACTGCCACAGATCTTTCACATTTATCTGAACAGCCAGACAGGACCTGTGAATATAATACCATCTGAAGGACAGCTGCTAAACCAACTAAAACTGCGTAGCTTGTCATTGAAAGCACTGTCTTGCAAACTTTCCCGCTGTTTTGCCAGCTACAACCAACCTGCCAGTTAGAGCTTTGGTTTGCAGGTCTAACAGGAGCTAACTCATACGTGAGAGCGCAACCAACAGAGACAAGCTGACGCCAATGGAAGGAAAGCTTTTTGTTGTCCTTATTACCAAAATCATTGTTGCCCACAACAATGTCCTTCTTTTGCTGCACTCTCTTTCTAAGTGTTATTCTGAGGAATCCATTCTCTTTTTTCTCCCCTATCAACAATAAGCATCAGTGCAGTTTTCTCAGTTCCTACTTATTCCCTCAAAATCCACCAACCTAAAGTCAAGTCTCATTTGTAATTTCTCCACTGTAAGGCTGACATTAAATTTGAGCAGATTATCATTCCTATAACTCGAGCAATCAAAGACAATTTATAATAATAAGTCTTGTATTTGATAAAGCCTTTTTCACATCTTATTGACGTCTCAAACCACTTCACAGAAGGTACTGTCAAGTGAATTGACTGTATATTTGTGGGCGAAATGCAGTAGCCATTTGCGCACAGCAGTGTCCCACAAACAGTCGTGGATGGAAATGACCAATTTTTATTATTGTGTTTTTTTTGGGAGGGATTATTATTAGGCGGGTGGAGTAAGGAAACTTGCCCAAGGTTTCGCTGTGATCTGCCTGGATTCGAACACAGGTCTCATGTCTGTAAGGCGAGTGCTCTAACCACTGAACTACAGGAGCTCATCAATAATCTTTCTGCACAAACGCACGTCACATGCATAAAGTAAACCTAATTCACTGGTTCAAATGAAAAGCAAATCAAGAATCTTTTACTCACATTACAAATGACAGGATGGGGGAAGCACAAATATAATTGTACAGCATTCTAAGGAATCAAGAAATTCATATAGGGAAAGGGCATTTTACTTGACAAGACAAATGTTACTATGCATATGGAGATAATAATACCTGCGTTTGGGAAGGCCTGAAATCGGTATCAAATGCCTTTTGGAGGCAGTCCAAAAATGGCTGAATTTTATAGAGCCCGTGGGCTGTGTGGCTAGAGCGAAATGCTACAATATGGAAGTATTTCAGGATCTTTTCAAATCTGGTTTGCGTCATCATCAACGCGATGCTCTTGTTGCTATAAAAGCCACCGCTCCAGATGCTGAGGACAGACTCACAATGGTGAATGCTGGTGGAGATCACGTATCCCAAAAACGCTTTCATTTCTGGAAGAGTAGCATCACTCCAACCTTCATCGTTCCCAAACCTCTCTTGATACTTCTTGGCGTACATGTTGGTTTGAACCACCATATTTCTGATAACGTTATCGGGGACAAACAGTTGAAAGAAATCGATTGCGCTGGCGTTCAAGGGCATCTGATGGACAGGACCTGGAGTATAAAAGAAAAGGAGCCCTGGTTACTTTTCTCAGTATCTGATCATCTCAATGGCCATACCAAAACGTCTGCTTGATTTAGTCAATCAACTAAGGTCTGTTTTCTTTGCAGAGAACAATCAAGCAACAACAACTTGCACTTCTACATACAGGGTAGTGTCCCAGAGCACTGACAGTGACGGAGCACGACGCAGTGCCAGGAAGAGGTGGCTGTAAGTACGGGTCGAAGAGGAAGTTCTTCAGATGTGATGTGAAGATGGAAAAGAACGAGCAAGGCTGAGTGCAAGCATTCTGTTAGCATTTTTAAGCAATAATAATAATCCTTGCATTTAATAAGAGCGTCTTAGCACATCTTTGAGACATCTCAAAGCACTTCACTCAACAAACTGTAAATTGACTGTATATTTTGTGGGCGAATTGCAGCAGCCAATTCACAGAGCAGTGCCCTACAGTCATGGATTGGGGGGAGGGACTATTACCCCGGAAAGCAATCCGCTAATCAATTGACAAAAGGGTTCCTGCTAGATAAACAGGCGTGTAGAGTAAGGAAATTTGCTCAAAGGTTTCACCCTACCCTATATGGTATAAATTCAACATTTTGGGTACATGGTCATACCTATTGCTGTACCAATCTCAGGAGGTATCAGAGGACTCTGGCTGTTCACAATGCTGTAGGTCAGGACTGGCCTTTCCATATGCCAATGGCTGCGATACAAATGACACTGAAAGCTTCTTTGCTGTGCACACAAGATGTTCATAAGGATGTCTGAAAGCCACAACTACAACAAACCAACAAGTGGCTCTCCCACAGACAACGTACCACCTGCAGGAGTTTAAAGCAAATAGCAGTGGCCACCATCTCCTCTCAGATGGTGTGAACAAGGGATATGGCTGAGGTTGCTACAGCTGAGGAAGTGATGACAGACCTGCAAGCAATTAGACCCCCATCTAATTCATTAGCATTGATGGAAGCTCTGGCCGCTGAAGGGAAACTCAACATGAATGGTGAATATGAGCTTTGATTCAGTTGCCTGCACTGCTCTTCTATCTGTTAACTATTAATGAGCAATGGCTTTACACAATTCCACTGTACATTGATTAACTGGTCATACTATGGTATGCTGCAACAGCACTACTAAGTTCTTAATGAATATATTAACTCTGCTTTCCCCTACACCCCTCTCTGAACCCAACCCCCAGCTAAGGTGCAAACAACAACAAATTACATTTGTACAGCGCCTTTCACGTCAGGAGGTAGCAAACCCCTCAATATCCAGCGCCTATGTCATCCCTACATGAAAGTATATACACTGTGTGTATATATATATATATATATAAATGCAATAATTTCTTGTTATTCCACTTCCAGGGTACGTCTAAGCAAAAGTTTTCAACCTATAAACCTGTAGCTCAGTGGTTAAAGCACTCGCCTTACAAGCGTGAGACATGTATTCGAATCCAGGCAGATCAGGATGAAACCATGGGCAAGTTTCCTTACTCCACACGCCTAATAATAATCCCTCCAAAAAAACACAATAATAAAAAACTTGGTAATTTCAATCCAGGACTGTTTGTGGGACACCGCTGTGCATAATTGGCTGTCATGTTTCGCCCACAAATATATAGTCAATTCACTTTTCATTATATTCTGTGAAGCGCTTTGAGACGTTGATAAGATGTGAAAAACACTATATCAAATGCAAGGATTATTATTATTAATGATAATTATCCTTGCATTTATTAATAATAATAATCCTTGCATTTGAAATAGCACTTTTCACATCTTCTAGATGTCTCAACGTGAAACCGAAGGATAGCACTTCCGACAATGCGGCAGATACTGGAGTGTCAACCTAGACTGTATCCAGCGCTTTGGGACGTCCTCCTGACGTTATTCAAGTGTAACTTTGTTGTTGTTGTGCAAACACAGGGCTTAAACCCACAACTTTCTAACCGGAAACAAGAATGCTACCAAATAAGCAACTATTATTTACCCTGAGGATTTTCTGTATTCGATCACAAGTTGTGTGAAGTAAAGTATAGTATAGTTAGACCTCGATGCTTTCACCATCAATTTTTCCATTTGCTAAGATTTGTAATCCATGCTCTTACCATGCTGTATGTATATTGAATTTTAAAATGTTATATCTGCTTAATCATAATTTCCTAAGAATGCTATTGATTTGCAGCTGCTATAATGTATTATGAATGAATACATTAATGGAATACAGCATACAAGTAATGATTTCCATTGCTTCAAATTCTTTCAATAAAGCTTCATTATATTGTTTTGAACTCTGTTTTGTCTATCCACTAAACTGCTGTCACTGTACCACATTTTGCCAGGAGTACATATGTGTGTTGAGCCAAATAATAGCAAAAGTTGATTTATTGGTAAACATAATGATTGATATAGTAGACAGTTCTTAACAAGAAATGGGAGTTTCCCTTGGCTAACAATCCTCCCAATATAAATTTGCCCGTTTAATTCTTGGGTGTTTGTGCTCAACAAAGAGGCAAAGAGGTGACACCTGTATCACAGTTTTCCGCACAAATTGACTACCAGGCCCACATTAAAAAAAACACACAGCTACTACACTTAACAGAAAATTCTGTGAAGCACGATGTTTTAAAAGTGATAAGCTGCTATAACAACAATCACTTGCATTCATACAGTGTCCTTCATGTGGAGGACACATGAACAACAACAACAAAATTACATTTAAAGAGCGCCTTTCACATCAGGAGGACGTCCCAAGGCGCTGAACAGTCAGGTTGGAACGTGAGCATGGGAGAGGGGCATGGTAGAGAGGAGGGGAGGGAGAGAGTTAGGATGGGAGGGAGAGTTGGGAGGGCAGCAGAAGGCACGATCGAAGAGGAGGGTCTTGAGACTGGCCTTGAAGGAGGCGAGGGCGAGGCGAAGGAACTGGGATGGAGTTCCAAAGTGGAAGTTCCAGGGTAGGTCCTGTAGCACTTATCAAATGTAGCCCTTAGATTTTTTAAACAAATACTTCACATTTATCAACAATAATTAAATTTGATAACTATTTGTCAATCTCTCTAGTGGACTGATATCCTTCTTAATATCAATCCTCTTTACAATATATTCTATGAAGCACTTTGAGACATCTCAATTATGTAATAAGGCATTATATCAAATGCAAGGATTGTTATAATTATTATTATTATTAAGTATTATACAATCAGCCTCATGATTTGGCAATTGTTCAAATATATCATCATAGTTATTTCAGTGGCCAAAATTCCTAAAGAATAAACATGAATAAGTAGGTGTAAGAAAAGAGTAGGGAAATATGATTAGAATCTATAGCTCCATTGGAGGAAGCTAGCATGTCAGACATCGACTAAATGGTCTGCCTGTGCTGAATTTTTCATTATTTTTCTATGGGGTATATCTTTCTTTACGTTTTCCTTATGTAATGGACACTCTTGCTTCACTCTGATTAGTTTTTCCTGTTTGTTGTAACACATCTGCTGACGTGAACTGCAAGTGTGAGATTTCCAGTGAGGTCAGAAAGGAAGATGAGGTATTTTCGAAACGATCAATGACCTGTATACCCCAACCAACTGGATATGGAAACAGGGATTAGGCAAGGGAAGAGGCGCACGTAGAATATAAACTAACAGACTACAGTACTTGGGCTGAACAGTTTCCATGACAAACAGCAACAATTGTTTGGATTTGACATATCGTGTTGTTTGGATGTCTCAAAGCACTTCACAGGATAAACAGAAACGTGAATTGACTACATTTTGTGGGCGAGACTCAGCAGCCAATTGCACAGTTGATTTTAAAAAGCAGCTTGAAATGTGCACAGGAGCATAGGTAATTCCATTGCCAAAAATGGGTAGTTTCCCTTCACAAGTGCTGTGCCAAGAAATTCATATTCTTCTCGTACAAGGCAATTGAGTCTGCCTAGCTGACCTTGGAAGAAAGTAAATGTTAGCAGGATGCACCGTTTGAGGGAGTACTGTCACACAAAGCAGTTAAACCATGAAATGGGAGCTCTGTTGCCCAATTTATAATTGCTCACAAATATAATATTCCAATTCAGCTAACCACAGGCACGCCACCAATGTTTGCTCTGGAAGAGCTATCTGCAGAGATTCTGGTGGAAGTCAAGACCACTCCAAAGACAAGATCTCACTAACTCTGTAGCTTCACTGCATTGGCAGTTGGGCGGTGGGCGGGGGTGGAGGAAGCTGCATTTCTTCTGAAAATGTTGCTCCAAAGAAAGCCCCAGAAACATTTTAAATGGGATTGAGAAAGTAAATCCAGAACAATACTTTTAGATGTGACATGAAAGTAGAACCAACGCTTGCATGTTCAGGATTGTAAAGGGCAGTTTCAGTGCAGACACTGGGAAATATTTATTTACCCAGAGAGTGAGTAATACCAGGAACAGGTTACAGGAAGAGTGGCTGAGGCCAGACACCGAGCCTAATTTAGAAAGCGGAATCGCAGATTAACATTTTAGGTGAGAAAGAGAGAGGGAGAGAGAAGGATAGTTAAATGATCCTTCAGTTTGTCCAGCAAATACCACTCTACCCACTGGCTTACAGGGTTAATGGGAATTGAGCGAAATAATCTCTGCTCCTGCCGATAAACTAGACTGTCTGGCCTGTAATCAGTAATATCCTGGAGTACTGCAGAGCTACCTCGCTCAGGAACTGGATTACCAAGACCACCACAGTGGGTTGATCCAATTCCAACATTCAACTGACAAACTAGGCAGCTTGATGTCATCTCCCCCACCGCTGGTCAGATAGATAGGTAGGGAGGGAGGGAGATGGAGGCATAGATAGATTATGGAGGACAAACCGCTCCTTTGCACCAAAGGAGAGAAACTCTTTAAAGGAGGCAAAGCACCACCACTGCCACTTACTTCTTTCCTTCCCCACTAATTTCTCTCCCATCTCATTCTCCCTCTCTTTCGTCCCCCCTCCTTCACAGACACTCACTCTCGACCCACTCCCTCACATTACCTGCACCCATTCACTTATCCTCGACTCTCGCTCGGCCTCTCTCACTCCCTCAAATCTCCATCTCTCCGCCCCCCTCATCTTGCTCCCTTCCTCCCTCTTCATCCACTTTCTCACCCTCTCCCCATCACTCTCACTCCCTCTCCGTCCCTATTCCTTAATCACTCTCTGCCCACCCCCCTCACCCTCTTACTTAATCTTCTCCCCTTACTGATCCTGTCTCTCCCACTGACTGTCACTCTCGCCTTCTTCCCCTCCCCACCCCCCACTCTTTACAACAACAACTTGCACTTTTATAGACCTCCTCGCAGGGTGGCACCTCAGAACGCTTAACCATGGCGGGTGGTAGGGCTTGACTTGGAGCCGGGGAGGGGGGTGGGGGGGGCATGTGGCCGTAAGTACGGTCAAAACGGCAGGTTTTCAGACAGGATTTGGAAAAGTGGGAGAGAGGGGGCAAGACGGAGGCATTGAGGGGATTGTTCCAGAGTTCTGGCGGGGGGGGGATAGTGGCTGAAAGATACTAACTACACCATCACTCTCCTCTCATCCCCACTCCCACTCACCTTCACTCTCTCACCCTCCTTTCTCTCACCCCTTCTTCCCCACCCTCTCTCTCACTTTCACCTTCTCCCCCACCTTCCCCCTCTCCATCACTCTCCCCTCATCCTTTCACTCTCACTCGCCTTCTCTCCATCTCTCTTTCCCCTCACTCACCCCTTCTCTGCTTCTCTCTCTCCCCTTCTCTCCATCTCTCTCTCTAGACCTCCTCTCCCCCCACTCCCTCTCCATCTCCCATCGACTGTCACTCTCCCCTTCTCCATCTCTCTCTCTCTCTCTCACCTCTTCTCCTTCACTCTCTCACCTTCTCTCCATCTCTATCTCACTCTCTCCCTCGCCTTCTCTCCATCTCTACCTCTCTCACCTTCTGTACCTCTCTCACCTTCTGTACCTCTCTCACCTTCTGTACCTCTCTCACCTTCTCTCCATCTCTAATTCACTCTCTCCCTCGCCTTCTCTCCATCTCTAACTCACTCTCTTCCTTGCCTTCTCTCCATCTCTACCTCTCTCACCTTCTCTCCACCTCTACCTCGCTCTCTCTTCCACCTTCTCTCCATTTCTAACTCACTCTCTCCTTCGCCTTCTCTACGTCTCTACTTCTCTCGCCTTCTCTACGTCTCTACTTCTCTCGCCTTCTCTCCATCTCTCTCTATCACCTTCTGTCCATCTCTGCTTCCTCTCAATCTCTACCTCTCACCTTCTCTCCATCTCTAACTCACTCTCTCCCTCACCTTCTCTCCATCTCTACCTCTCTCACCTTCTCTACCTCCCTCACCTTCTCTCCATCTCTACCTCTCTCTCTCATCATCTCTAACTCACTTTCTCTCTCGTCTTTTTTCCATCTCTACCTCTCTCTACCTCTCTCTCACCTTCTGTCCACCTCTGCTTCCTCTCTCCATCTCTACCTCTCTCACCTTCTCTCCATCTCTCCATCTCTCTCTCTCACCTTCTGTCCATCTCTGCTTCCTCTCGCCATCTGTACCTCTCTCTCTCACCATCTCTAACTCACTTTCTCTCTCGCCTTCTCTCCATCTCTACCTCTCTCCCACCTTCTGTCCACCTCTGCTTCCTCTCTCCATCTCTAACCTCTCTCACCTTCTCTCCATCTCCACCTCTCTCTACCTCTACCTCTCTCTCTCACCTTCTGTCCATCTCTGCTTCCTCTCGCCATCTCTACCTCTCTCACCTTCTCTCCATCTCTACCTCTCTCTCTCACCTTCTCTCCATCTCTGCCTCTCTCTCACCTTCTGTCCACCTCTGCTTCCTCTCTCCATCTCTACCTCTCTCACCTTCTCTACCTCTCTCTCTCACCTTCTGTCCATCTCTACCTCTCTCTCTCACCATCTCTAACTCACTTTCTCTCTCGCCTTCTCTCCATCTCTACCTCTCTCTACCTCTCTCCCACCTTCTGTCCATGTCCGCTTCCTCTCTCCATCTCTACCTTCCTCTCTCACCTTCTCTCCATCTCCACTCACACACTTACCGGCCTTGTCTGTAAACGGAGGCATGGAGACGTCCTTGAGCCGGTCGCTCCACCCTTCCTCCCCGCTCTGTGCCCCCGCGGCGTGCGGCTGTGTGTGCTGCTCGGCGCCGGGCTGTCGGGGGCTGCCTCCCGCGGTCTCCTCACCGTCGGAGGCCGAGCTGGCCGCCGAGGAGGTGGAGGCGGCCGAGGTGCTGTAAAACGGGTTGTTGTCGTCGTCGCTGCTGTCGTCGTCTTCGCCGCCCGACTCCCCGAGCACATGGTCGGTGATCCGCAGGCTCCGGTACCGGGAGCGGGCGGCTTGCAGTAGCGAGAGGCCCCGGCCCCGGATCGCACCCGCCGCCTCGGTCGCCATGGAAATGAGGAGCCGCCCCGCCGCTTCCTGCCTGATCACTGATCACGTCTCCCACGGCCACAGCAGCTGAGTGCGCGCGCAGCCTCCTCCCTCTCTCCCGCCCTCTCCTGACTGACTGACTGGCGGTGGCTGACTCCTCCCCCGGGGCTCGGCGGGTAGAGCACTGGCCCCGCGTTCGAATCCAGGCAGGTTCACGGTGACACCTTGGGCAAGTCCGCGCACACACGCCTCATAATAATATCCCTCCCAAAGTAATAATAATAACAACAACAATAACAACAACAGATTGGTCATTTCAGTCCCACGACTGTTTGCGGGGCGCTGCGTTTCGCCCACAACTATACAGTCAATTCAGTGACTGTGTATTATGTATATGTTAGAGTGTATTATATGTGAAGCGCTTTGAGGCGTCTAAAGAAGACGTGAAAAGCGCTATATCAAATGCGAGGATTGTTATTATTATTATTATTATTATATAATGTCAGCCTCACAGCTACTCACGCCATGAACACGGGCCGGCCGGGAGCTCAGTGGTGACAGCGTTCACTTTACTCAAGCCAGTCGACCCAAAGGCGAGTTGGACCTGGGTTCGATTTTCCAGGTCAGGTCAGGGCAACCAACCTTTTGGGCAAGTTTCCCTGTTTGTTACGTAAGCGAACATTTTGTGCTTCCGGGTTCGATTTCAGACAGGTCAAGGCGAAAAGCTTAAGCAACTTTCCTTAACAACAACAACAACAATTTACATTTATATAGCGCCTTTCACGTCGGGAGGACGTCCCAAGGCGCTAAACAAGAGGCGTGTGACCCGAGCTCGGAGGGGAGTGTTTGGGAAGGGGTGCAACACGAAGGGGAGGTAAAAGAGTTCGGGGGGGAACAAAAGGCACGATCGAAGAGGAAAGTCTGCAAATCGGCCTTGAAAGAGGAAAGGGAAGAGGCGAAACGGAGGGATTGAGGGATGGCATTCCATAAGGTGGGAGCGGAGAAACTGAAGGCCCGGCCTCCGATGGTGGGGCGGTTCGGGCGGGGGGCTTGGAGCAGGCCAAGTCCTGCTGAACGGAGGGTCCGGGTGGGCGTGTAGGGGGAGAGTAGATCGGTTAAGTAGGATGGGGCAAGGCCGTGTAAGGCCTTGTAGGTGAGGACGAGGATCTTGAACTCGATCCTCTGGAGGATGGGGAGCCAGTGGAGACGGGCGAGGGTGGGGGTTATGTGGTCGCGGAGGCGGGTGCGGGATAGTACACGGGCTGCAGAGTTTTGGATGGTCTGCAGCCTGTGAATGGAGGAACTGGGGAGGCCGACTTACTCCGCACGAGGGAAAAAAAGGACAATAATAATTTGGTCACTCGCAATCCACGACTTGTTTGTGGGGGACGGACGCTGCTGCGCACCATTGGCTGCCGCGTTTGGCCCACAAATGCACAGTGGATTCACTTTACAGTGTAGTCTAGAAGACGTGGAAAGCACGATATCGAATGCAATGTTTCTTCTTGTTGTTGTTTGTGACACCGCCACTAGTCACACCTTCACCTGTGAGACATTGACTAGTGACATCTTCGCTAGTGAAACCTGAACTCTCATTACCTTAATTTGGTGAGAGTTAGTTGTGAGCCCCCTGACGACAACAAATTACATTTGTATAGCGCCTCTCGCGCCAGGAGGATGTCCTAAAGCACTGGACAGTCAGGGATCCGCACCCGGGCTGATGGTTGGCAACAGGAGGGATGGAAGGTAAGGAAAGTAGGGGTAGGAGGGCGAACGAAGGCACGGTCAAAGAGGAGGGTCTTGAACGAGGTAAGGGAGGGGGCAAGGCCGAGGGACTGTGGGATGGCGTTCTAGAGAGTGGGGGCAGAGAGGCTAAATGCCAGCTTACCAATGGTGGGGCGGGCAAGGCAGGGTAAATGAAGGGGGAATGTGAAGGAGGCTGAAGCTCACTGAGCGGAGGGAACAGACAGGTCGGTAGCGGTTTAGCAAGTCACAGAGGTAGGGAGGAGCAAGGCCACGGAGGGCTTTGAAGGTGAAGATCCCCATGGCGGTGGGGAAAGGCGGAGTGGGTCATGGCATGGCTGTGGGGTATGAGAATACTTGAGGGTCAAGTAGGACACCAAACTTGCACACCTGTCATCTTAACCAGCAATACCAGCACCGGAAGCATCATAAGAATAGTATAAATAATCTTTACATTAGATAGAATGCTTTTATCACATGATACAGTTGTCTCAAAGCACTTGAGATTTGAGATGAGATTTAATGTAAAGTGTAAAGACTGTGACTAATAATAAGAATTCTTGCATTTGATGTAGTGCTGTATCAGGATGTTGAGACCTCTCAAAGCGCTTCACAGAATACAGTACTATATACTGTAAAATGAATTGACTGTCTATTTTGTGTGCGAAACACGGGTAGCCAGTCACGCACAGCAGTGTTCCACAAACAGTCTTGGATTGAATGAGCAATTTTTTGTTTACGGGCTTATTCCCCCACGAAGGAGATCCGTCAATCAACTAACAGCCAGATTCCTACTTACTGCAGTATTAGGTAAACAGAGGCATGTGGACTAAGGAAACTAGCCTTAGGTTTCACCCTGCGCAGAGAATCAAACCCAGATCCTCCCGCGTACAAAGTGAGCACGCTCACCTCTGCACTGCAGGACTCCACGTCGTGGAGCTGCGTGTTTGAACTTGGTATATAATAGTCCATGATTTATGCACTTTCATCCCAACCCAAAGGCCATGGCTTCAAATGTGGCTTAGTCTTTGATCCGACCACCAAAGCTGATTACACTTCAGCAGACAGCAGAGGGAGCGCTGCGACGAAACATGATCTTTCTCAGTGACGAGAAAAGGAAAACCAAATAGGAATCCGGTTATTAGTCGATTGTCGGTTCGCTTTCCGGGGGTAATAATACCCCCCCAAATAAAGAAAATGTGGTCACTCAATTCATGACTGTTTGTGCACAATTCTCTGCCGGGTTTCACCCACAAAAAAAACACTGTCTATCACTTTACAATATACACTGTGAAGCATTTTGTGACGCCTCAGTGATGCGATAAGACGCTACGTCAAATGCGAGAATTGTTATTATTATAGAGACAATAAATAAATGCTTTTGACAGTGAAACTCCCTTTTCAAATGTGCTGGAGAAATGTTAGGTGATTTGGCTGTTAAGCCTGTACCTCATGGAGCTGCAGATTTAAAGTTGGCATATAATGGTCCATCATTGATGCACTTTCATCCAGACCTTTGGGTATGGATGAAAGCCAGGCTTGTGCTTTGATCTGTCCACCAAAGCGGATTACACTCTTGGCAGCCAGCAGAGGGAGTGTTGCGATGTTGTCTCAGTGACAGGAAAAGGAACCTTTCCAACAACAAACCTCTCAGGACATCTTTTGTTTTCAATTTGATTCCTGCAGATGATACCAAGGAGGCAATGGGTAGTCTCACTAAACCGTTGCCTCCGCTCGACTGGCTCCAGTCTCCTTCATTTCCCTTGTGCCTTCCGTTCCACCATCGCCAACCGTGCTTTCAGCCACTACGCCCCCAAACTCTGGAACACTCTCACTCAACCCCTCTGCCTTGCCCCATCCTTCCCCATCTCCAAATCGCCACACCTGAAGACATTCCTCTTCAATTGTGCTTATGGTCACCTTCCTCCTGACTTGACATCGTGCTCCGCCATTGTCAAGCTCTCTGGGATCCTCCCTGCATGAGGGGGAGCTATATAAATTCAACTTGTTGAATTCTTGGGTGGGGGTTTGGATACATGCGGATCCCCATCACTGTGAGTATGCAAGTGAATTATGTGGGTTCAATTCCACATATGTAATTCCCATGTGTTGGAATGGAATGGCCACACTCTCCCTGGAGGGATTCGCCCTGTTTTCCTAATTCCGGAAAGTATTAGGTGCAGGTCAGTGGGAGCCAAGGCTTTGGGTCCCCTGTGTATTGGTGGTAACTCCTGAAGTGTAGCCAGCTAAAATTGCATGGCTCACCATTGATATTGCTGTCTGGCAAGCTTTCCCACTGCGTGTCCGGCTTGGACCACCCTACCTATTATGGATTTAGGCTTGCAGTATTAACAAGAGCTGAGTGGGAAGAATCCTTCCCCCAGTGACTGGAACGCCCTTCCAAGTCCAGCTGACAAGCCAGATGGTCTGGCATCAGCAAAGCCCTGGAGTACTGTGGACCTACCTGGCTCAGGAACCAGGACCCTTGCAGTAAACTCGATTCCAAAATTCTGTTGCCAAGAATGTACTTTAGAGCCAGATCAGGCTCAAGGAAACCAAATCACAAGATTGGTTGCGAATAAAGAAGGCCTTTTGGCCCATCTGATAAAATAATAACTAATAATCCTTACATTTAATATACGTAGTGCCTTAGGGTGAAGTGAATTGACTGTGTACTTTTCGAAATCATCCCTCCAGAATTACCTCCGCTCTCCACTCTCCACATCCATCACACATGTCCCAATGTCCTGGCCTCAGCCACCCTACTTGAAAATGTGCTCCAGTTGTTAATTATCCTGTGGGTAAAGAAAAACTTCCTGGTGACTCTCTGTCTATCCTGAAATTGCCCTTTGCGACTCTCTTTTCGCATTTTATTCCTGTGAATTGTTTGTTCTGATTTGGTTCTGTTTGTTCTGAACTGAAATCCTTTCAGTAAATACGAGTCCTTCCGCCCTTCAATCAAAGCGCACCAGTGTTGTGCCATTTTTGCTGAATCTATCCTGCACACTGAAGAGGAGATTTTTCTCTTTTCTAATAATAATAAGAATAAAAATCCTTGCGTATAGGATTGGATTGAATCCTTGGATATAGCGATTTATCATGTTGTTGCGACATCTCAAAGCGCTTCACAGAAATGACTGTAAAGTGAATTGACTACCAGTATATTTTTGTGGGTAAAACGCAGCAGCCTGTTGCGCACGGCAATGTCCCACAAACAGTCGTGGATTGAGTGACCACATTTATTTAAATGGGATTATTACCCCCGGAAAGTGAACCGCCAATTGACCAACAACAGGGTCCCCTACTTACGGCTGGGTAAATAGAGGTGAGCGGAGTAAGGAAACTTGCTCTGAAGGTATTGTTCTGACTGAGAATCCAACCTGGGTCCTCTCCCTTGCGAGACAAGCATGCTAACCATTACAGTACAGGAATCTCTTCTGGAAAGAACATGCGCTTGGGAAACAGGATATCATAAGAAGACCTCTGTTGAGGGCAGGAAATATTTTTCTTAATGATAATAATCCTTGCATTTGGTGTAGCACCTTATCATGCCCAAAGAACTATCTCAAAGCGCTTGACAAGGAAACACTGTAAAGTGGAGTGACTGTATTTTGTGGGAAAGTTGCAGCAGCTAGTTGTGCAGAGCAAAATCCCAGAAAAAGCCTGGAGTGAGTGACCGATTTTATTTGGGGGATTTGTTGGCGAGGACACGGGAAGAAACTCCCTTCTCCTTTTGAATAGCGCCACCGGCAGAGGGGGGGCCTCGGTTTAATCTCTCATCCGAACGACGGCGCCTTCGACAATGAGCACACCCCAGCACTGCATTGGTGTGTCGGTTTAGACTACGTGATTCCAAGTTCCCACGTGGGGCTTGAACCCACAACCTTCTGACTCAGACGCGAGAGTGCTACCACTGAGCCAGGCTAACGCCCATTTCTGCACGATCAACAGAGGAACCCTTGAAAAGATTCCAGATTGGTACAGATTGGGTAAAGTACACTGTCCTACGAGAGGTCTGTCTGTAGCCCTTAACCAAAGGTTTACTTCGCTAGCATGCTGCTGCTTCAAGTCAAGATAGTCAGATATTTATATTCACTTGAGCATAAGATGTCTGTCTGCTCAAAATCACCCACTTTTACTCTATAATTTTTTTTGAATTCCAGAGCAAGTCGTGACCTCCCTGAGCTGTTCAGTGAGCAACAGCTGTTGAGCTCTTAGCAAGGCTAAGAGTGCTGGGATGTTAAAGGCATTTAATAATCCTTCCTGTAGCATAGTGGTTCGTATGCTCACAAGCTTTGAGGACCTGGATTCAAATCCCAAGCAGGCAGAAACCTTAGGCAAGTTTCCTTACTCCACACGCCTCTGTTTAATTAGTAGTAACCCGGTTGTTAGTCGTTTGGCGGATCGCTTTCTGAGGGTAATAATCCTTCCCAATAATAAATAAAAATAATAATTTGGTCACTAAATCTACAACTACTTGTGGGACACTGTGGCGGCAATTGACTGCCGTGGTTTCGTCCACACAATGTACAATTAATTCACTTTACAGTATATTCTATGAAGCGTTTTGAGATGTCTGAACGACATTATGAGATGCTATTACAAAATGGAATGATTATTTTTATTATCTATCCCGGCATTCGGGTGAGGCGCCGTGTCATGTTGTCGAGACGCCTCAAAGCGCTGCACAGAATTTTACAGTGAAGGATAAGTGACTGTATTTATAGGCAAATATGGCTGCCAATTTGCACACAGCAATGTCCCACAAATAGCCATAATATGAATGGCGCATTTTACCTGGGGATTGTTAGCCACAGGAGAAGCTCCCTTCTCTTTACCGTTGAAATCTGCAGGCTGATCCAGAGAATATTCATCCCTCACTCCCCCGCCGTCCCTCTCTGTTACTGCTACTGATACATCCCCACAAAACTAATTGACAACAACTGCAACAAATTTACATTTATATAGTGCCCTTCACGTCGGGAGGTCACCCTAAGGCGATTAACAGCTGGGACTCTGATCTCGAGAGTGAGAAAGTTGTTGACTGAAGCTCCGCTGACAGTCTTGGCTGACACTCTAGTCCAGTATTGGTGGGGTGCTGGCCTTCAGTAGAGATGTTAAATGTCCCATCTGCTTATTCTGGTGGGCGTTAAATACCCGGTGGTGCTGTTTGAGAAGAGAAGGGAGTTTCTCCCAGTTTCCTGGGTAACAATTCCCTCCCCACACCCTGCCGCCAAACACAGATAAAAGTGGTCACTCACCTCATGTGGAACATTACGGTGCACACATTATAATATATATAATAATCCTTGCATTTGATACAGCGCTTTCCACATCTTATCAACGTCCTAAAGCGCTTCACAGAATAGACTGTAAAGTGAATTGACTGTATATATTTGTGGGTGAATCGCGGCAGCCAATTGCGCACAGCAGTGTCCCCCATAAACAGTCGTGGATTGAAATGACCAATTTTATTATTGTGGGTTTTTTGTGGAGGGATTATTATTCGGCGTGTGGAGTAAGGAAACTTGCCCAAGGTTCCGCCCTGTACTGCCTGGATTCGAACACAGGTCTCCCCAGCTTGCAAGACAAGTGATCTAACCACTGAGCCACAGGAGCTCCACATTAGCTGTGTTATAGTAAATCCCGTGAAGCACTCTGAGATCTGTTGATGCAGTAAGTCGCTATATCATATGTAAGGATTATTTATTATTTTAATAATTATTATTACCATTGGTTAACGTGAAACTCCCCTGTGGCAGGTATCTAAAATCAAACAAGCCACAATTCTAACTGCACTAAAACATTAGATTGGGGCATAATAATAATAATACATGCATTTGATACTCTGCCTTATCACGTCTTATACAGTACTGTAAAGTAATTGACTGTATATTTCGTGGGCACAATGCGGCAGTCAATTGCGTACAACAGTGTAAAGAACACAAACAGTCGTGTATTGAGTGCTAATTGTTTGGGTAGTTTTTTAAAGGGATTATTTACCCCCGGAAAAGCGATCCGCCAATCAATTAACAACCAGGTTCCTACTTACGGCCAGGCAAACAGAGGCGTGTGGAGTAAGAAAACTTGCCTAAGGTTTCGCCCAGGAATCGAACCCGGGTCCTCTTGCTTCCGAGGCGAGTGCTTTAACCACTTCAGGACTCCGCATGGCACGAATGGGCCCAATCAAACACTTGCTGGGTTTTAACAACATCCCAAGACCTTGGGAGGCCAAGCAGAGGCAATGTGGAACCTTGTCTCGTCTGTGGGAACTTGTCTACTCATCAGTGAGGAAATGGAAGCCACAGCTACGGTATAGAGAGAAAATGACATCCTGATAGTTTTACCACAACGGCTTTCAAAGGCAGAGACTCGAGGAACCAGATGTGCCAGCACATGGTGACTTTTCACATCTGGATTTTCTGCTACTTATTATTGATCTGCTTTCCACATCCTCCTCGCTCAGTCTGTTTAAGAGCCCGACCATAAAGTTGGCAACCGCGTCCATCCATCTTCATCAAGAGGCCTCTTCACGAGGGGAGACCTTTCATCTTCAGTCTCTGTGCAATTAGAGATCGCGGCTAACTGATCACAGCACATCTTGCTCTCAGCATCCTGGATCCACTTTTTTTTTTAACCCTCCCCCACCACTACCCTCGCTCCCTCCCCCCACGCCCCCCCCCCCCCCACTGTTTTAAAATAATGCTTCCTTCACATGTGCATAAGCCGTGGCCCAACATGTCATGACTTAAAGAGATCATTCTGCTGTTACCTACAGCAATGCATGTTCAATGCGTTGGCCACGCGTTGCTGAGATTCACGCCGTATGTCTCGTCTCGAGCGCAGCTTTGAACTGTTTGCAGAAATGACGAACGATAGAACAATTCTTGCATATCGCCGTGGAGTCCTGTGGATTGATTAGAGCACTCAGCTCGCTCAGCTGGAAGACTGGAGTCAATTCCTGGGTCAGGTGAAACCTTTAGGCAAATTTCCTTATTCCACATGCCGCTTCACCTCGCAATAAGGAGGAACTCGGCAGTTAGTCGATTATGGATCATTTTCTGGGGATGATAATGTTATTTTTTTTTAATTGGGTCGCCCAATCCTACAACTGTTTGTGAGACGCCGCGGTGCGCAATTGGCTGCCGCATTTCTCCCACAAAATAGTCAATTCGCTCTACAGAATATTTCGCGAAGCACTGTGAGACATCTCAATGACGTGATAAGGCACTATATGAAATGCGAGGATTATTATTATCATCTTTACCAACGTACTCTTCATACGTTTGTTAAATACACGCCCACAACATGCAACACTGCAATGTGAGATGCTTCTGCATTACTGTTGTACACTGGGCAGACGCTTAATTACACGAATGCAGTGACACAATAGAGCAACATTTTTACAAGTGAACAAAACAGAACACAAGCGGCAGAGAGTTGTAGATCAAGGAAAACACCTTTAAAAATTCATAGAGTATCCAATAAGGGATAACTTTAAGTTTACCGTCTCTTCTGAATGAGTACAGTGACACATGTAGAAATCCGTCACTGTGCGTATGAGAATCCAAATCAGATAGAGCTCTTTGTAAGCCACTGACGCATGGAAATTCCCATGTTTTTAACAAAATTACACCCTCTTTCTCCTGGAAGAATGCACTCTGCTTACCTAATCCTGGAGTGCTAGGCAGGACATGGAATACACATACTGTATAGTATATATATACAGTATATATAGCCATTAATAAATAAATCCTATTTCCTTCATTTTTATATTTAAACATTGTTTATATAGTTGCACAGCAGAGGTATCTAAGGTGATTGTTTGTGGGGACTGTATACTGCGGTGGAGTCCTATAGTTCAGTGGTTAGAGCACTCGCCTTACAAGCAAGAGACCTGGGTTCAATTCCAGGCAGGACGAAACCTTGCGCAAGTTTCCTCACTACACACGTTCATTCAAAAAAAACAACAATAATAAAATTGCTAATTTCAATCCATGACTGTTTGTGGGACACTGCTGTGCGCAATTGGCTGTCATGTTTCGCCCACAAGTATAGTCAATTCACTTTATCCTGTGAAGCGCTTTGAGACGTCTAGAAAAACATGAAAAACGCCATACAGTATATCAAATGCAAGGATCCTTATTATTATAGTTCAGGACTCTCATTAGCAAGCTGTACAGTTTTAGCTGCTTAGACTCCAGCAGTTACCTCAATTGGGGGGATTCGAATTGAGTCAACGTCAATGTTTCTAGCCACTGAAGGCCGGCCAGCACGGTGAGGCTGAGTTGATAAGAATTATTAAGAGACTCAGCCTGCAGGTTTTGTTTAAAAAAAATATTGAGTTTCTTGGCCAGACAGCCTTGGGAGCCCAGTTACCCGGGGATTTACTGTACAGGGTGTCTGTCCACAAAGCCCTCTTACACCCACCACTCCACTACCCCCGTGTTATAAAATAACACTCTGAATGAGAGTACAGTACTGAGGATCTGAAAGCAGCTATCAGAGATGTATTTCTGACAGCAACTAATAACAATTTGGTCACTCAAGCCACGACTGTCTTGCTGTGAGCATTATCTGCCGCATTTCACTCACGATATATAAAGTAAACGTACTCTACAGTACACTCTGTGAAGCGCCAAATGACGCGATAAGTGACTATATCAAATGCAAGGATTATTATTATTATATTTTGCCTCATCGTGCCATCCGTGTTACAGAAGATATGGCACCGAACATGGCAACGGATTATTATCCACGAAAATGATGGCGCTCACACACACACACACACACACACCGAACCTCTGGATACAGTTAAACATTGAATAACATGAAGTACGTCTAAGTACAGGTAGACCCAGCTTAATGAAAGGGTTAAGGACTTCGAAACTCTTCGTAAAGCGAGAATTTCGTTAAGCGGGTGGGGGGTCTACGTTTTAATTGTTGATGGAGGAGGAGGAGGAGGAGGAGGCGGCTGGAGAATCGGGAGAATATGGCGACAAATCAATAGGCTCTGGATCGTCATTGGACGTACTTTGTTATGGTGAACTTTCGTTAACCGGGCGTTCGGCAAGCGGGGTCCACCTGTAAAGTCAAAGCTTGGTTATCCGGCAACCAACCAACCAACCAACCGGCCTGCTCAACCAACCGGTATCTATCTCCCAATACCATTTACCATTCCAGCCACCGGATCTCATACCTGAGCTATCCGGCACACTCCCGGTGACGCATTTAGTATATAATAATAATACAGCCAACCCTTTGCCGAGCGCGAATTCGACTATAGATGTGGCACTTTTGTTTGCGGAATGCAAAGCAAAGCTTTGAGTTTTCGCTGGTTTTCCAGCATGCGCACTTATTAAACTCACCGAACGCTCGAATATCTGCGATATTTAGATAAACCGGCACCGGTCAGGTCCCGAGGGTGCCGTATAACAAAGCTTTTTTACTGTAGAATTATCATCTTCATTCCACGTGTTTCAGCTGTTGGTCAGTGCTCTGTAGCGGGAGGTGGTGGGGGGGGGGGGGGGGGGGGAGGGGGGAAGAAGCATGGGAGATTTACAAGACTTTGTGGGCACCCTGTACAATCAGGGCTGCGGTGAGCCAGCCAGACTGCAGGACTGAAGGGAGTGTTTCCTGAACAGAAATTTCGTAATTGACAAACGCAGTTTATACCAGTTAATGGATCCCCCTGTTAACAGAAATGTTTGCTTTAAGGGAACATTTGCTTAGGCACTGATTCATTCCCCATACATTCTGCCCGTGTTTGCTTAATAGGAATGACTGGATAAAGGAAGTGGCTTGCTCACCGCAGGACTGTGCCCATTGACAGGCCTCACACTGTACTCCAAACAAACAAACAAACAATGAAAAGTACATTTAGCCCCCGTTTCAAAGGGCCACATGCCCAAAGATGAGTTTTTTTTCCCATTCCTATCCAAAAAAAAATACTGTTATATTTAGTGTATGTGTATTGATAGCCATTGGTTCCATTCTATAAACAGTTGCAACTGTTGAACTCAAGCAGTCTAGGTTGATGCATCAGTACAGTGCTGGGGGAGCGCAGGCAGCGTTGTCGGTGGCGCCATCTTTCCTGATGAGATGTTAAACCGAGGTCCCGTCTGTGCCTGTTTCGAGCGGACGGTAAACATCCTGAGGCGCTATTGGAAAAAAGAAGGGAATGTCTCCATCACAGTGTCCTGGCCAGCAATCCCTCTCAGATAAATTTGGTCACTTCGCCCCACGGCGGTTTGTGGGACAACGCGGAGTGCAAGTTGGCTCTGCCTGCATTCGCCGACAAATGTACAGTCACTACTGTGAATCCTGTGAAACGCTTTGAGATGTTTTGACGACATGATAAGGCACTGTTTGTTCAAACTTCAGAGTCCTGTAGTCCTGTGGTTAGCGCACTCGCCTGGCAAGTTAGATTCCGAGGTGGGGCGAAACCCGAGGCAAGTTTCCTTACTCGACGTGCCTCTGTTCAGCTTGCAGTAAATTGGAACTTGGTTGTTAATTGATTGACAGATTAACTTTCAGGGGTAACAATTAATCGATTGATTGAGTGCTCAATCAATCAAACAAACAAAATGCGGTCACTCAATCCACGGCTATTTACGGGGCACTGCTGTGCGCAATTGACTGCTGCGTTTTGCCCACAAAATATAGTAAATTCACTTTAAAGTATATCCTGTGAAGCGCTTTGAGACGTCTCAACTATGTGATGGCGCTATATCAAACGCAGGGATTATTATTTCCGCGCTTTGGGACATCCTCCAGACATGAAAGGCGCTATTACAAATGAAATATGTTGTTTGTTGTTGAAAGCCGGAGATCTTGTTACATTGGAAATAACAGGGATGAGTCTGGCATCCACAGCTGTTGCTAATCCGTTCCTTACTGAGAGCAGTAACCTGCTCTTTCCTCACAACCTCTATTAGGAGGAATTAAAACCAGTCTGGAAATCTTGCAGAAGGACTCCATTTATTAAACTTAATAATAATGGTACCTGAATTTGATACGGCAACTTGCAAGTCTGTAGGATGTCTCAAAGTGTTCCACAGAATTTACTGTAAAGTGTAATGACTGTGTGTTTGTAAGCAAATGTGGCAGTAGTTAGTGAGTTCATCTAAAAAAACGAGATTCCAGGGCAGGGTGAAACCTTAGACAAGTTTTCTTAATCCACATGCCTCCAATTATATCCCAGTACGTAGGAACCTGGTTGTTAATCGATTGGCAGAACACTTTCCAGGATAATAATCCCTTAAGGGGTAACCGATGAGACCTTCGAAGAGGAGGGTCTTGAGGAGGGACTCGAAGGAGGCCAGGGAAGGGTTGAGGCGATGGAATTCCAGAGGTTAGTAGTACATTGGCTGAAGGTTAGCCTGCTGATGGTGGGGTGGGTGGGTTGGGGGACATGGAACAGGCTGGAGCCCGCTGAGTGGAAGGAGCATGCAGATTGGTAAGAGGTTTGGAGGTCGCAGAGATAGGGTGGCAAGACCATGGAGGGCTTTGAAGGCGAGGACCGCCATCTTGAATTGAATCCTCTGGGAGATGGGGAGCCAATGGAGTCAGGTGAGAATGGGGGAAATGGGGTCGCGGAGCTTAGAACGGTGGAGGACATGGGCCGCAGTGTTCTGGATGATTGGCAGCCTATTGAGGGTGGAATTGGGAAGGCCGACGAGCAGGACGTTGGCATAGTCAAGCCTGGATGTGATGAAAGCATGAGTGAGGGTTTCTGCAGCCTAAGGGCTGTGGTAGTGACGGAGTCAGGCAATGTTGCGGAGGTGAGGAAAGACAGAGCGAGTCATGGCTTGGATGTGGGGGAGGAAAGACAGTTGAGGATCGAACAAAACACCGAGGTTCCTGAATGGCTTGGTGAAGTGGAATGTAGAACCATGGAGGTTTATGGTGCCAGTGCCAGATGTGTAAATGCACTGGCGTGAGCCAATGAAGAGGGCCTTGGTCTTGTTGATGTTCAACTATAGGAAGTTAGCTCTCATCCAGGTCTTGATGTCTGACAGACAGTCTGTCAGGACAGCAGTGGTACTGGAATCAAGGGTAGAGGCAGAAAGATAGAGTTGGGTGTCATCCGCATACATATGGAAGTTAACCCCACGTCTGCTGATGATATCACCAAGGGGGAGCATGTAGATATTGAAAAATAGGGAGACAAGGACAGAGCCCTGGGGGACGCCACAGGTGATAGTGCGGGGGCTGGAGGAGAGGCCACTGGTGGTGACAAAGTGGAGGTGATGAGAAAGGCAAGAGTCAAACCAGGCGGGAGCAGCTCCGTGAAGAATGAGCTGGGAGTACAGGCAGTGTAGGAGAATGGAATGATCGACAGTGTCGAAGGCAGCAGAGCGGTCCAGGAGGAGAAGGAGGCAGAGAGAGCCCTGATCACAGATGTTTAAAATGTCGTTGGAGGCTTTGACCCGGGCTGTCTACGTGCTATGGGCAGCTCGGAAACCGGATTGTAGGGGTTCGAAGAGGGAATGGCGAGAGAGAAAGGAGCGAATCTGGGAAGCAACAACCTCGCTCCAGGGCCTCAGAGAGGAGGTGGAGATCGGAGATGAAGAGAGAAATGGGGATGGGGTTGAGACTGCAGGTGGTGAATTTCATTTTCGAGATGAGAGCGGAGAGGGCGGAGGGAGAGATTGTAGAGAGATTGTGTAGTGGGGAGGTGGATCCACAACTGCTTCTGGGACAATGTTACCAGGTTTTGCCCACAAAATACACAGTCAATTCACTTCTGAATATATTCTATGAAGCGCTTTGAGACGCCTCAACGATATAAGCCTTTATATACGCAATGTTATGCCTACCTGCTGTGTCCATGCATGGACTATCCAGCAGAGGTCACTGGACTATGTTTTCACGAGCAGAGAGAGAACTGGCAGATATGTTTGTGCTTTCCTAGCATAAGGCCAATTATAGTCACTGTTGACCACCATTAGCCAACACAGCCCTGACCAAAGATCACATTAGGGCCTTCCAGATGGGAAAAGCTCAATCTCACATGAGCAGAAGCTTTAATAGTTGAGTCATGGAGAGTCTGCGTGTGTGCGTGTGTGTGTGTCTGTGTATTTATGAGTGTGTCTGTTGTGGGGAGGGTGCGGGGGAAGAGGATTAACTAATAATAGAAATATTTTAGGATAACACACAAGATCAGTCTGAATGAAGAAGGCCCATTTGAACCCATCCCTCTAGACCATCCCATCACTGCATCAAACTGCTTTTTAAATGAATCTCAGTGTCCCGGCTTCAAGCAGCTTTCCTGGTAACCCTGCTTCCAGTTAGTTGTGAAATGCCTTCTGGGTTGTGAAATGCTTCCCGGCGCCTGTCCTGAAATTGCCCTTTACAACTCAAAACCGTGTTCTACTGTTTTCAGCGCAACGACCTCAAGTGTTTTGCCACAAAGGCTGCTTGCGGTGCGAATTACGGCCACGTATTCCAAATAACTAGCCCTTCCACACAATGCGAGCGCCAGCTTCTTGCCGCTATATTTCTGAACCAATTTCTGGTGAAAAAAGTTTCTCTTTACGTCCTTCAGCGTGTCTCAAAGTGCTTCACAGAGCTGACTTAGAAGTTGGGGACAGGGTATGGGTGGTGGGGGTGGGTGGGGGGTACACCGAGGGAGGGGAAGGTTGATCAACCAAAAGCATGGCGGAAGAGATTGGTCTTTGATATCAGACACTGGCACCCAACCCAAACGCTGGAATCCACGCAATTTAATTTTTTCTGCCATACTGACATCAGCCTGACTTTGAACTGTTTGTAGTAACCATCATGTGAGCAATACTGTGTGTAGAATATTCCTTTTGATGCTGCTTTCCCTTATAATAAACCCTGTACATTTTGATATAAGACTCGCATTCTGGACTCCTGGCAAAATGCTTGAAATTGTTTGAAATTGAACACCACACTGCGCCGCTCTTCGCACTGAAAGATCTCTTTGTGTTCTTGGCCTTTCTCTGCGTACACATGAAAATTCAATAAAGAATCGTAAGAAAATTAGCCATTATTTCGTTACTGTACAAGAAGACATTAGTAATGGACGTCGCATCCATTTTGAATTTACTTCTTTTTATCTATAGTACATTAAAGAAAACCAATTGCGTTCGAACTTTGGAAACTGCTTTTATAAAGGCGAACTAAAGGACTTGTCCTGGACCCAAATCCCCTAAGAAGAAACTTGGGTCAAGACGTCTCAAAGTGCTCCCAGGATATACTGTAAAGTGATGCGACTGTGGCCATTCATTTCATGGCTGTTCTGTGGGACACTGCTGTACACAAGTCGGCTGCCGGGTTGCCTACAAAATATATAGTCCCTACACTTTACTGTAAGATCCTACGAAGCGCTGTGAGACGATCCGACAACGTGTTGAGACGCCGTATCAAAACCGAGGATTAAAGTCATTTTGATTATTTTCTCCAACCGTATCCCAATCCTCAGTTTCACTGAGAATCCGGTTTCCGATGGCAAATAACCTCCAAGTACTTTCTATATTGACAAAGTCACAACCACCAGATAACGTAACGACTGTAATGCTTGCATTTGATGTAGCGCCTCTCACGTCAGGATGCCTCAAAGCTCTTCGCAGCATTTTACTGTAAAGTGACTGTGTTTTGCAGGTAAATGTAACGGCAGTCAATTGATTTGTCGGCCAGGATATCAGGGAGATATCGGGTCCGTTTGTTTGTCAGTCGTGCGATAGGATCTTTAATGTCCGCCTGAACAGGCTCGGACCTCAGTTTATTCTTTCATCTTAAGGTTGGAACCTCTGTCAACTCTTACCTTAAATATGTGAAGCCAAAATAATAATAATAATAATCCTTGTATTTTGATCTAGCGCTTTTCACATCTTATCAACGTCTCAAAGCGCTTCACGGAATATACTGTAAAGTTAATTGACTGTGTATTTGTGGGCAAAACGCGGCAGCCAATTGCGCACAGCAGCGTCCCCACAAACAGTCGTGGTTTGAAATGACCAATTTTATTACGTTTTTTTTTTGAAGGGATTATTATCAAGCGTGTGGAATAAGGAAACCTGCCCAAGGTTTCTCCCTGATCTGACTGGATTCGAATACAGGTCTCACACTTGTAAGGCAAGTGCTCTCACCACTGAGCTACAGGAACTATTGGACCACATTGTATTAGTTTCATTATACAAACGTGCACGAGTGCAAGTTATCATTGAACTGAACACAAACGCCTCATAGAATCCTAGAGCGTGGAAAGAGAGCCATTTGGCCTACTGTTCCTGTGGCGGCTTTTTGAAAGAGCCATCCAATTAGTCCCTTCTCCCCTGCTTTTACTTTGTCAAGTATGTACGCAATTCCCTTTTGAAAGGTATGACTGAATCTACTTCGACCACCCTTCCAGACGTTGCATTCCAGATCCTAACCACTCACTGTGTATAGAAAATCCCTTCTCATCGTCCCTCTTGGTTTATAGCCAATTATTATATTTCAATCAGTGTTTTCTGCTTACCACCACCAACAACAACAACTTCGATTTATATAGCGCCCTCCACGCCAGACAGCGTCTCAGAGCGCTTCACAGTAGCATATCCCAGGACCGAGCCAGGGGCAGGGGCAGGAAGGTGACCAAAAGCTCCGTCGAAGAGAAAGGTCTTCAACTGTGACCTGAAACTGGGAAGAGAGGGGGTGAGGCGAAGCGAGTGAGGAAGGGAGTTCCAGAGCCTCGGGGCGTAGTGGCTGAAGGCACGGCCGCCGAGGGTGGAGCGGAGGATTTGAGGGACATGGAGGAGGCCAGACCAGAGAGATAGGGGAGGTGCAGAGGAGTGGAGGAATTTGAAAACAAGGATGAGGATCTTGAAGTTGATCCTCTCTGGGATAGGGAGCCAGTGAAGTCTGGCAAGGACTGGGGTAATGGGGGAGCAAAGCTTAGAGCGGGTGAGTATGCGGGCGGCAGAGTTTTGGATAAGCTGGATTTTGTGGATTGTGGTGGAGGGGAGACCGGCGAGGAGGGCATTTGAATAGTCCAGCCGAGAGGTGACAAAGGCCTGGACCAAGGTTTCAGCGGCTTTTAAGGTGAGGTATTGCCGGAGACGGGCGATCCGTCGGAGGTGGTAGAAGGCAGTGCTGGTGACGGACCGGATGTGGGAGAGAAAGGACACCCACCCGCCAGTGGAAACAGTTTCTCCTTCTACCTCGGCTGTCAAAACCTCTTATAATTTTATACACCTCCATTAAATCTTTCCTTACCCTCTCTGCTCGAAAGAAAATAATCCCAGCTTCTCTAGTCTCTCTACATAACTGTAGTCCCTCATCCCTTGTATCATTCTGCTCAATCTCTCCAAGGCCCTGACATCCTTCCGAAGTGCGGTGCCCAGAATTGGACACAATACTCCAGCTGAGCCTCAATGGAAAAAGCCCGAGGAAGCAATCTGTGCAAAAGAACTAAAGTCTTCTTGTCATTTCCTCACTTTTCGTCCAGATTTATCATGAAATCACAAATGGATTTTGTCCAGGATCCAGGATGTTAGGGAACCAGCTGCAAACCACAACTTCCTGAAACTGTTGTTTTAGGCTCTAGGTGACGTTGTGTGTTCCAAAAAGTAAAATTCTAGAACTATAAATACATATTTTGTTTTGCCTCCACGTATTAAAGCGGGCAAATAAAGACTTAGAGCTTTTACAAATAATAAACTCACCTAAAAGTTGCTAATAATATTGAACCATTTAATATTTAGTTCACTTTTGATTTCGCGTCTTATCACGCAGTTGAGATTTATTATTTAATTTACAACATTCAGTGATTAGAGGCTGTCAGTTTAAGTTAGTTAGTAAATGGTGAGGTTAGGGGAAACTTTTTCACATGTAGAATGCCCTGCCTGGTTGAGGCAGAATAAATTTTGCAAAAGTGAGCTGGACAAATACCTTAATATAGGTAACTACCAAGGTGTGTGGGAGTATAGGGTGGGGGGGGTGGGGGGGAATGAAGAGCAGGTAAATGGGACTGAACACATTGGTCTTTAAGAGATGACACAGACACTATGGGCCAAATGACCTTCTTGTGTTCTGTACATCTCTATGGCTCTATGACTGTATTGCACATATATGATCATTCACTTCACGGTTTGACATTGCTGTGTGCAAAATGGCTGCCGCCGACTCCCGGAAAATACAGTCAGTGCCATTTACAGTATATCACGTGAAGTGCTTTGAGACTTCCGGCTGACACGAAAGACACAATAGTACTGACCATCCGATTGGCCAAATTTGCCCTGTCTTGAGTTCAGCAACAAACTGAGCAAACACAATAAAATTCGAAATACTGTATAACAGAAACACTCATCAGAGAAACGCAGCCTTTCCAACACATGTCTCCAATTACTCCCAGCAATTTTGACGAGTTCAATTTTGATACACTTGTCCCCAGATATGGTTTACAAAATATGATGACCCCCCCAGGCAATATCAAATGAAGGATGATGATGATGATTATTAGAGAATTGTTAGTGAACACATCAGAAGCTTCCTTCTCTTTTCTAATATAGGATCTTTAATGCCCACCAGATGGGTGGGTTCTCATCTGATGGACGACACCTCCAACAGTGCAGAGCTCCTCCGACAAGTTGTTTTTATGCAACCCCCTTCAAGCGGGGTGGCATGTCGATGGGCTAACAGCGGTGGAATCTCATGCCAAGTCGGAGGGGGGGGGGCTGAAAGTTGGCCGCTGATTGTTGAACAGAGAGGATGAGGGATAAGCAGGAGGCCAAAGCCACCTGAGCGGGTGGTGTGGGGGGGTGAGGGGGACGGCAGGTAGTGGAGTGGGGGAGGCATGTCGGAAATGTAGGTAGGGGCCGAGGCGTGAAGGAATTTGTAGACGAGCGCCGTGCTGGAGTCCCTGTCTGGGCTGTGAGCCCCTATTCCCAGAACTTAGCTTGAAACTGCACAACCTCTGGCTCAGTTGTGAGAGTACTCCGAGTTAAGCATTAATCCATACGCGTCGGACTTGCAGGGAGGAATCCCATGTGTGGTTTCCTCGCAGGGGCCACAAAGAACCTTTACACCGACCTGCGCAAATGAGGGATTCCGCAGGCTACAAACGTTAAGATCGATGCACACGTGAACATTAATAATACAATCAAATGCAGCTTATTTTGCTGAAAAGAATCTTGAACGCTGAAGGTTAAAAACAAGCCGAGTGACCCTCTCTGTCTGTCTCTGGAGAGGATTTTGTTTGCTCTCTCGAACAGCCTGAATGTAACCGTTGCCAACAATAATAGGAAAAGGAATGGAGACAGATCCCGTGTTGCTTATACACACCATACAAAAGTGCATCTGTCGCACTGTCTCCCAACACCACACACAGTTACATACTATGTCAGGGCTAAACTGGAAGCCATTACTTTCAACAGTACTGTAGCAGAGTGGTTAGCGCGCTCCCCTCACAAGCAAGAGGATCCACGTTCGATTCCCGGGTGGGGAGAAACCGTAAGCGAGTTTTCTTACTCCACATGCCGTGTTTACCCAGCAGCAAGTTGGAATCTGGTTGTTAGTCAAATGGCAGATTGCTTTCCGGCAGTAGGAATCCCTCAGATAAATAAATAATTGGGTCACTTAATCCACGGCTGTTGTCAGTGTTTGTTGGTCGCTGCTGTGCACAATTAGCTGGCGTATTTCGTCCAGAAAAACCAGCCAATTCACTTCTTCTTCAAAGCCCTCCTTTGGGCTAACTCTGTGACCTCCAAATCCCCAACCAACCGCCCTACTTCCTCCGCTCGATATTTTCGATCTGGCTCCTTCCCCCACAATCTCTACCCCCGGCCTGGGTCCGGAATACTGCCCGTCCAGCACCTTGGGACGTAGAATTATAGAATCACATCTTTCCAATTTGAAGGGCGTTATACAAATATAAATTTGTTGTTGGTATCCTGTGAAGTGTTTTGAGACACTTGAACAACGTGATATGATCTGCCAATCGTTTCAAACCGGGTTTCCTAACTCACCGCTACAACAGCAACGACAACTTTGATTGATATAGCGCCCTCCACGCCGGGCGATGTCTCAAGAGCCAGGTAAACAGAGGTGTGTTGTGTAAGGAAACTCCCCGCGGGCTGGGAATCGAAGCCGGGTCCTCTCGCTAGCGAGGCGAGTGCTCAAACCACTACGCTATGGGTCTCCTGAAAGAGTGGGAGTGACCGGGTTGCCGGGAGCTAGGGTGGGGATGAGAGAGATCGTGGAGGGGGGGGGGGGGGGGGGGATAAAAAAGATCTTTCTGAAGTGTCCCAGCACTGTACCCACAAACTCTCTGCACGTCAATGTTCCTTTCATTTTATTGTCATCTGATCTGCCAAAGGTACATACTGAAGATATGACATACATGTAAGAACAATTGATGGACTGGTCAGGCCATTTTTTGTTGGTAGTTTGATATGACTTATCGGTACTGTATTTACAAAGTACATTTTGATGAGCAAGGGGCCTGGTCATCATTGTGATCGTACATATTAGAAACAATAAAAAAAATAGAAGTTAAGAACTAAAATGTACATCATACACTTGATATATCTTTTTACACAGAGGTAAAAATGCTTATTGTAAAAAAAACTAATAATCAATACAACAGGTTTTTTTTAGTATACAAGAAGATAGTGGGTGTGTGTTTCAGGCACTTTCTTTTTTAATTGTTTTAAGATGTGCATCAGCTAAAGACTGCACCAAGGGGCAGCTCCTGGATTCACTTTTCTTACCACAGATACAAAAATAAATGTTTTTTTTCACCAGGCAATTACTGTTTGTATTGCAAAGCCGACAGGGTGGGTGGTTGAGGTGGGAGGGAAGGAGAAAGGAGTGATCGCAGTGATGGTGGGGGCGGAGGGATGGGGGGGAGGGGGAATAGAAGGATCGCTGCCGCGAGATAACATCACAATGAAAAAAAAACTATGTACAAAGTGAGGGAAAAAATCAAGTGTTGTAAGACTCCCTGCTAAAGTACACTGCCCGCCTCAACCTTACAAATTTACAATCTGTGTATGTGCGGTGAGAACCATTGATGTCAAAACGTGTTTTATTTATGTTTTTGTTGGTTTAACATTTTTGCAAAAATTTGTCTTTGAACTTTTTCCAAAGAATGAAAGTAAAATTTCCCCCCCAAATTGTTTCTTCTGCCTGTCTTGTTTGCCTTGTCACGTGCCTTCCTTGAAACAGATTTGGGAGGCAATGCTTTTCAGGTTATACTAATAAAGTATAACCTGAACTGCAGCAATGGTCTCAGAGATTAGTGTTACGTTGAGTGCCTTATTGGCGTTTTGAATTCCAATATAGTCGAGGACCCTACAGCAGTCTTTAATGGAAGTTGAAATCAATATTTTTTCAAAAAAGTGTGCATATACAGTATATATTTTATATATATCTACATACATACTGGTTCGGAGAGGAAATTCCGCCCGGGGTCTACATTCGCTCTATTGATCGCCAAATAAAATCCTTATGTTTTGCTTTTGTAGCGTTCTTTAGAGCATCCAGAATATATACAGTACGATGTACAATCATGTAGTGCATTTCATGTTGGGAGGACGTCTCAAAGCGCTTTGCACAGCTGGCTGAACATCTGAGCTGGTTATTTGGTGCCTGGGGGGTGGGGGGCATCCAAGGGTTAAATCTCGAGGCAGACTATGGTTGGGTGGGGATAAAGGGGCAATACAGAGGGGCTCTGTAACAGATTGCAGAGAGGTTGGGGGGGTGGGGTGCGGTTGGGGCATTGAAAGTGGCTGGAAGCTCAGTCACCGTTAGTGATAAGCTGGTGAATTTAGTCTGTATTTTTTTGATGCCGGTTTACAAAGAAAATTGTCTTTTCGGTCCATACTTGAGGATTTGTCAAAAATTCTGGATGCTCTGAAAATGCTACGCTAAAACAGAGTGAATTTCGACGGGGGAATTTCTCCCCCTTATGTGTCGAGTATTTATCCATCCGCGTGAAGAGAGACATCTGCGTGTCTGTCTGTGATTCGACTCCACCGCTGTCACACTTCAATACTGCGGTCGAGCTGAACTACGTCCAGTTCCTAGCTGCAACACTTTGCATCCCTTTTTTTTTAATAAAACGTGCATCACATGCTGATAATCAAACATCGGTCCTGCCAAAATAAAGCAGCCAAAAAATATCAAAGGAAGGAAGGAAGAAACCATAAGATAAACTTTTAGTTTTTTTTGTAAAAAAAAATCAGTATTGCATACACAGTTGAAAGTCTTTAGTTATTAAAACTGCGGATGTAGTGAACGAAATGACAAACACCCACAACCTCGCCCTCCATTACCCACGCACCCCCCCAGAAAGGGATGGGGGAAGGGAGGAAACAACACACGCAAAAAAAACAATTAGACCAAAACAAACCGATGAGAACTTTTCCTATTTACTGGCGAGACAGGAAGTTTTGACTTCCTTTAAGACTGATGTTTCATGTGTAACAGAGTAGGGGGTAAAGGGCCTGTGTTTGTCGACCACTGGTTATCAATGTGGTGACAGGGGGTGTGGGGGGCAGGGGAGGGGTGCGGGAGGGGGGGAAATCGCCGGCTTTAAAAGACCAGTTCTCTAGCTGCCTGCAACAAAACCAAACCAATCAGATTGTACTGTGCCTCTGGGTTAGAACTGCTGCGTTTCTTCCAATAAATAAAACAAAACAAAATGGCTATTTCCTGTGCTGTGTTATAAAAATATTCTTTTAAAGCATATCACAAGCTTTCCTTCCACTTTAGGGTTCTCAACTCCCCTTATTAACCTGAGCTATTAAGATTTTTTGAACGAAAAGTTGCCCTCCCAGCACCCCCACCCCTCCAGAGTTTCCTTGAAGTTGAAATTTATAGCCAGAGCGACCATGAGATACAGAATTGGTAAGGCCTCAGTTAATCCTCAGTATCTAGGACACATTTGTGCTTTTTATTAAACTTCACCGTAGATATTCCGAAATAATAATAATAATAATCCTTGCATTTGACACAGTGCCTTATCACATCGTTCAGAAGTCTCCAAGTGCTTCACAAAACACACTGTTACGTGAGTTGACTGCATATTTTGTGGGCGAAATGCAGCAACAACAACAACTTCTATTTATATAGCGCCCTCCACGCCAGACAGCGTCTCAGAGCGCTTCACAATAGCGGATCCCAGGACCGAGCCAGGGCAGGGGCAGGAAGGTGACCAAAAGCTCCGTCGAAGAGAAAGGTCTTCAACTGTGACCTGAAACTGGGAAGAGAGGGGGCGAGGCGAAGCGAGTGAGGAAGGGAGTTCCAGAGCCTCGGGGGGTAGTGGCTAAAGGCACGGCCGCCGAGGGTGGAGCGGAGGACTTGGGGGACATGGAGGAGGCCAGACCCAGAGGAGCGAAGGCATTGGGTGCTGGGTTGTGGGGAGAGGAGATCAGAGGTAGGGGGCTGCAGAGGAGTGGAGGGATTTGAAGACAGGGGTGAGGATCTTGAAGTCGATCATCTCTGGGATAGGGAGCCAGTGAAGTCTGGCAAGGACTGGGGTAATGGGGGAGCGAAGCTTAGAGCGGGTGAGTATGTGGGCGGCAGAGTTTTGGATAAGCTGGATTTTGTGGATGGTGGTGGAGGGGAGACCGGCGAGGAGGGCGTTGCAATAGTCCAGCCGAGAGGTGACGAAGGCCTGGACCAAGGTTTCGGCGGCTTTTAAGGTGAGGTATTGCCGGAGACGGGCGATCCGTCGGAGGTGGTAGAAGGCGGTGCTGGTGAGGGACCGGATGTGGGGGAGGAAGGACAGTTGGGAGTCGAACCTGATGTCAAGGTTGCGCACAGGTTCGGTGAGTTTTAGGGGCCAGGCTGGGAAGGTGGAGGAGGTGAGAGCCGCGCGAATGGAGACGTTGACGAGAGCCAAGGAGTATGGCCTCCGTCTTGTCAACATTCAGCTGCAAGAAATTTGTGCTCATCCAGCCCCTGATGTCCGAAAGGCAGGCTGACAGAACATCGGGGGACTGGGGGTCACAAAGTGAAGTGGAGAGATAGAGTTGGGTGTCATCCGCGTACATGTGGAAGTGTGCCCCATGTCTGCGGATCACATCCCCAAGAGGAAGAGTGTAGATGAGGAAAAGGAGGGGGCCAAGGATGGATCCCTGGGGTCCCCCACAGGTAACTGGGTGAGTGCGGGAGGAAAAACCGTTTGTGGAGATGTACTGTTGGCGGTTTGTGAGGTAGGGACTCGAACCAGGCGAGTGCGGTCCCACTGAGGTGGCTGGCGGAGGACAGGGGGTGGAGGATGGGGTGGTCGACTGTGTCAAAGGCAGCCGACAGGTCCAGGAGGATAAGGAGGCAGAGGGAGCCCTGGTCACAGATAGAGAGGACATCGTTTGTGACTTTCACAAGCGCAGTCTCTGTACTGTGGGCGGGGCAGAAACCGGACTGGAGGGATTCGAAGAGGGAGTGGGAGGAGAGGTGGGCGCGGAGTTGGTTTGCGACAACGCGTTCCAGTGCTTTTGGAACAGCAGGCAATTGTGGACTTCAATGTCCCACAAACAGCCGTGGAGCAAATTATTATCATTATTATTTATTTATTTATTGAAGGGAGTATTACCCCCAGAAAGCAATCTGCCAATCAACAACAACTGGGTTCCTACTTACTGCTGGGTAAACAGAGGCATGTGGAGTGAGGAAACTTCCCTAAGATGAATAATTATTAATTAATGTGAATTAGATCATCCACACATGTACATCTCCGATCGCGCTGGCTATGACGTAGCTTGCAGTATGTGAAGGTTTTCAGCCCTGGTGCTTAGGGGAGCTTGGTTATATAGTGTCACTAGAAAACAAACTCTTAGTGTCTTGACGATTTGAAATGAGAACGCAATTCGTGGAATCCAAAACCACTAACAGAAAAAAATACAATTAATGTCTTACATTAAAAAAATTTTTTTTCACTTTTTTAAAAATAAAGTGGGGGTGAAGTGTTATATTTTAAACTTAAGACTTGGTACTTGGTTTAGAGGCCAAATGTTAATGACGAGGTTCACCATTTTGTACCCAAACGTTGGGGATCAAGGTTAGAAATGAAAGTTTTAAGCAATACACAAAGGTGTGCTTTTGCTAAAAGAAAAGGAACTGCAGCTAAACAAACAGCAAGTTATATTGGCTTCTTACAGTAGTGACGATACTGTGGTGTGGTACACGTTTACCAACATTTTAAAAGTTAAACCCAGGCTAGCCTGACTAATGGGGGAACCTGGCCTGGATGACAGAGCTAAAAGTTCTGGCTAACTATCTGCCTTGTAATTGCAGTACCTGCATTGAAACTGGTTGAATCCTGCAAGCAAAATATAGTAAATAAGCTACCTTCTGCTTGCGAGATTTAAACAGATATCCCTGTCCACTGCGAAAGCCAGCAAGACTGGTGAGGCTGTTCAGTGCGGAGCTGATCCATGCTAAGACAGTCGGCGAGAGTTAACAAGTGCGAGGGAACCACGACAATGTTTTGGCGTACGGAATTGTTTTCAAAAGCCTTTCAGGTTCCGGGCCCCAGACACCCAGAGTTCAGGAAACTGGGGGGGGTTCACTGTATATGAACGATATCTGACTACAGGTCAAGTGTCTCAGTTGATCAGGCAGGAGTCAATCATGCCAGTGTCCTCCATTAATTAGCACAAGATCCTGTTGGCAAGAACAGGATGCACGTGGTGTATCTAAGCCAGACAGAACTCCCCCCCCCCCCCCCCCAAGCCCACTTACCACACAGCTCTCAAAACTCACTGCACGTAACACAAAACAGTTCTCAACCTCTCTTAAAACACATCTTTTGTTTTGTTTTAAAAAAAATTAAATTATAAAACGTGTCAGACATTCTCCGCTTTGTTACATATTGGTAGAAAAGTCACTACTTGTTATTGAATGTTAGTTCCGCGTTTAATATTTGAAGAAAACGATGCGGTCTGTCTGTCTTGATGCCTCTTGGCCGGCCTTTTGGGCTCCAAGTTTCTGTAAATGTGTAATTTTCCCCCCCGGTATGGCGAGGTTGCCGATGATTTAACTGTGTGTCAAAAAGACTCCAGATCTAAATGTGCTTGAATCACCGATGCTTCGAAACAAACCGAATAGAAAAGGTCACCCCACCGCTTTGTGTTTGCCGCCACAACACTTGCACAGCACCCCGCACTTGTAGCACGCCCGGAGGGGCAGGTAACAGCACATACAGGGAGCGATGGTCGATAAGGCAATCAACGCCAGCCACCGAAGGCAGAACTTCTCATCGCTCGTGTCGCACGAGCAAGGGTCCGAGTATTCCCCCTCGGGATCGGACATGCAGTGGTACAGCATGCTGTCCGCGCACCACATGCAGCTGACCCGCCGAATGCAGCTCCGGATGGGGTCCGGGGCGTCCTGGCACTGGCCCCGTCCATTTTCCTCATGGTTGAACATGTCCCTGCAGTACACGCACCGCGATCGCTCCCCGTCGTCTTTCCGCCGCCTGGCCCGCGAGGTGACGGGCTGAGTCCGCACCACGCCGCCTTTTGCGTCTTTGCCCAGCCCGAAGCTCGAGTTCTCCGGGTAGGGGTAATTGTAATCGTGTTTGCTGACGTCGCTCTTGTCGAAATGCACATAGGAGTCCAGGTCGCCGCGCTCGTTGTATTTGGGACGCACCACGGCGTACCGATAGTCCTCGTATCTCTCCCGCAACCACGCCTTCTCCCGGGGGTTGATGCGGACGATCTCTTCATCGTCGTCTCGGAAGCTGACGTGGCGCTGTTTCGGAACGGACTGAAACACAAAGAAACAGAAGCGTTGAAAGATTGAAACTGAGGACAATCTATTTTTCGCCCCTAAAATCAGGCTGTTCAGGAATTCGATCGTGGGAAGGAAAATTTGATCACATTTCTTGTGCTTCAATTGTATTAACCGAATAAAATAATAATCCTGCGTTTGATATAGAGCCTTATCGTGTCGTTAAGATGTCTCAAAGTGCTTCACCCAATAAACCGTAAAGTGAATTGACTACCAAAACACAGCAATTTATTGGGCACAGAGGTGTCCTGCAAACATCCGAAGATTGAGAGCTGGAAATATTTATTTATTTTCCGGGAAAGTGAACCGTCAATCGACTAAGAACTGGTCCCTACTCACTGCTGGGTAAGGAATCTTGCCTGAGGTTTTGCCTGCCCGGAAATCGAACCCAAGTCCTCTCGCTCGCGAGGTGACGGTGCAAATTACTACCCTACAACACTCCACCAGGATTAGGATTATTCAATAGCTGCAGCGAATTTAAATCCCCCCCCCCCCCCCCCCCCCCCCACCACAGACTCTTTTATTTGGTTTTAAACAGTCTTTTCTGCCTGTCTTTAAGACATGGGACAGGTGATTGGAAAGGCGACCATTCAGTATGGCATAACCCAATGTAGTCGGCTATCACCACACAGGTCAGGTCACCAGAGAGAGAGCCAAGTCCTCAATGTATAAAGAATATTACATCCGAGCTTTAGCAGTGCAGCAAACAGGGCCTCACCTAGTCTTCATTAAGCCATATGTGGAATAGAGTGGAGACAGAAGTAAATTCCAGTATGTGGAGTAAGACCCTAATCCTGTCATTTGATACAGCGCTGATCCCAACATCAGGTGGATGTCTCAGAGCTCTTCACGGGATTTATTGTAAAGTGCAATATAATAATCCTGGCATCTATGTACTGTAGATAAAAGCCTTAGGTATGTTTCTACAATTGTGTCCTCCTGACGCGGATGGCGCTGTGTCAAATCTGATGATTCAGCGGGGAGAGGAGCTGAGCTGCCTGTGTGTGTGTGTGTTTGTGTGAGAGAGAGATACACAGTGAGACAGTGAGCAATTCACTTGCCTGGTTAGAGTTGGAATAATGTAGTACTACTACTACTACGACTAATAATAATCATTGCATATACAGCGCCTTGTCGTGATGTTGAGACGTCTTAAAGCGCTTTGCAGAATCAATATATATAAAAGCCTTAGGTAGGTTTCTGCATTTGTAACATTGAACTTCTAAAGGGAAAACAAAAACCAATACAGCTTAAAACCCCCCAAAAAACAACAAAGTAAAACAACCCAGTGATTAAAGCTCACCCTTTTTTTTGTAAACAGCACATACATTATTTCAAAAAAAGTTTCAAAATACTGTATATGAATAACTGTGTTCAAAAATACTAGGGGGGTTAGCTAGTTTGATAATAACGCCTCATCTCGTGGTTTAGGTATCTCAAAGCGCTTCACAGAATATATTGTAAAGTGCATTGTCTGTGTATTTTGTTGGCGAAATGCGGCAGCCAATTGCACACTATCCCACAGTCAGTTGAGGGATTATTGCGCCCAGAAAGCAATCCAAATTATTATACCGTACCTAGATACTGGCGAACGCAGGCGCAAATTTGTGTCCTGCAAAGTAATTCCTTCACAAATTAAAGGAAATTAAAGTTAGCTGCAACATTTAAGGAACATCCCACAACCCTGAGCAGCCATGAAGTGAGTGACCAATTTTATTTGGGGGATTGTTGGGCCGGACATTGGGAGAGAAACTCTTTTCGAATAGTGCCATAGGGTCTTTAACATCGACCTGAACGGGTTTAACGTCTTCTCATCCAAAGGATGTGGATGCTCACAACCAAAGCACGTAGGTTAATATTATACAATATATTATTAGTAGTATTATTATAGATGGATGGCTGAAATGCCGGCCACATAAACTGGAAGCAAATATCCTCAGCATGGAGACAAAAAAAAAGGTTCAAGTAGTTAATATAAATATTTAAAGGTTTAAAACTTCAGAAGCCTCACGTAGTCACAAAGAAACTTCCAGATAAAAGTAAACTGTAACTTAGCATACTGCCAATGCAAGAGAATGGGAACAAACTGAATTTGTTTTGGCCCCACTTTGTCAGTTTCGTCCTGCAAACAGTTAGGGATTCATTCACAAGTTGAAATAAAAGTTACTCATTCCATTGCTAATTAACCAAAAGTCTCCGTCTCCCTTGTGTCGAGGGGGTAAAAGGGCATTATGCCATTTTAGAAAACGGTGACCTTAGCTTTAACTTGTGTCACAAACGGGTTCACAGACGACTATACAAACAGGAAGACGCTCGTTAATTGGTAACAGAATAAATAACTTAGTTAAAACAAATAAATATTCCTTGACAGCCCTCGGGAAAGGTAGCTCCATGTGTGGTTTGAAGGTTGACACGGAAACTTGAAATTCTCAGATGGAAGTTGGTCACTTGGCTGCTTCTCGTGTCAAATGGCTTCAGAACAGCTGTAAAGGTCCAGACTCATTTTCCCTAGCCACACGCTGCTCCAACGCTGTTCAAACAGATGTACTATCTAGACCAGTGGTTCTCAACCCTTTTCGGTAATGTACCCCTTGTTAATTTTCAACATTATCGTGTACCCCCACCCAACCACATACACACCACCCATCTCATTCCACTTGCATTTTATGACCAAGTTTTTCTTATATAACAAAATAACTAGCACATACAAAACAAGGGGAATAACAATTAAATGTACAATTTGGAAGGCTATAAAATGCTAAAAAAATAGCTAAATAAATCAATGTACCGCCACCTGTACCCCCTGGGGGACATGTACTCCTGGTTGAGAACTGCTAATCTATACCATATTTCTTTTCTGATCTGGAGGGGGACAAATAGAATCTTTGAGCAAGGATTTAAGACAATTAAATGATTAAAACACGCGAGGGCTGTTCAGTTTTGAGAACAAGCATCTCAGACGGTAGGGGGTATTCTGGAAGGATAAGAATCCTCCATATAATAATAAGCCTTACATTTGGTACATCGCCTTATCACGTCATCGCAATGTCTTAAAGCACTTTACAGGATATACTGACTCTCCCAACTGTCAAGCTCTCTGGGACACTGACCCGGATGTAGAGAGCTGTATGAATGCAAGTTATTATTGCAACCTCAAATCTAGTGGCCCAGCCTATACACCCTTTTAAAATCCATCTGTGAATCATTTTCTCAGTCCACCAAGGTCTTTCTCCAAAAGCAAGTTCCTTTATGATAAATTTGCTGCACATATTATGGGTAGAGGAGATTTATTCCTTAATTTGAGGTGATCAAGATAGCCAGATGATTTTTGTTCTTGAGTTTTGTTCTTTAAAAGCAGTCTATTTAGTGTTTCACTAATAATAATGACAATAAGAATCTTTGGATTTGATCTAGCTCCTTATCACATCTTTAAGGAAGCTCAAAAGACTTCATGTCTTCAAGAAGTCTCAAAGTGCTTCACCATAAACTGAAGTTACTGTATATTTTGTGGGAAAAATGCCACAGCCAATTACACACGGTGACCCATAGGACCAGGAGTAAGCCATTCAGCCCTTTGAGCCTGTTGCTGCTCGTCCCACACCAGTCGCGATTTGAGGGTGTTATGAAGGGGGACAGGGAAAACTCCCCAGCCTTTTCCAAAATGAACAAAAAGATGCAGCTTAAAAAAAGATAAGAGAAACAAACTGGAATAATTATTTTGATGTGCACTTTACTAACTACAGAGAGAACAACCTCGATTTATATAGCGCCCTCCACGCCAGACGGCGTCTCAGAGCGCTTCACAGTAGTGGATCCCGGGACCGAGCCAGGGGCAGGGGCAGAAAGGTGACCAAGGTGTGGTTGAAGAGAAAGGTCTTCAGCTGGGACCTGAAACTGAGAAAAGAGGGGGCGAGGCGAAGGGAGTGAGGAAGAGAGTTCCAGAGCCTCGGGGAATAGTGGCTGAAGGTACAGCCGCCGAGGGTGGAGCGGAGGATTCGGGGGATATGGAGGTGGCCAGACCCAGTGAAACGAAGGCAATGGGAGCTGGTGTGAGGAGATAGAAGGTCAGAGAGGTAGGGGGCTGCTGAGGAGTGGAGGGATTTGAAGACAAGGGTGAGGATCTTCAAGTCAATCCGCTCTGGGATAGGGAGCCAGTGAAGTCTGGCAAGGACTGGGGTAATGGGGGAGCAAAGTTTGGTTTGGGTGAGTATGCGGGCGGCAGAGTATTGGATGAGTTCGATTTTGTGGATTGTGGTGGAGGGGAGACCGGCGAGGAGGGCGTTGCAATAGTCCAGCCGAGAGGTGACGAAGGCCTGGACCAAGGTTTCAGCGGCTTTTAAGGTGAGGTATTGTCGGAGACGGGCGATCCGTCGGAGGTGGTAGAAGGCGGTGCTGGTGAGGGACCGGATGTGGGGGAGGAAGGACAGTTGGGGGTCGAACCTGATGCCAAGGTTGCGCACAGGCTCGGTGAGTTTTAGGGGCAGATCGGGAAGGTTGAGGAGATGAGAGCCGTGTGAATGGAGACGTTGACGTGAGCCAAAGAGTAGGCCTCCGTCTTGTCAACATTCAGCTGCAAGAAATTTGCGCTCATCCAGCTCCTTAAGTTTGACAGGCAGCTGACAGAACATCAGGGGACTGGGGGTCGCAAAGTTAAGTGGAGAAATAGAGTTGCGTGTCATCCGCGTACATGTGGAAGTGTACCCCATGTCTGCGGATGACATCCCCAAGAGGGAGCATATAGATGAGGAAGAGGAGGGAGCCCACGATGGATCCCTGGGGTACCCCACAGGTAACTGGGTGAGTGCGGGAGGAAAAACCATTTGTGGAGATGTACTGTTGGCGGTTTGTGAGGTAGGGACTCGAACCAGGCGAGTGCGGTCCCACTGAGGTGGATGGCGGAGGACAGGGGGTGGAGGAGGATGGTGTGATCGACTGTGTCAAAGGCAGCCGACAGGTCCAGGAGGATAAGGAGGCAGAGGGAGCCCTGGTCACAGATAGAGAGGACATCGTTTGTGACTTTCACAAGCGCAGTCTCTGTACTGTGGGCGGGGCAGAAACCGGACTGGAGGGATTCGAAGAGGGAGTGGGAGGAGAGGTGGGCGCGGAGTTGCTTTGCAACAACATGTTCCAGGGCTTTTGAGAGGAAGGGCAGGTTTGAAATAGGGCAGTAGTAGCTGGGGTCTGAGGGATCTAGGGAGGGTTTTTTAAGGAGGGGGGTGCTGGCAGCAGTTTTGATGGGGGCAGGGACTGATCCTGTGGAGAGGGACTGGTTGATGATATCAGCCAGCAGTGGGCAGAGGAGGGGGAGCTGGGTGAGCAGTAGGTTGGTGGGGATGGGGTCGAGGCAGCAGGTGGTTGGCTTCGTGGAGGTGAGAGTGTCCTTCATGGAGGAAGGAGTGTAGGAAGGGGGTCGAGGTAGGAGCTGATGACGGGGAGGGTGAGAGGGATGGGCTGGGGGTGGTAGAGGTTGATGAGAGGCAGGAGGATGAGGCTGCCTGGTGGATACTGTGGATTTTTGAGGAAAAGAAGACCATGATCTTGCACTTTGCATTTTAAGTGAAAAATGAGGAGGCCTGAGTGGGTGCACGGAGGAGGTGGTGGGTGGTGGAAAAGAGGACTTTGGGGATGTTGTTTGCCTCCAGGATAATGTTGGCTGTTTTTGCTCGACACAAAGAACGGCGGTAGCTATGGAGAGGCTCGAGCCACAGTTGGTGGTGAACCGTGAGGCCGGTTTTCTGCCACCTGCGCTCGAGCGGCCGGGTTTGGCATTTAGGCTGGAGCTGCTCACCTGCTCCAGAAGATAGTGGTCCGGGCTGTAATGGTCGTGTGTGTGCCCTAGAGCACACCGAGGCCGGAGAGGCTCACTGATGGTAGGAGTCAGCGCTCTGACTGGCTGGTCTTTCTTGCTCGATGAATTGGAAGAACTGTCTGTTGCAGGCTAAGGAAAAGAGACAACATGAGGTCAACAGCGACAGCAAATTACATTTTGTATAGTGCCTTCCATTTTGGAAGAACTTCCCAAGGCTTTGGATAGTCAAGGATTTGAAAACGAGCTGGGAGTTGGGATCAGGAACGGTGGAGGGTGACCAAAGAGAAAAGAGACAGGGTGATGGGGTCATAGAGCCTGCTGCTGGCGTGGATATGGGCTGCAGAGGTCTGAATGATCTGCAGCTTGTGAAGGGAAGAGTTAGGGAGACCAACAAGGCCACGAGGAGAGTAACACAGGAATCAAATATATTGTACTCCAGTGGACCCCTCCCGGTCGAACCACATGTACACAGAGAGCTGAACTATACTGTGCATCACAGAAGAGCGTTGGCTGCTTTGTCACCTATAAAATACAGTCACTATACTTAAAATCATCATAATGCAAGGAGTACGATACAGTGTGTCACAAAAACCTGTTACCTCCCTTTTTTTTTACACTGTGCACTGACTAACAACTGAAACATGTGGAAGAATGCTGGTGATTGTATCTAGAAGTACTTAATTGTATTCAGTACACGTTTTTAACTGTATATAGATGTCCAGAGGATTGGTGTGTGTGTGTGTGTGAGCGCCATAATTTTCATTGCAGATAATGATCCATCGCCATCTTTGGTGCCACATCTTCTGTAACTGGATGGTAGTGACGAGGTGATACGTCTCGTGACAATTTTGCTTCAGCTCTCCCCAAGTCTCACATCACTGGTCCGTGTCAGGACTTTGTAGACACCACGTACAGTAAATCCTGTGAAACACTTTGAGACGTACTGTATCCCCAATGTGAAAGACACATACAAGGCTTATCATTGATATAAAATATATTATTGATAGTCATTCGCATCCAAGTTTAGGAATGAATGTTACAATCACAGCTAATCGCTGAGTTTTATTTCATTAGATCTTTAAGGAGATTAAAACAAACAGTGTTTCCTGCCTCAGTGAGGAACCATAGCTTTTTTCTGAAAAGAAATTGGTAAATAAGCAGTTGTATTAACAGCACATACAGCACACACATTAACAATAATAATCCTTGGATTTGATATAACGTCTTATCACTTCTTCCTCACGCCTCAAACAGTTTCACAGAATATATTGTAAAGTGAATTGACGGCATATATTGTGGGCGACACATTAAATCTATTGTAAACCATACCCAGGATCTACAACGCAAGTAAGTACATGATTCAGGCCAAAAATATTCCACAACTCTCTGCTTAGGATTTTCCAATGAAACACAGCTTTTCTCCTGTAACAAATACTACAATACACATCGCACACAATCATAAAGTCTCCCCACAAGAAAGAAAATGGTGCGATCCCCACACAGACTATGTTAATTTACTCCCACCAGGATTTGGGACGTACGTTTCTTCTTTACCTGGCTTAGGAATTTGCGCTTGTCACCACTGTAGCACCAGTTCTGAAAGGAAGCTGGACCGTGAAGCCCACATTAATGCATTTTGCTGAGGTGTGGGCTGATGGATTATCAAATCAGCTGCATGTCTCCTAATCTACTGAGTACCCGTTAGTTAGCACATGGAGATTTTTGTTACAGTGTTCCACACAGATTTTCAGGTGTCTGCTTTGGCCAGCTACTTCCATTACAAAGGAGTCAGAAGGTTATGGGTTCAGATCCCATGTCACAACTTTTCAGTTCACAGTCTAAACTGATACTCCAGTCGTGTAGTAATAGGAGAGCGCTGCATTGATGATATTCATTCTCACATTTGATGCAGTGCCTTATCACATTGTGGAGGTGTCTCAAATTCCTTCAGGATGTACAGTACTGTGTATTTTGTGGGCGAAACGCGGCAGCCTGTTGCAACACAGCCATGGTGTGAGTGACCAATTTTAGTTAGGAAATTGTTGGCCAGGACACAGGGAAAATATCCCTTCTCTCATCCTGAAGGATGCACCTCCGCCAACTCACCACCCCTTAGCATGGCATTGAAGTGTCAGCTTAGATTATGTGATCCCAAGTCTCGAAGTGGGCCTTGAACTGACAACCTTCTGACTCAAAACGTCAACAGGGCTACCACTGCACCAGGCTGACACATGCATTGTCAGGGGTGCTACCTTTTGAAGTGTTGCCCTGCTTGTCGACCTTTGCAACTCCTCCCTCCATAGACTGCAGGTCATCCAGAACTCTGTGGCCTGTGTCCTCTACTGCTCCAAGCTCCCGTGACCCAATCTCCCCCATTCTCGCCTGAATCCATTGGCTCCTATCAACCAGAGGATTCAGTTCAAGATTCTGCTCCTCACCTTTAAAGACCTCCACGACCTTGCTCCATCCTACCTCTGCGACCCTACCAACCTGACTGCCCCCTCTGTTCAGCAGGCTCTGGCCTGCTCCATGTCCCCCGACCTACCCTCCCCTCCATCGGCGGGTGAGCCTTCAGCCACTCTGCCCCTAACCTCTGGATTTCCATCCCGCAGTCCGTCTCACCCCCTCCCTTCAAGTTCCGCCTCAAGACCCTGCTCTTCGATGGTTCCATCGATCACCCCAATTTCACTCCTTTCCCTCCATCCTCGCCGATTCTGACCCCAGCTCAGGTCTGAAACACTGACTGTCCAGCGCCTTGGGACATCAATGTGAAAGGCGCTATACAAATGTAATTGTTTTGTTGTTGAATGAGATGTTAAACAGAGCTCCAGTCTAACTTCCAGCATCTGCAGTATTTTGCGTTCAGTCTGTCCTATTCAAGTGGACATTAAAAATCTTGTGGCACGGTTCAAAAAAAGGGAGTTTCCCCTGGCATCAATTCCCCCAGATAATATTAGTCATTAATTTCCGTCTATTTGTGGGATATTGCTGTGCGCATATTGGCTGCCTTGTTCACTTACAAAATTCAGAGTCTTTGCAGTACTTTACAGTAAATCATGTGAAGTGCTTCTAGATACTGTCTCAACGCGAAAGATGCTATGTCAAATGCAAGGATAATGATGATTTATTCTGCCGTTCCAATATTAATACTACAGGGCTGACTAAGGAGAGTAAAGCTGAACTGATAATGGCAACAAGTCATGTTAATGAGCTTGAGCTCATCCTTCAGTTAAACTCTGATGCATTTTAGTGGAGGATATAGATGCCACGTTTTAACCAGGAAATTAATTGAAATAATTTGCACAGAGCTTCTCACACGCTGGGGTATGAGAAAATGTAGGCGACAAAAGTACGGGAAACAATGCTGTTTGGCAGGTGTCAACTGAGGACCTGAGGTGGAGATTGTGAGCGGGCACCTGTGTATTATTTCAATGGATCAGATAACTCCAATTGACCGAGCCCGACTGATATAATATATTTTTTTAAATGGAGTGAATTGTGCTTTCAGATAATATCCCGTCGCCATTGCCCGCCTGCTCAGCCTGACACTTTCCTTTGTTAGTGTCGTGCTATTAGAACAGGAGGGAGTTTTTCCCGGTGTCCAGACTGACAATCCCCTCGCCCCAATACAAAAAAATTCCTTGTTTGAAGGATATACAGTGGACTTCCTCTCAACATGAAAGGCGCTATACAAATGGAAACTTGTTTGTTTTTGCTGCGTGCAAATTTTCTGCCGCAATCACCCACAAAACACCCCAGTCACTGTATTTTACAGTACATCCTGTGAAGTGCTTTGAGACGGTCTCCCAATGTGAAAGGTGCTTTGTCAAATTTAAGGATTATTATTGCATTTATTTATATTTATGGATTATTATTATTATGTTGACATGAGATGAACTTCCGTTAAGCACCCAAGTCTGAGCCCTGCCTGCAACCATTCGGAGAGCGATCAAGTCAGTGCGTGGGTGGTTTTAACCATCCCGAGCTGTTAAATCCTCTTGCTGTATGGTTCAGGGTAAAAACAAATCTGTGGTGGCTGAATTACTATGGTCTCATAGATGCCAAGATTTCCTCAGTAAAAAAATGTGTCGAGGCAGTATGGTCAGAGAGAGATATCTGTGTGCCCAGAATTTTTATAAGCTTACATAAGATTATTTAGTATTGTGTGGAACTTGAAGCTTCAACATGTTTTTCCCTTCTCCTTTTGAGACCAATTTGGCAACACATTAACTCCAGTTTCACAATACCCCTTCCAGTATCAACTAAACTCACTCCCAAGTCCTTGCTGCTTAGCCATATCACTAGTAAAGTGATATCGATCTTCAACAGCTAACTGTTTTTGTTAAAAAATAATTATATTAGGGCTGATGATAATAATCCTTGCATTTGATGTAGCACCTCATCAACACCTCAGTCAACTTTGCAGGATTCAATGGCAAGCTACGAGGTTTTACTTTCACATCAAAAAGCTGGGGGAAAGCACAGTACTTGATGTTCAGGTGGACGGTCCAATGGGAGCACAAGCTCGGTCATTAAAAGTTGCGCAAACTGTAAGAACTTGAGATTTTCTTTCAGTAATGTAAGAATCTTAATTGTAATGTTGTGGGAATACTGTACAAGTTGTGGTGCGATCTGGGTGAAGTCAAGAGTGTCCCTTCCATGTACGATATGGCAAGCATGGTGATAATAACAGCAGCAGCAACAATTTACAGCGATACAATGGTTGCCCTTCATATCCAAAGATGGCTGATGGGTACGTGAATTTGTTGATCGTGTAGCAGATACGCTCACAGCAATTACACTCTTGGGTAGCAAGCAGTGCAACCTGGTGCCAAGGAATATCTGAGAAGAACAGGCTACTTGTTAACCGCACTGACAGAAACCATTACCTCAGCAAGCTATCCGCCAATCGAACGACAATTGGGTTTCTACTTACGGCTAGGTGTGGAGTAAGGAAATTAGCCTACAGTTTTGCCCTGCCCGGGAATCTAACCCAGGTACTCTTGTTTGTGAGGCGAGGGCTGTAACCACTAGGATATGGGACTCCATACAGTTATGCAGAACCTTTCATGTTGAGAGGACGCCTCAAACTAGTCACAAATCTGCCTGGGAGCAAGTGGGGATGGAAAGAGTAGCACAGTTGAAGAAATAGGCTTCAAAGTAGTATAAATTACAGGTAGGTCTTAAATGTTCTAACTATACACCAATATTATAGGCATCAGATGACAATGTGCTTTACTATTTTAGGATGCTAACATCAGTAAGAAAAAATCCACCAAAAGAGTACGTATTTCCATAAAGCTATTATCAGATCTTTCCTGCACTTCACTAAAACATGACACAGCCTATTTTGAGATTGATACATTTGTTATTCATAATGTTGGGGGCAATTTAAATATTTTTCTTCTTATACCGGTATGGTTTTCTGATATGTACCAATCTTCATAATAATCATATGATAATCCTTGAATTCGATATACAGTAGTGTCTTATCACATCATTGGGACACCTGAAAGCTCTTTATAGAATATATTGTACGGTTGATTGGCTATATGTATTTTATGGGTGAAATGGGGTAGCCAATTGCGCACAGCAGCGTCCCACAAACAGTCATGGATCTCACTTGTCCCTGTGTCTTACATAGCATCTCACACAGCACTGTACCCTACACTACATCTTGCAATAACTTTGCTTCCAAGAACAACAACAAAATTGCAGTTATATAGCGCCTTTCACGTCGGGAGGACGTCCCAAGCGCTGAACAGTCTGGTCGGGACCCGAGCCCCGAGGGGGTGTGTGGGTGGGTGGTGGGGGGGGGGAGGGTCGAAGTAGGGGGAAGGGGAAGGAGAGTGGGAGAGGGGGAAGAGTTAGTGGGGCAGCCGAAGGCGCGGTCAAAGAGGAAGATCTTGAGACCGGCCATGAAGGAGGAAAGGGAGGAAGCGAGGGGGAGGGGCTGCCGGATGGAGTTCCACAGTGTGGCAGCAGAGAGGCTGAAAGCCTGGCCGCCAATGGTTGGGGGGTTAGGGCGGTGGACGCGGAGCAGGCCTGAGCCTGCTGAACGGAGGGGAAGGGCAGGGTGATAGGGAGACAGTAGGTCAGAGAGATAGGCAGGGGCAAAGCTGTAAATGGCCTTGAAAGTGATGACGAGGATCTTGAATTCGATTCTCTGGGTGACGGGGAGACAGTGGAGACGGGGGAGGGTGGGAGTGATGTGGTCGGGAAGCCTGGTGCGGGAGAGAACACGAGCTGCAGAGTTCTGAATGATCTGCAGCCTGTGAAGCGAGGAGCTGGGGAGGCCGATGAGGAGAGAGATCCCCTAGTCGAGCCTGGAAGTGATAAGTGCTTAGTCAGTAGCACTCTCACCTCAGAAGGTTGTGGGTTCAAGACCCACCTTTGACTACATAGTCTAGGCACTCCAGTCTAGTGCTGGGGAAATGCTACATTGTTGGAAGGTGCTTTGGTTGAGATGTTAAAATGTGGCCTCTTCTGCCTGTTCAGGTGGACATTCAAGATCCCGTGGCAATGCTTACCTTCAAATCCAATGTCACTGCATTTTACCGAAAGATCCTGTGAAGTGCTCGGAGATGTTTTGACAATGTGATAAGGTAATGTTTCAAACGAAAGCATTAATGATAGTGCTCTAAAAACTGCTGAAAACTGGAAGCAGTTATTTTGGGTAGAATTAAAACAATTCTATCCTAGACATTAGGTTTGAAATAGAACTTGTGTACAGCTTTCTTTTAACCATTATTTGTCACTGTTTTTAAAAGGTTATGGAAATAATTATAATCTGGATCATACATCATCAGTTCTGCCATACATACAGAAATGCCTCCAGGTCTCTATAATTAAACTGTCCATCAAAATCCACATCAGATTTCTGTTAATACTGTAGCTGTCAACACGGATTTAATTAAAACCGTTCATTCCCTCCCCTCTCAAACAAATTCCCAGTTACTTCCTAGAGAAAACAAAATGTGGGTTGAAATCTGTGTTAAATCATCAGGCTGAAACTTCTGTGCCTTAAATATGGACAGAACAGTTAACTTGCACAAGCTAACAATAATCCTTGCGTTTGATACGGTGCCTTATCAGTCTTTGAGACGTCTCAAAACGCTACGCAGAATAAATTATAAATAAATTATACAGTGAATTGACTGTATTTTGCAAGCGAAATACAGCAGCCAGTTGAATTGTGCACGGCAGTGTCGCACAAACAGTGGCGGATCGAGTGACCATTGTTTTTTTGAGGAAGTATTACCTGGACAGTGATCCACCAATCGCCTAACAAACACGTTTCCTACGTGTTGCTAAGTTTACAGAGGTATGTGGAGTAAGGAAACTTGCCAAAAGTTTCGTCTCTGCCCGGGAATTTAACCCGATTCCTTTTGCTTGTGAGGCGAGCGTGCTAACCGCTGGACTACATTACTTCATATCGATAGAAATGGTTAATTTCTACCAGCTTCTGTGGCTTTCCAGTAAACAAATCTGCACGCTGTCGGGTTACCCTCCAGCACTCTGCCCAACGGCCACTGTTCACAATGAGCCTTGGCAAACTCAGCATGGACTGGGAATCGAATCAGTGTGTTTCTGGTCTGTAAACTACAACTCAATCCACTTGGACTATCAGGGCTGCCGCATCTATAGGATTCCTGACAGCAGCCCTCGGCTCAGGACAAAGTAGGTTTATTGAGAAGTCTGCTCTTAGAGATTAACACTATTAACATTTGCAATCCTGAAAATGCTAGGAGTACTCATCTAATAATAATCCTTGCGTTTGGTACAGCATTTCATCACACGGCTGAGACATCCCAAAGCCCTTCATGGAATATATAGAATATACTGTAAATATACATGGATTGAAGTGACCAATTTATTATTATTGTTATTATTATTTTTGAAGGAATTTGAAGCAAAAGCAACCCGCCAATCAACTAATAACAGAGGTGTGTGGAGTAACGGAACTTGCTCAACATTTCAACCTGCTCTGCCAGGAATCCAACCCCAGGCCTCTTGCTTTTGAGGCTATTTTGTTGTTGTTGTTGCAGTACTCTAACCACTGAGGGACAGAACTCCACAGCACTTACAAAAACAATTTGCATTTATTCAGTGCCCTTCACACAAGGCAGCGTTCAGAGAGTCAACGTTTTGGGTCCACGACCCTTCGTCAGCATGTTGATTCATTTTCCTTTCTCCATAGATGCTGCCTAACCTGCTAAGTGTTCTCAGCCATTTCTGCTTTTGTTTCAGACTTCCAGCAACTGCATAATTCTGCATGTCGACTCAATTTTGGGCGGATGTGGTATCTTATCACGCCGCTGAGAAGTCTCAAAGTGTTTCTCACCTGTGTTTCAAGATGGATGTGGGATCAAGCTCCACGTTGGGACTTTCAGGTCGTACTCTAGGCTGCTATTCTACTGTGGTACTGAGGATGGGCTGCATTGTTGGCAGAACGGTTAAACTGAGGTACCGTCTCCCTGTTCAGGTGGCTGCTAATGATCCCATGGGACTTTTCAAACAAAAAGAGAAGAATAATCCCCAAAATATAATTGGTCATTCAATTTACAGCTGTTTGTGAGATATTGCTGTGAGTAAAATTGGCTGCAATATTGATCGGCGGATGCAGTCAGTCCCTTTACAGTTAATTCCTGTGAAGAGGTTTTGATGACGTGATAAGGCGCTATATCGAATTCAAGGAATGATTACTATATTACTCCAGGATCTACAGACAAAAGTTAAAAGTGCACTAGTGGGTAAATAGCTGAAATAGGATTAACAAAAGAGTGATTGAGACTAGGACACATGGAAGAAAAAATGCTCAATTCTGAAATGGGAAGACAGTAGCATTTTTGTTGTATTCTAGAAGGGAGAGGTTAAATGGGCCAAAAGATCTTCTTCGTTGAACCCTCTCGTGATCACTGTGCAGGAACTGTGGCATTAGGATTGAATGTCCTCACCCACTGGATCCAAGTCATAATAGCGTGCCGATTACTTAGAGTAAGAGCTTTGCAGTGTTTTTCTTTTTGCCAAGCCCACAAGGTAACCTTGAAGCAGAGGAACACCCTTTAGCCCAGCCTGAAGTTTTCAAGCTGTCGAGTTAGAAACAATGGAGAGCATACGCCATCGTGCATTTTTGCTAATCCACTTGCAGGTGGCTTTGTGAAGAACGTTCATTCCACAGGATACAAACAGCTGCTGGGGCTAGCAGAATAACTTAAGGTAGGTACGTTATGTCATCGAGCCTATTTTGCAGCTCGGATTTCAGAGAGGATAAAAGGATGGGGTCATAATAATCCTTGCATTTGATACAGGGTTTTATCACGACATTGAGACTCCTCAAAGCGCTTCACAGGATATTCTGTCATATGTATATTGTGGGCGAAATACACATCCAATTGTACATAGAAGTATTCAACAAACAGTCGTGGATTGAGTGATCAAATTATTATTATTTTTTAAGAGATTATGATCCTGGAAAGTAATCCACCAATTGACAATCAATCAGCTTCCTACTTACTGCTAGGTAAACAGAAGAGTGTAGAGTAAGGAACCTGCCTAAGGTTTTGCCTCGTCCAGGAATTGAACCTAGGTCCTCTTGCTTACGAGGCCTCTAAACAACACTCTTATCTCATCTTGAAATGGAAAAGGAGATGATAACAACAAAATTATATTTGTATAGCACCTTTCGCGTTGGGAGGACGCTGTTTCGGACCCGAGCTGGGGTTGGAATTGGGGAAGAGGGTGACCAATGGCATGGTCGAAGAGGCGGGACTTGAAGGAGGCGAGGGAGGGGACGAGACGGAGGGTCTGTGGGATGGAATTCCAAAGGCAGAGTGACTGATGCATCACCCGCCAATGGTCGGGTGGGTGGGTCGGGGACACGCAGCAGGCCGGAGCTCACTGAGACGGCACAAAGACGGTAAAAATCACTACATCAGACCGACAGTCAATGTCTCAAACTTATCCACTATATGATCTGAGATTAGCTGTTACAGCAAATTGGTTTTCCACAACATGAACTTTAGCTCAAGAGGATTGAAAAGGAAGCTACATCTGCTGGTGGATAAATCACCCGAGGTCCCCAGGAAGAGTTGAAGAGTGAAGTGTGATTTAGCCTCGACATTACCTTCACAAAGCGAGCAGTGAGGTGCTGGAGAGGGGGGGTTGCGCATATAGAGACATGGAGGAACGAAGTTCATGGAAAGTTATGATCGACTTCAAGTGTCAGGATATAAAGGGTTGGAGGAACTCCAAAATTGGAGGGCCTTTGAAGCTCTGAGTTGCAGCTCCTCGTGACTCATCATGGAAATCACAGCACAGGAGAAAGCCACCCATCTTATTGTGCCTTATCCTGATATGAGCTCATCATTGCAACTTAAAATAGTAACATAATAACCTTGTATTTTGATATAGCGCTTTTCACGTCTTCTAGATGCCTCAAAGTGTTTCCAGAATATGCTGTAAAGTGAATTGACTATAATAATCATCATCCTTGGATTTGATTTAGCGCTTTTCATGTCTTTGAGAGTTTCAAAGCACTTCACAGAATATACTGTAAAGTGAATTAACTGTATATTTGTGGGTGGAACGCAACAGCCAATTGTGCACAGCAGTGTCCCACAAACAGTCGTGGATTAAAATGATCAATTTTTTTTCCGAGGGATTATTATTAGGCGTGTGGAGTAAGGAAACTTGCTCAAGGTTTTGCCCTTGGCGAAATAATAATCTTTGCATTTGATATAGTGCCTTATCACGTCATTGAGATGTTTCCAAATGCTTCACAGAATATAATATATTCCGTATTTTCTGGGCAGAATGCAGCAGGCATTTGCACAAAGTAGTGTTCCACAAACAGTTGGAGATTAAGTTAATTTTTTTAATGAAATACTGAACTGACTTCAAATGTTTTCGTTCTTCCTCCTCTTCAAATGTTTATCCAATTCCCTCTTGATCTCTGCCTCAAATGAATAAATGAACAGCGTTTTTGTGAACGGAAACGCGAATCTCGGAAGGTGTGTTGCCTACCAGGTGCCAGGGTTGAAGGAAATTCTGCAAGGGGAAGGGGAAAATCCACTTGTGGTGGTCCATGTTGGACCCATGAAGTTGAGAGGAAAAGACCTGAGATGCTCCAGGGAGAGTACCAGAGACTAGGGAGTAAACTGAAAGGTGGAACTTCGAGAGTGGTGATCTCTGGGTTGCTTCCAGTGCCTCGAGCAAGCCAGTTCCAGAATGCTAGAATAAGGCACATCAATGCATGGCTGGAGAAGTGGTGTAGGAAGGAGGGTTTCTGGTTCCTAGACCATTGGGACCAATTCTGGGGTAGGTGGAACCTGTACAAAATAGATGGGTTACACCTGAACAGGGCTGGAACCAATCTCCTTCCAGGGAGGTTGTCGAGTTTTGTGGGGGGGGCTTTAAACTAATCCCGGGGGGTGAGGGTGGGAAACTGATCAGTAGTTCAAATACAGGAGGGGTAATAAGGAGGACAGGGGTAAAGGGAAGACGGGAGAAAAATGCAGAGGAAGTAATTTGTGCCTTAGAGTGCATGTATGTAAATGCACGAAGTTTGAGAAATAAAATTGGTGAGCTGCAGGCTCAGGTTGCTGCGAGGCGATATGATGTTATAGCAGTAACAGAGACTTGGCTCCAGCATGGGCAGGAATGGGAGTTGAACATTCCTGGTTATAATGTATTCAGGAGGGATAGAGAAGGGAGAAAAGGGGGCGGGGTGGCAATTTTAGTTAAGGACTCAGTGACTGCCTTAGAAAGGAATGAGGTGGAAGAAGGACTAAAAACCGAATCTATCTGGTTAGAATTGAGGAATAAAAAAGGTGCAGTTACACTGTTAGGGGTATACTATAGACCACCAAATAGTGGGGAGGAGATAGACAAGCAGATCTGCAAGCGTATCACGGAGAAATGCAGAGCTAATAGAGTAGTGATAATGGGTGACTTCAACTATCCCAACATAGACTGGCAGAATAGTAGAGTAAAGGGCAAGGAGGGAGAAGAATTCCTGAAGTGTGTGCAGGACAACTTTCTTGATCAGTATGTTTCCAGTCCAACGAGGAAAGAAGCATTGCTGGATCTAGTTTTGGGAAATGAGGTAGGGCAAGTTCAACAGGTTTCTGTAGGTGAGCATCTAGGGAATAGTGACCACAATATCGTTAGATTCAGAATAATTATGGAAAGGGATAAGGAACGATCACAGGTGAGGACACTCAACTGGAAAAGGGCTAATTTCAATGAGTTGAGGTGGGACCTAGCCAAGGTGGATTGGAAAGAAAAATTGGCAGGTAAGACAACTAACGAGCAGTGGGCAGCGTTCAAAGAGGAGATAGTTCAGGCACAGGTCAAAAGCATCCCCACAAAGGTGAAATGTAAGGCATCCAAACCTCCCTGGATGACTAAGGAAATCGGGGCCAAAATCAAACAAAAAAAAGAGGCTTATGATAAGTGTCAGGCTCAAAATTCAGAAGGGAACCAAGCAGAATATAGGAAGTGTAGGATAGAACTAAAAAAGGAAGTTAGAGGGGCAAAGAGACTGCATGAAAAACAATTAGCGAGTAAGATTAAGGGGAACCCTAAGGTTTTTTACCAACATATTAAGAGTAAAAGGTTGGTCAAGGATAGGGTGGGGCCAATTAGGGACCTAGGAGGAAATCTCATTGTGGAGGCAGAGGGCATGGCTGATGTACTGAATGAGTACTTCGCCTCTGTCTTCACAAAAGAAAATGATACAGCCAATGCCATGATATTAGAGGAGAGGGTAGGAGAAATGGATAGAATAATTATAACCAGAGAGGAAGTGCTAAAAAGGTTGACGTCGCTCAAGGTGGATAAGTCACCTGGTCCGGATGGGATGCACCCTAGGTTACTAAGTGAGGCACGGGAGCAAATAGCAGGGACTCTGGCCACGATCTTTCAATCTTCCTTGGACACAGGGGTCGTGCCAGAGGACTGGAGGATAGCTAATGTTACTCCCTTGTATAAAAAGGGGCAGAAGGACAAGCCTGGTAACTACAGACCAGTCAGTCTAACGTCGGTAGTGGGCAAACTTCTAGAGTCCATAATCAGGGACAAGGTAGATCTTCACTTAGAAAGATATAGGCTAATAAAGGACAGTCAACATGGATTTGTTAAAGGCAAATCTTGCCTTACAAATCTGATAGAATTTTTTGATGAGGTAACGGAATGGGTGGATAATGGTAGCGCAGTTGATGTAGTTTACATGGACTTTCAAAAGGCATTTGACAAAGTGCCACATGAGAGACTTATTATGAAATTAAAGGCCCATGGCGTAAAAGGGACAGTGGCAGCGTGGATCCACAACTGGCTGCGAGACAGAAAGCAGAGAGTTGTAGTGAGCGGCTGTTTTTCAGATTGGAGGGAAGTGAGCAGTCGTGTGCCACAGGGATCGGTTTTGGGACCATTGCTGTTTGTAATCTACATCAATGATCTGGACTTGGGTGTACGGAGTACAGTTTCCAAGTTTGCAGATGACACTAAGTTAGGGAGAATAGTAAACAGTGAGGAGGATAGTAGCCATCTGCAAGAGGATATAGACAAATTGGTAAAGTGGGCAGACACATGGCAGATGAAGTTTAATGCAGAGAAGTGTGAGGTGATGCATTTTGGGAGAAGAAATGAAGGGAGGCAATATAGGCTAGATAGTACAATTTTAAATGGTGTGAAGGAACAGAGAGACCTGGGGATTTGTGTTAGTGACTCGTTGAAGGTGGCAGGACAGGTAGACAAGGCTGTTAAGAAGGCATATGGGATACTAGGCTTTATAAATAGGGGTATAGAGTACAAAAGTCAGGAAGTGCTGACTAACCTCTATAGGACTTTGGTGAGGCCTCAGCTGGAATACTGTGTTCAATTCTGGTCACCACACTACAGAAAGGATGTGAAGGCATTGGAAAGGGTACAACGAAGATTTACTAGGATGGTGCCAGGATTGAGGGACTTCAGCTATGAGGAGAGGCTAGATAGGCTAGGGTTATTCTCTCTGGAGCAGAGAAGATTGAGGGGAGACCTAATAGAGGTTTATAAGATCATGAGGGGTTTCGACAGGGCAAATAGAGAAAAACTATTTCCACTCGTGGGTGAATCTGTGACTCGTGGTCACAGATTTAAAATAGTTTCAAGGCGCAGTAGAGGGGAGCTGAGGAGAAATTGTTTCACTCAGCGAGTTGTTCGAATCTGGAATGCATTGCCTGAAAAGGTGGTGGAGGCTGATTCGATAACAACTTTTAAAAGGGAATTAGATCTTTATTTAGGGAGAACGGGTCTATTAGGCTATGGGGAGCGGGCAGGGCAGTGGGATTGAATCGCTCTTTTCAAAGAGCCGGCACAGACTAGATGGGCCGAATGGCCTCCTTTTGTGCCGTAAAATTCTATGATTCTATGATTCTATGATTCTAATAATCCTTACATTTCACAGTGGGGGATGCTTCACACAGTTTATTGTAAAGTGTAAGGTTAAAATATTTTATAGGCAAAAGCAGCAGCTAATTTGTGCACGGCAAGTGAATGGTCAATTTTTATCTTCCATGTTCGGTCAACTGTCTGCAAGGAAAGTCACGACTGAACTCTTCCTGTCCCATCAGTGCTGGAGTGAATGGAACCGCATGCCAACCTTCAGCAGCGACCCAGCCAATGATCCGTATAAACGAAAACGATATACATTGAAACAGTTAACTTTGTGAAGATATCTCAAAACATTTCAGAGTTGGGTGGGTATTTAAAAAGGGGGTGGGAAAGATGGCCGAAAGTGCAGTCAAAGAGGTACGTTTTGTGATGTGCCTTAAAAGAGTACAGGGAGGGAGGGAGAGACTCTGAGAGAGAGTTCTCTCAAGAGAGCGGGAACTGAAAGTCCATCAAAACCATGCTTTTATACTCAATCTCCCGCATACCTAAAACCCAGCATCACACTTTCCTTTTAGTTTTGCAGTATATTCTGTGAAGCACTTTGAGACATCTAGAAGACGTGAAGACATCTAGACTATATCAACTGCAAGGCTTATTATTATTATTAATCCTTACATTAGAAACATTAGGTCTAAACATCTCAAAACACGTCAGTTGGCAAGGAATCTGTATTTTGTAGGCTAATGAGACAGCCAGTTCACGCATAGCAATGTTCCACAAACAGCCAGGAAATGAATGACCAATTTAATTTAGCGGGTTGCTGGCCAGGATACTGAGAGAAAAACTTCCTTCTCTTCAGGTAGTGTTACAGGATCCTTAACCTCAACCTGAAGAGGCAGACAGGACCCAGATTTAACGTCTTATCTGAAGGAAGGCATCTCCAACAATGCCAGCCAGCAACAGCCCCACCTCCCCCACCCCACCCAGCAATGTACTGGAGCTTCAGCCTAGATAATGTATTCAATATCCTGATGAGGCTGCCAGCTGAGCCAAGCTAACACCAGGTTCATAATAATATTCATCCTTGCATTTGATATAGCAGCTTATCACGTAGTGGAGACATCTCGCAGCATTTTACAGGATGCATTGGAAACTTCCTCATTGACATATCTGCAAAGACGACAGTGTGTGTGTATGTGTATGTGTGTGTGCGCTCGCACAGGCTTTGAAGCATTCAAACACAAAAGAGTGAGACGCAGTTTTTACTCAACGTAGTTTAGCTTAGAAAGAGCAAGCATTGTGGCTCTGCTGGTAGCAATCTCGCCTCCGAGTCAGAGGAACCACAACATGTTGTGATCCCATTGATATAACTGGTTCAGCTACACGCAGAAACGTCTCCTTCGGAGCGAAACCACAAAGATAGCGTTCTGCCACATTCCTTTCCCTCCCTGCAGAGAAAGTGATACCAAATCTGTACAGAATTTCAAACCCGTCTGGGGCCAAGATGCCTTTGCCCCAGGGTTGCCTGGAACACGGCATGTACAAACATTTCCTGCGGAGTCTCTACCTGAGACTTCTTGTAGAAGAAATCCGAGCCCCTGGAATGCAGGGAGGACCTGCTGAACTACTGTACAAGTTGCTATCGGGAAAACAAACAGTCAAGAACGAGGGAGGATACACGCGCAAGAGGTGCAACAAACGGGTATTTTGTAGACACACCATTTGTGAGGGGAGGGCATTTTTTGGACACATCACGGAGGGGGGCACTTTGTGAAGATTGGGGCCCAAGGGGCACTTGTTTTGCTTCACCTGTATGGGAATTGAAACTCTGTGACTGAGCCATGACATGATAAGCACCAGAGATTCACTGGGATCTTCAGTCTTGTGGACAGCTGTGAGGTGGGCCAGGATTAACATTGTGAAAGTTTCCTCTTTTTGTTAAGTGGTACACAAACCTTAGATCCAGAGTGGGAAGAGTGTTATCCTCCCCCAAACACACGCAGACACAAAGCAGTTTTCACTCATGAGGTAGCTCAGCACTGAAACAGCTGAGAAAGAGAGCAAAAATTGGTGCTCAACTGACAATACTCTTGCCTTGGAGTCAGAAGGTTGTGGGTTCAAGGCCCCACATTAGGGCTTTGAAGTAGGCTGACAGTCCAGCGTTAGCGCTTTGGTAGCGTTTGCACTTCGGAGATGCCGTGCTTTAGATGAAACGATCAACTAAGTATCCTGTCTGCCAGTTCAGGTGGATATCAAAAGATCCCATGACACTGTTCAAAAACAGAGGGGAATTTCTTCCTGGCCAACAATTCCCCAGATAATAATAATAATCCCTAATACTAATAATAATTTGATATAGTGCTTTATCACTCCGCGAAGATGTTTCAAAGCACTTCACAGAATATACTGTAAAGCTAATTGATTGTACATATTTGTGGGCGAAACGTGGCAGACAATTATGCAAAGCAGTGTCCCACAAACAGTTGTGGATTGAGTGAGCAAATTCTTTAGGTTTTTTTTGGGGAGGGATTATTTCCACCGGAAAACGATCCGACAATCCATTCCTAACAACCAGGTTCCTACTTACTGTCAGGTAAACAGATGCGTGCGGAACAAGGAAACTTGCGTGAGGTTTCACCCTGTCCTGGAATCAAAAACCTTGTCCTCTGGAGGCGAGTGCAATACCCTACAGGACTCTTGCAAAATTAGTCATTAATTTCATGGCTATTCCTACGTCCACGTGGCATTTCAATTTGCTTCATTGTTGGATTCAACAAAGGCTGAGGCAGGACATTTCGGTACAAGGTCCAATGTTCCCAGTCACAGCGCTATCAAATTACACCCCAACACAGCCAACAAAATGAGTTACCTATAACAGCAAGCGCACTGATCCAACGGCTAAGTACTTCCTCACTCACCAATTAAGACTGCACTTAAACATTCCTGAGGTGAAAATGCTTTTTTTAAAAAAAAATGTTGGTGGTGAGGCATGGGGAATAGAACATTAAGTCAATTATGAACCTTATTCTGCAGCAATGTGTAGGTCTCAAAACTAGGCATAGAATTCTAAACAAGCAAACTGGTACATGATAATAATTACTATATTTGATATTGCATCTGTGACTTCACATTTCTGCAAAGGGGCAGTGAATATATTAGAAGCAGTCCGTTTGCGCACAGCAATGTCCCACAAACAGTCCTGAAGTGAATGACCACATTAAAAAAAATACTATACACAAGTTATAAATTAAAAGCTAAATATTACATGATTATACATATGTGTATAGATTATAATAATAATCCTTGCATTTGGTATAGCACTTTTCACATCTTCTAGATGTCTCAAAGTGCTACTCAGAATATGCTGAGTACTATATATACCGTCCAGCGTGGAGAGCATTATATAAATCCAAGTTGTTATTGTTGTTACTGTAAAGTGAATTGACTTTGTATTTGTGGACAAAATATATATGTACAGTGTGTATATATATATATATATGAGTTACGCTCACAAGTATAACACAGGCGAAGGGAGAATTTGCGACAGCTTTCCTCAAAGACCAGTCTAAAATAGGCTTGCGCACAGATCAATAGTTGAATCAAATTTTGGCTGGGCAAGCAATGGAGAAGCTTGCCAGACGCTGCTGTCAATGGCAAGGTGTTTGGCTTTAGCTGGTGAAACCTCCAGCTGGACACTCTGGCCTCGGGCAGGGTGCGACCCTCCAGGGAAAGAGCATGCATTCCGCTCCCGATACAGGATTTTCCACATGAGGAACCCTCAGTCGAGTTTGAATGCTCTTGAGCATCATGATGGGTTTCTGCACGTGTCTCACACCAGGTTGACAGAGAACAACAAGCCGACTCAAAAAAAGACAAAGAGCAATAAGCTCATCAAAATAAAATTGTCATTCCATTTTTTCCCCGAAAGGAATTGTAGCAACAAAGGTTTTCCATCCAGATGAAGATGTCACAGTTCACAAGCAGACTGATCGATGAGGCCAACAGCTGCACCAGATGTCAATTCCAGACACCAGTAATGTGTGGCATCTCTCAACGTATGTGGGTAAAAAAAGATCTGCATCACCAATTGGAAATCCATCGAGTGACTTGCCCATCCCAAATGTTAAGCCGTCTCCATTCCCATATTTAACACAGTTTCCACATGTAGGCTAATCCCATTTATGTCAAGTATTATTGCATGGAGTCCCAGTGTAGAGGTTAGCACACTCGACTCACAAGCGAGCCCAGGTTTGATTCCCTGGCAGGGCGAAACCTTGGTCAAGTTTCCTTACTCCACAAGCCTCTGTTTACTTAGCAGTAGGTAGGAACCAATTATTCGTCGATTAGCTGATCGATTTCCAGGGGGGTAATAATCCCCCCAATAAATAAATCAGGTCACTCTTTGTAGGACATCTCTTGGCTGCAGCATTTCAGCGACAAATACATGGTAAATCTACTTGGCAATTTTGTCTGTGAAACGCTTTCAGGCGTCTCATGGCATGATAAGGTGCTTTTTCCAACGGAATAATTATTATTCCACAGGGAAAACAAGGTGGAGCCGAGCAACAGTTTTGTTTAATTTTCCTCTGTAGGTGAAGTTTTCCAGTGCCTCCCAACGTGAAAAGCGCTATACTAATGTTGTTGTTGTTGCTTAAAGAAGCAGTGTCACACAGTGCTGACCTGAATAATGCCGAAAACCCAACGAGTGGCAGGCTAGCAGGCTGGGAACCTCCAGCTGGTGCTGGTCTTGCCTTTACCAACACACACAGGAGTGTAGGCTACCAAGAGCAACAACTCAGAGACCAATTATCCCTCTCTTTGGAGGCACTTTCATCCCTGAGGCAGCAAGTTGTGAGTTCGAGCCCTACGTTTAATTTTGAAGTTGTATATAGTAGTCTAGTTTGACACTAGTTTGACATTTCCAACAGAGCAGCTAGCAGTGCTGCTCTGTTGGAAATGCTGGCCTTCAGTTGAGATGTTAAAGCACTTGTTTAGATGAATTTTAAAGATCTCTTGCACCGTTCGAGAACAAGACAATTTGCTTTGGTATCATGGCCAACAATCCCCCACCCCAGTTAGAATTGATTGTTCGCCTCACGGCTGTTTGTGTGATGCTGTGTCAATCTGGCTGCCATGTTTGCCTACAAGTACACAGTCACTGCATTGTAAAGTATACCCTGTGAAGCGCTTTGGGACATCCTCCCGCCATTAAAAGTTCTATATCAAAATGCAAGATTAATTGTAGGATCCCCAACTCTATAAATGTAAGTTTGTTGGTGGTTGTTGTTGTTGTCTGAGCAGAAATAACTAAAACTTCACAGAATATATTGCAAATTGGATTATCTGTATTTTGTGGTCGAAACATGACAGCCAATTGCACTCAGCAGTTTTCCACAAACAGTAGTAGACTGAGTGATCACATTTTTTGTTCTCGAGAGATTTGGCCCCTAAAAGCAATCCGCCAATCGACCGACAACTAGGTTCCTACTTACTGCTGGGTAAACAGAAGCGTGAGGAGTAAAGTAACTTGCCTAAGGTTTTGCCCTGCCCGGAAATCGAATCCGGATCCTCTGGATGGCAAGGCGAGTGCACTACCTACTGCACTCCGGGACTCCCAACGGAAGCTGGATTGAAACCCACGATCGGATCTGTATGGTTACATACACCAGCCAGTTCTTTGAGTTACCAAGTCAACAGAAGCAGCTGCACAGTAGGCATCCAATTGTCCTTGGAATTTTTATTAGGCATCACTCGTGGACATAAGTGTGCAACTAAGCACGCCATTCAGGTTTTAAACAAATTAAATGCAACTTGCTTGCATCGTAATTGTACAGCATCATACACTCCCTTAACAAACAAATCTCCAGTTCCAATTATAGTTGGACCTTGTTGGGTTTATGCAAATGTAATTTTGTTGTTGGTGTTGTTATGGGGGGGGGGGGAGGGAGGAGGAGGCATTAAACAATGGCCATCAGTCTGCATATCAGATCGCCTTGACATCACTTCCGATGCACTGCTCAAGTAAGTATAGTAATAAGCAGGAAGCCGGACACTTAGCACCAGAAAGCTCACCAGGGTCCAACTGTGCTATAAATGGGCCTGTGTCATGTTATAACGGGATATGTCTGCTCAAAAATTCTATGTGAATTGCAAGAAATTGAATGCAAACGCATGTTCGTTCCACTTGAAATTTCAAGAAATACAGCAACCAGGAATTCAAATCACTTTCCAATCAAACTACTCTTCATCTTCAGCGCCTCGAGACGACCTCCCAATGTGAAAGGAGCTTTACAAATGTAATTTTGTTGTTGTTGTACTCTGTGATACAGTGCAGATTGATGACACACACCTAGACTCAGTCAGCATGAGGAATCCAATCTCACTGGATGTTGCCCTCGCCATCATGGTGCCTTCGAGGGACACGAGGAAGCCACTGAGGTTTTCAAGCCTAAAATATCCATATATATTCCGTATTATAATCTGTATAATTCATTGGAATGTTAAACAACTTCCTAACCACTGGAGTGACGTGGAGTGCCGGGGCTGCAAGGGCAATAGTTGTGACGCTCTGCATTTTTTTTAAAGTCAACCAACAGTTATGTCAATCCAGTGGCACTGCAGATGTAAAACAGATTTGGGCAAGCCCTTTGCCTTACAGAAAGAACAGAATTATTATTGCATACAACAGTAAACAGAATTAAAAGAGACACGCGCGCACAGTTATTTTCACACACACATACAGTTATTTTCAGTCTTGATGGAAATAAACTATGTAATACAATTACAAGCGGCTTTTTTTTAAGAGTTTAAAAAATGGTTGCCCTTCACCAATTCTGTGCCAACGTTCTTCCTGTCACCATCGTGACAGATGGTTGCATCGCAGAGTGAAAGCGAGGAGCTGTTTTTAAAGCTCTCGGATGCTCTGGGCCAGGCTTAGCTCTGCACTCGTTTCACATCCCACTTCCTTTCAGCGTGTTCCCAGGCTTTGCTCAAAGTGAAGTTATGCACACCAAGGCGATTCCCTAATCCTCGCTGGCCTAACAGGAAGTTGTCAATCATCTTATTGTCCGCTCGCCAAATTCTGCCTCTTTCTCAAACAAAATAATGTTTACAAGCTGTGCTGGCCTGTTCTGCACGCCACTGCCAAAAGAAGAGGACAAAGTCGATTTGTGTATCCTCTCCACCACCTCACGTAAGGGGGAGGGACGGGAAAATTGGCCTGGAAACTTTAAGCTGCTTGAGCTACATTATCGTTGTGGTGTCCTGTAGAATAGTGACTGGCGCACTTGCCTTGCAAGCGAGAGGACCTGGGTTAGATTCCCGGGAAGCACAAAACCGTAGACAAGTTCCCTTACTCCACAACCCTCTGTTTATCTAGGAATAAGTAGGAATCCGGTTGTTTTTCGATGGGTGATTCCCAGTACAATCCATGACTGTTTGCTGTAAGGAATTGGCTGCCATGTTTCATCCACAAATTACACATCTATCTATTCATTTCATCGTATATTCTGTGAAGCACTTTGAGACATGTCACCGATAAGGTGCTATATTAAATGCAAGAATTATTAGAATTGTTCACCTAAAATTATAGGCGCAGTGAAGGATTCCCACTTGAACAGTTTACTTATCTAAAAAGATATTGCAAGCCTCCAACCAGTTTTGAGCAGTGTCTTTTCACCTCATTGAAACGTCTCAAAACGCTTCACAGGAATTTTACTGTAAAGTGTACTGAACAGGAAACTTCCTTCCCTTTTTGAGTAATGCCACGGGTTCATTAATATCAACCTGAAAAGACACAGACAGGATCTCGGCTTAAACTCTTTATCTGAAGGATGGTACTTACGATAGATCAGCTCCACCATGGCTGGCATCCAATGTCATCTGCATTTTAATGCAGATTTAGCTTTCAGACAGACCACAATATTTTGTGAATAACTACTCCAGTTAATAAGTGGAGACAATTGTTGAAAGGAGTGGTGCTTCAGTTTCCTTGTGATCATTAGAAATTTTAAATATAGATGTAATAATCTGCATCTGCACAATAACAACTTTGATTTATATAGTGCCCTCCGTGACGGACTCCGTCTCAGAGCTCTCTTCATGGCAAAGTCTTGAAGCTCTTAAGAGAGGTGGAGTCCAAACGCAGAGCCAGGCAGAGGGAGGAGGTGACACGGTTATTTAAGAACGGTCAAAGATGAAGGTCTTCAGCCATGATTTAAAAGAGGGAAGATGGAGCAAGTTAGCGAGATTAATGAAGAGTTCAAAGGGAGTAGTGGCTAAAAGTGCGGCTGCCGATGGTGGAGTGGAGGGGACGAGGGATAAGCAAGAGGCCAGAGCTCCATGTCGGGTCTTTGAAATCTCAATCTAGGACAGTCCCAGCCCGAAGAACATTAATAAGCGCCCCCCCCCCCATCCCCAAACATTCGTTCTCATCTAGGTAAGTCTGTATTCGATATGTAATATGTGTCCAGGTTTCTCTTGATTGAATATTTCTTGATTAATGACATACATCCCAAGATATTATATTGTGAAAATTTATTTTGTTGGCCGACCAAAAATGCCCCCCTAAGACTCGGCTGACAATCCAGCACAATGCTGGAGGGAATGCTGCATTGTTGGAAGTGCCATACTTTGGATGAGACGCTTTGAGACATTTTTTTTTGCAAGACGTTTGAAAACGTTACAAATTCTTTGATTCTTTTCTTCTCCGAGTCAAACGGTGGGCAGGCAGGCAGTCATGGATGGTGGTGTGTATGTGTGGGTGGGGGGAAAAAGGAGGTTGAGGGTTGAAGGAAATAGCAAGATAATAAAATAGGGAAAGTTACAAAGTAAACAACTACGGCGCTGCATGGTAATTTACTTGAGTCTGTTGGGAGCTTCAATGCACACGGCCAGAGTGATGGGAATTGGGATCATTGCCATGGAGCAATACACTAAGATCCCGATTCAAGAAACTTCATTGAGGGATGGACAGAGCAAGGGCTGGATGCCTCCCCTCCTGGGCATCAGATTCCAAGATTTTAATAACTGTGGGTGTAATAATAACAATAATAATCCTTTCATTCGATATGGAGCCTTATTGTGTCACTGAGTCATCTCGAAGCTTTTCACAGAATATATTTTAAAGTAGACTGACTGTGTATTTTGTGGGCGAAATGCGGCAGCCAATTACACTCACCGGTGTCCCACAAAAAGCTGTCGATTGATTTGAAGGGAATATTACCCATGGAAAGCCACCGGCTTCCTACTTACTGCTGATAAACAGGGAAACAGAGGCGTGTGGAGTAAGGAAACTTTCCTAACGTTACTCACCACCTGGGAATTGAACCCGGGTGCTCTCACTCGCGAGGCGAGCGTGCTAACCATTACACTACAGGACAGCAGCCCCAAGGTTTACAATGGATAAAGTGTAGCGGCTATGTATTGTGGGCGAATGTGGTTGCCAATTAGCGCACAGCAACGTAGTTCTGCTTAGCCACCAAAAATTCACGAGCTACATACCCTTCTAGCCCTAAGCTGTAAATCCACATCAGTATCACTGCTGTCTACAATTATTTGGCTTCATATAGGCAATTTTCAGAAAAGGGTCATTTCCTTTACTCCTGCTACCACACATCAGGTCAGCCCTGACTGAGCAAAAAAGCAACTGCATCTTTGACCTGTCGGCCTGCAATTCATCATTGGCTTAGGGACCTGTGACAGAAACAGGAAATAGAACAATAAACTAGGTTATCCAGCTAGTATTATCTGGTTACCTACCAGCTCATAAATAAGTTTGAAAGAGATAAGTGGGAGCCTAAAAAAAACTTAACATAAAATCAAACATTCCAAAGCGCTGTACGACAGCTACATTAAAACCAGAGCGAGATTCCACACTGAGCAAGTCTCCTCTTGCCAGGGCGCACTAATAAATCACTTTGGCAGGTAGTTGGGAAGCAGCTGCTAATGATAGTTTGACTGAAGAGCGCAGGAAGTCACCTTTTAACCCAACCTCCTGTTGCTCGTCTCTAAGGTTAGTGACAAAGGAATGAAAGCGAACGAATTGCCAAGCGTCAGAGAAGTCTGGTCGAAGTGCAATAGGACATTGCAAATTTGGCTTTATCTGCCAGGATCAATGAGAAACTGCGTGTGTTTTTTTTAAAAAAGAGGCTTTTGCAAGGCAGACCTTAGCTAGGACTCTTGATGTGAAAGGCGCTATATAAATGTAAGGATTGATTGATTGATTGATTGAAATATGGATGGAAACTGTGGAAAAGCAATTCAGCTTGTGCAACTTTCCACATCTAACAGAATGAGATCCTTCATTAAAATGAGCAGCCTTCCTTCACTTGAATTACTTGTGAACACACACAACGTCTTTGCTTAAAGACGTTCATTTATAAACGCAGAAAACGGTTTATGACTATGCGAAAAACAAAGAAAACCAAACGTGGGCCCCTAAAGGATTCCATAAAGTACTGTTATCCCCTGATACAAAACATCAATGCTGAGACTACTGAGGAGCTGAAACAAGTTGTCAAAAATACATTTTGCCTCCACCATATTACGGAAGATTTCACACCGAACATGACAATGGATCATTATCTGCCATGAAAACACACACCAATCCTCTGGACATCTATATACAGTGAAACACTTGTACTGAACCCAATTAAGTATACTTCTAAATACAACTCTCATCATTCTTTCACATGTTTCAGTTGTTGCCGGGTACACTGTACGGTAAAAAAAAACATGGGGGATTACACGATTTTGTGGACACCCAGTACAATTGCCAGATTTCTGCACTGAAAGCATTTGACATTAGGGGTAAGCCATCACTTTACACGCAGGTTTGGTTTAATCTCCAGATCCAGTGCCACAGAGCTTGGGTTTGGTTGCTGGCCTGCACGCGGGGGTGTGCTATTCCAAGCCTCAACCCCTGAATCGCTGGTGGATAAGGAATCTGATTTGTTTCACTGTGTTATGACTGAAAAACACTGCAAGGTAGGTTGTTTCGGGCTAGGAGAGAGTGGACAGCAACAGTCCTGGCCTGTACTCACTATAAACACGTCATCATCACCGACCTCAGCTTCATTCTGAATTGTTGAAGATGATGTGGTTGATCCTGTGTAGGGGGTGGGGAATGGAGAGTGGGTCAAAAATGTAATCAAACCGAAATGACAGCATCCATCAAATAAATGTTAAAAGGTTTTACAAACAAAATAATATAGATAGTTTCCCTATGTACAGCACTATAAATAATAATAATCCTTGCATTTGATACAGCGCCTTTCATATCTTCGAGACATCACTAAGCGCTTCATGGTGTATTTTTGTAGACAAAACGCAGCAAGTGGTTGCACTCAACAATGTCCCACCAAATACTGTGCAATATAGGGCAACCCTTTTCTAAGGAGACTCACTGGAGCTCAAATTCACCTGTAACATGGAGATCCTATAATCTGACAATCAATTTGCGCACAGCAATGTCTGACAAACAGCCATGAAACGAATGAGCAAATTTTATCTTTGGTTGTTGTTGGCTTGGGCAACGCCAGAAGCTCCCTTCTCTTATTGAGCAGCAACCACCCGAACAGGCGGACTGGCTCTCGATTTAACATCTCACTGAGGGATGGCAATGTCAATCAAGTCCTTTAAAAGTGACCTGGATGATTATTATCAGGACTGCAGAGTGGGTTTTGGGTGCAGTTGGATAAAAATGATTTGTGGGACACTGCTGTGTGCAACTGGCTGCTTGCTGTGTTTCATCCACAAATGCACAGTCAATCCACTTTACAGTGGTCCTGGGCGGGGTGCAGCACTGGACTGGTTGCAGCACTAGAACGTTACCAGCCCTTGAAGTTACGAGGAAATGCTGCATATACTTAAGATTACATTCCCTTGAGTTTAGATGGTTGAGGTGTTTAAAATGATAAAGGGATTCAATAGATACAGAGAAGCTATTTCCTCTTGGGGGCGAATCCAAAACAAGGAGACATAAAGTCTTAAAATTAGAACCAGGATATTTAAGAGTGAAATCAGAAAGCATTTTTTCACTCAAAGAGTGGTAGAAATCTGGAACTCTCTACTTCAAAAGACTATGGATACTGGATCCATCCGTACCTTCTAGTGTGAGGTAGATAAGATTTTTGGTAGCTCAGGGTATTAAGGGATATGAGGCAAAGCAAGAAATTGGAATTGACAGGATTAGTTGAGGTACAGATCAGCCATGATATAATGGAACGGTGGAACAGGCTCAAAGGGCTGAATGGTCTACTTTGGTTCCTATGTACAGTATGTCCTGTGGAGCACTTTGAGATGTCTCAATGATCTGATGTGGCACTGTATCAAATGTAAGAAATATTAAATGCTGTCTGGGGTACCATATCTCCAGTTTGGGTGGGATAGCCACCTGTGCATGTAATTGATCAAGGATGGGAAATGTTTTGTTCGCTTCTAAATATGGTCACTGCATGCAGTAGATTACAGTAAATCTAGTGAAGCACTTTAAGACATTTCGACAATGTAATAATATCAAATTCTAGACTTATTATAATATATTTCTAACAATACCCTGCAGTCTTCAGTTCAATTAGCTGGAGAGGGAAAGATTCAATCTTCCCTTCAAGTTTAATTAAAACCTCAGTGAACAACAGGCACAAAATCAAAGGTATACTGGTCAGAAATCTTGTTCAGAAGGGAGCAAACAAGAATGCAATGGTGAAGAAACTAGATCAGTATTGTCCCAAAGTTAAATAATATAAGAGGGAGAAGGGAATAGAGAGGTAGGGAGGGAACTACAGAATTGTTGAAATTTACAGCACAGAAGGTGGCCATTCTGTGGTGACCCTTAAGAGCAATCCATCAATTTACTTTGCCCCATATCCCTGTACAGAGTGCTCAAAGTCAAGTTTTCCCGTGTGTATTTTTAATTTCACAATGCATTATTATTTTCTGTTGCAGATGAGTTGAGTGTAACAGTGTTTGACACCAGTAACTTCCTTGTTACTCCATCCACATGCATGCAAGATGTGGCACCGAACATGGCAGTGGATCTGCCATGAAAATGATGGTGCTTACACACACACACTGATCCACGTTCGTCTGAATACAGTTAAACACTTGTACTGAATACAATTAGCACTGTAGTTCTAAATACAAACTGTAGAAAATAAACATGGGAGTAACAGGACTTTGTGAACAGCCTGTAGTTTACAGGAATTGAGAATATGGAGAGGCTCCTGGAGAGTATAAAGTCAGTCACAGTCTAAATGGGCTGAATGGACCGTTTTGATGTTGTATATAGTCTGTGTAGTTCTGCAAAATCAGCTTTTCTGCATATTTTTCCTTGAATCAGATTTTATACTAATCTGACGTGTGGCTCTGTAATTACTAGCTACATTACAAACAGATCAAACACAAGCAATATTTGCTTTGCAGGAGTAAGAGAACTCGAACAGACAATCTCACAATTTAAAGACGAGCGCTACCTTCTGTAAGATCCTCGATTGCTTTCCTCACTCCTCGGTCAAAAGCTCGAGCATCAGCAGGGCTCTGAAATGTCAGTCCAAACTTACGACTGTCAACCATCCAATGATGAAACGTTGGTGTAGCTTTTGTGTAGACCAAGTCTTTCTTCAAGAAGCATTCCAGTACCACCTAGAGTTAAGTTTCAAAATATAAATATAGATCAGGTTTGCATTCAATAAGGTTCAGAGCAACAATTTCAGAGGTGTGGACAGGGCAATTAAAAATAATAATTGTCAATAACAACAATAAAATTGGCCATCTGCTTTGTGGATTATTCAAGGATTATTATTGTAAGTATGGCTGTTTGGGAGTTGTACTGCGTGCAAATTGGCTGCCACCTTAATAATAAAACTTGCATTTGATGCTGCACCTTTCACGTCAAGAGTACGTCTCAAAGATTTACACAGGATTTATTGTACACACTTTTGTGGCTGTATTTCGTAGGCGATCCAGCAGCCAATTTGGGCACTGCGATGTTCTGGAAAAAAACATATAATCAGCTTGAATTTACCATTCACCCACGATTTCCTGAATGAGGCGGATGATGAATAATGCCTTAACATAATCCTCTTAAAAACTGGATCATCAGAACCTCCAGCAACCTTTTGTGCTACTCTCTACAATTCATGCCACAAAGTTTTGAAAACCCCACCAAATATATACAGTCACAACTCTTTACAGTGAATCCTGCGAAGTGCTTAGATGTGACCAGGTGCTATATCAAATACAAGGATTTTTGATTGTTAATAATCAAAGAAGCTGGTTGAGGTATTAAGTAAAATAAACTTGCATAATAGTTTTTCCGGATTAGGTGAGCAGGAAATGTTTCTCCGTGGAGAGTGCACATTGCATTCCAACAATCAATCTCTGGAATTTCCACGTGTAAGTGTGAAAATGGAATTCTCAGTTTGGTTTGGATACTCTTAAATATTGGTGATGTGAGAAACCTGGCTGACCGCCAAAAACTGTCATAGCTTGGCTTTCAATGACGACATACACTTTCCTGTTAGCAGCTTTGCACATGACAGTTATAACCCGCCTCACTGGAGTGCTAGTCTGTTTATAACCCTGGCACCCAGGAGATACACATCAAACGTGGACTGGTGTTCATCTGGCTTTTGAGCCTGGCATTGGTGATAATTCTAACTGGCTTAGTTTCATTTATTCTGCATTTTTCATGGTTCTAAATTTACAACTCATTGCATTTCTGCTCTTATAGTAGTTGTGATATCAAATGTAATGTTTATTATTACTATTTACGATTAAACTGTTATCAATATTAGTCTTTTAAAAATATATATATATATATCAATGTCTTACATAGTCCCACAAACAGCCAAATTTATGTGGGGGGATTGTTGGCCAGGATAACAGAAGAAACTCCCTTCAATAGCTTTGCAGAACCTTAAATATCCACCGGAACATGCGTCCTGGGTTTGACATCTGAAGGACGTAACCTCCAACAATGCAGTGTTCTCCCCCAACAACAACGTAGTGGAGACTTTAAACTGACATTGTCTATGCCAGTTTAAAGTCCCAACGTAGGATTTGAAACTACAACCTTGTGACTCCGACAGTGCGATCAACTGAGCCGGGCTGAGACCCGAAGTCATAGAATTACTGTACACTGAGATAGGTCAACAATGCAAACCAACCTTATAATAATACTAATAATAATCCTTGCATTTGATATAGCGCTTTTCACATCTTATCGATGTCCCAAAGCGCTGCACAGAATATACTGTGAAGTTAATTGACTGTATATGTGTGAGCAAATCGTGGCAACCAATTGCGCACAGCAATGTCTCACAAACAGTCATGGATTGAAATTACCAATTTTATTTTTTTTTAATTGTGAGTTTTTTTTGACTATTATTAGGCATGTGGAGTAATGAAACTTGCCGAAAGTTTCACCCTGACCTGCCTAGATTCGAACACAGGTCTTCCCAGCTTGGTCTCCCCACCTTAAGCTGTTTACAATATCTTGTCTTTAATGTCTTTCCTTAAGGAAACATTAAATATTCCCCAGCACGGCATTTCATGCGAGGAATACAGATGCTGCTTGTGTTAATTAGATCTCTCTCCAACAGAGACGCATCCATTAACTCTGTTGCTGACATTTACTTTGGAAATCATGTGAAAAACACCCGTTTGCATCGCAGTTACAATATTGTGCAAGTCTAATTTTGATTAGGTTATAATCCACTAACAAAACATGTCCCCCATCAAAGTCAGCAAACTGACTGAGGAATTAGCAGATTTAACTTCACCTGTAAATTTGTATCACTCTACGGTACGGTATAATACTGAATTAAAACAGACTGCAAAAAATAAACTGACCACATTAGGGAGTTGGTCAGTTCACTTTACTGTATATTCTGTGAAAGTATTTGAGACGTTTCAATTATGTGATAAGGCGCTATATCAAATGCAAGAATTATTATTAGATTATTATTTTTATTATTACATGGCTTTTTCTCCACACAATTCATTATACTTGTGTTTTATCAATCACCATTGCATGTAGTAAAATACAATTGCAGCTAAGTAATAAAAAAAACAATAGTGATTGCTTGGGACTGAGTAAGAAACAATAGTAATAATGGTAAAATAAGTGAACTGTTTGGCATCTCTGCAGAATAAAGAGCGAAACCCCCAGGTTGCCCTTAGCAAATCGCACTGTAGTGGACCCAATGGATGTGGTAGAGGCTGCACAAAGTGAAAGGCACTAAATAAGGCTGCTGTACAATCAATTAAGGGTTATTTCTGGTTAGAATTGCTACACCCTTACAAATACATTCCCAATGCAGTGCCCAGCTGGGCTGCATTGTCAGAGGTGGTATCCTTCTGATGAGAACATCAAGTTAAGTCTGCCTTTTTAGGTGGACGTTAAATGATTTCATGCCCCTATTTGAAAAGAGAAGGGAGTTTCTCCAAGTTTTCTAACCAGCAGTGCTGTTTTTCCCTCGCCAGGTTAGCAAACGAGAGAAGACTTAAATCTGTGTCTGACTTTGTAACATGGCTGTAAACATTCCATGTGGCAGGTAACACGCAATGATTGTGCGAAGGCTACGGGTGGCTGTTTTAAACTGCTGATTGAAACGATGCTTGAGGGGGCACGTCAAGTCAAGCCAAGCCAAGCCAACAACTGGTATATTTATTACAGCAATTGCTGCACAACTATTAGACCGGTTTAAGTTTATAACTGCTATAAAAAAAATTATCTTTTGCTCAGTAGGTCAAGTCATTGTAGTTCCTTGGGTTTCAAAGGAACAAATGCTTTCCTTCTGAGCCTCACATGGAGTGGTGCTAAGTGACATAAATAAATGTCAAAGCTTTTACACTGCAAACCGCTTCACCTACCAGCTTGTCTCTAAGCCGTTCACCGTGGATCAGAAAATCACTTCTGCTGTTGCCCTCTGGCTGAACGACCTTGCAGACGCCAACTCGACTGAGACCGCCCCCTTCTTGTGGTAACCATCCCGAGTCATCTCGGGTCATAACCACTGCTTTAACACGTACGATGTAGCTGTCACTACAGAGGGAGAGAGAGGGGGGGAAGAAAAATGGGGTTTGCAGAGGGTTAAATCGCTGTCAACGTTGAGGGCAAATTAGATTTACTTCACACACACTAGGGAACGGCGATATGGGATTTTTCCGGATATGGATATATCGGTTTGCTCATACCTGCTTAAACCGATCTATCGAGTTTTTATACTGCGCATGCGCGTGCATTCGAAGTGCGCGTGCATTGATGGCGCGCGCGCATTTATGGTGCGCGCTCAGTCGCGGTGCGCGCGCATTGACGGTGCGTCCGCACTGACGATGCGCGCGCAGTCGCGGTGCACGCACATTTCGAAATGCGTGCTCTAGGTCCAGAAAGTTTGTAATGTTGGTGTCAAGGTCTGTTGAATTATACGATGTTGTTTGCTCTCTACCTCCCCCTCTCCTCTACCTCTCTCCTTCTCTCCCTCCTTTCCCCTCTCCTTCCCCCTCCACTCTCCCTCCTCCCTGTCTCCTCTCCCTCCTTTACCCCTCTCCTTCACTCCCTCCCTTCCCTTTCTCCTTCCCTCCCCTCTCTCCTTCCCTCCCCTCCCTCTCTCCCTCCCTCCCTCCCCTCTCTCCTTCTGTCCCTCCCTCCCCTCTCTCCTTCTCTCCCTCCTTTCCCCCTCTCCCTCCCTCCCTCTCTCCTTCTCTCCCTCCTTTCCCCTCCCTCCTTTCACCCTCTCCTTCTCTCTTCCTCTCTCCTTCTCTCCCAACTTTCCCCCTCTCCTTCTCTCCCTCCCTCCCTCCCTCCCCTCTCTCCTTCTCTCCCTCCTTTCCCCCTCTCATTCTCTCCCTCCCTCTCCTCTCTTCCTCTCTCCTTCTCTCCCAACTTTCCCCCTCTCCTTCTCTCCCTCCATCTCTAAACACAAAATAGAACACACACACACCAAAAACAAAATCTAGAGATTTATTCTCCTCCATTTCTTGCTTGAAATTAGCATGTAATGTCCACATGTAAATGAGATCTATTACAATTCAAAAGAGAGAGCCAGACAGTCTGACTGTTAAGAGTTAGAAGCCAGATTATCACTGCTGTGTGTGTCTGACTAGACACACACACAGAAGCAGTGATAATCTGGCTTCTAACTCTCTCACACACAAAAATAACACTTACAGCCACAAAATGCCACTTATTTTTATGTAGTCTGAAGTCTGAATTAATGTCCTTCGCTATGCAAAAAGTGAGAGCGTTCGTGATACTTTGCCACTTTTTGTCCCCTCTCTGGTACAATGTTCTCCTCTTAAATAAAGCAGGAATTGTTTGAGCTGCACTGGCCCCACTACCTGTCGCTTTCTCCGAAGCGCTGGTTCGACTTCGTTCTGTTGCCGACAATGATTTCGCTCTGAGGGCAGCGTGCTGGGCGGGGTGGTGCTGCTTAATGTGATGTCGCAGGTTGCTCGTGCTCGAATCAGATGTCTTAACCAAGACCTTGCAAACTGTACATCTATACACACCATTACTGACTGCATTGTTTTCAAAGTAGTCCCATACGGGGCTTTTCCCCATGATGAGAAAGGTAAATTTTCAAACTACAATTTTCAGCGATGCGACTTTGTTAAGACGCCACGACTCACGTCGAGTTTACACAGTAAAGTGTGCGCGCGCATCGGATGTGCGCGCCCGTTAATTGTGCGCGCGCACCGAATGTACACGCATTCCATGCTCTAGATCTAGGAGGTTGCAATGCCGGCGACAAGGTAAGCTGGAAAAGATCGCATTACACTGATAATACCAACAATATTAATATATTGCCAGGAACGATATTAAAAATATAACGATGTATATTTTTTAAATCGAATCTCTCGATATAACGTTTTTTTTAGAATCACCATATCGGCATACCGATCTGAAAATCATATCGGGTTTAATCGAAAAACCGATACATCGCCATTCCCTAACACACACAGACACATATTGATGCATCCTGAACCCTTCCATAACACATTGTAAATAAAGATTTGGGGTGAATAAACTGTTGCCAGTTTACAATCACAACATCATCACGTTTCAGGTGAAAATTCTTCACACAACACTTGGGATAGACATACGTTAAAATGCTGGATTCCACTCGACTGAAAAAAGAGGCACAGTACTGAGCGCTATGCAACATAACACACAAAATGCACAGTTACTACACTGTACTGTAAAATCCTGCAAAGCACTTTGGCACGTTCTTTGAAAGGCGCTGTCAAATACAAGAATTATTATTATTACTACATAAGCCTCTCTGAGTCACAAATATAATAAAAACGATCAAAATGCTCTTGGCTGTTCGGAAGTGTACTGGAAACAAACACAAAGTTTGAAGGCATTTTGGACTTGTATTACAACATCAAATTTGATTTATATTGCGCCTTTCACGTCGCAAGCATGTCCCAAAGAAGCTGGACAATGAAGGGTTGTCACCTGAGCTGGGGGGTTGGAATCAAGGGGGATGAAGGGTAGGGATAGTGGGAGACAGGACATGTGAACGAAGGGGTGTTTAAAGAGGAAGGTCTTGAGACGACAAGTTATTATAGCAGTGGCGAGGAAGACATCTCGGCGGAACAGGTCGCGTGAAAGCATGCTAGTTCACGCAAAGAGATTTTCGTAAATAGATTTTCCACACCAATCCTGTGCCCTCCTCTCCTGAAGACACTGACCCTCACATTTCCACAGGCACCAGCCAGCTTCCAGGACCTCAGCTAAGAGGCCATTTTTCTACACAAGCCCAGCCATGGATTGTCGGCAGACTGTTGACAGGGGACTGGCTGAACAAGATTCAGGCATCTGGTTATGTTCCCAACATCCACGCACATCACACGGGGTGGGGTGGGGGGGGGGGGGGGGGGGCACGTTGGATAGTAAGCAGAACATTTATTTGTTTCTCTTTTATTCCCCCCTTTAACCAAGGGCATTTTGACCCCAACTGTTAATTATTGAGCTCCCCACTGAGATCAGCTAACTCAGCATGGACTGCAGATCAAACGTGCAACTTTCTGGTCTGGTCAGATCAGCTTTGCCCCAGGCAGTGACTTTCAGTGTCTAAGATACTATGGAAAGAAGCCTTTTTTTCCTCCAGTTGAAGTAGAAATAACAGACTAAAAGTACAACCAATGGACCAATAACTTTATAAATCCAATGAGAAGTGTTTGGCCACCAACGCTTACTGATGAGACTTTTCATAATCTGTATTACTTTCGCCCCCACCCTTCTAGAGTTTGCCGGCGAGGAGGCATAGAGAAGGATGGAGAGAATGCGCATGCAGATGGGTTTACAACCCTTCTTTCTGATGTTTCAAATTTCCAGCATCTGTAGTATTTTGCGTTTTTGTTTAGTTTGTGGGCTTTCTCGTGCTCTCATACAGTGCTTTCTCACCAACACACGTGAACACGCGCACACACACGCATACAGCTTCTCTAAATGATGCAACTAAGGCTGAAAGTCCATCCAGAGGAATAGATAGAAGAACCCAATGGTTTAAATAAAACCCAGAAAGTGAACAATCTGCACCACTCAAAGTCTCCTCGATAATACTATTTGCAATGTTTACTGCCACTGCAACACCTCAAATAGATTCCAACTATAAGTCCCAAAGGTTGAACAATCTTTGCAAGAAGGTGTAAAGTCTAATGTCCCCACCCTAGGAGTTTAGAATGACTGGAGAAGAATGGGTGTGGATTTGGACAGGAATTTGTGAAGGAAAGACTCCTGCTCTGGCCATATTCTACCGTGGACATTTTAAAGTGATAAATAATTAAAAATAAAGCACTTCTATTGAAGACGTACCCAGTCTCCTGTTGCACAATTCTCCCAGGAAAATCGACACAGCCAACCATTCGAAACAAAGGCATCCCAATTACTGCATCAACAACCTAATTACATTTGAACAGCATCTTTCATGTCGGGAGGACATCCCAAGGCGATGATCTGCTTTCTGAAAATGTACAGATTTTCCACAACTTCATACTTTCCAGTTTGCTATATAGATACATTGGTAACTCTGGAAATGCTTAAAAATACCCACTCATAACGTTTATTATCATCCCTATTATTAAATCATTATTATTAATATCACTCTTTGAAATAACAGCACCCACCAAGCCCGGACAACAACCACCTCAAAGCTAAACGCTCTCTACTTATCACCCCAAATAATGGCAAACCATAAAGCCTCAGTTGGCCTCAACACTACCATGGAAGGCAGAGAAAGATCAGCTATGGTTTCCTAGAGCTTTGAGACGTCTCAACAACGTGAAACGGTGCTGTATCAAATGCAAGGATTATTATCATTATTATTACAGCCTCCTTCATATCAGGACACCTCAAATTCCTGATGTGGGCTGTAACCTACAGCCTTCTGACTTAGAGGTAAGAGTGCTAAAAGCAGCTGATACACGGGGTGCTTGGAAATTGCCCGCCCCCCACAGTCAGTAACTCGGCACCTTTAGAAGACGACTTCGAAGTCAAGGGGAACTCTTTGAAATAACTCTTTGAAAGTAGGAGACTAGCTAACATGCACCACTAAATATCACCATTAAATATTAAATACAACAAACATCAAAATGCTCATACACTGATATATGAAATTCTTTATAACGCATTTAGAAAGCTATATTGCTGGTAGGCCTTGCATTTGACATATGTCAAAGTCATTGAAACATTTCAAAGTGCTTCACAGAATCTATTATAAAGTGGATTGATTTGACTGTATTTTGTGGGTGAAATGCAGCAGCAAATTGTTGCACAGTAGTGTTCTACAAACAGTCGTGGATATTTTTGGGGTTGGATTATTACTCCTGGAGAGAGATCTCCCAATCAATTAACAACTAGGCCCCTACTTACTGCTAGGTAACAGAGGTGTGCGGAAGTAAGGAAACTTGCCTAAGGTTGCACCCCGCTCGGGAATTGAACCCAGGTCCCCTTGCTTCTTAGGCGAGCAACACTATGCCTCGTGACTCCACAGCGATACACTATCCCACCGAAAATTCCTTAAATATGGGTGTCCAGCAAGAGGGTTCAGAACTGAAGACGCAAACAGCAATTTCAGGGAAGTGGTGGGAAGTGCGGTGGGAAAGCCTCACTGGAAGTTGAATCTTACTGCAATTCCCACATCATGGGCCTCATGGTGAGCTTCCTGCTCCCAGCTGTACAGTGGGTGGAGACCAGGCACAGCCCAGAGGGAGGGAGGAATGGGAAATAAACATTATTTGATATAATCCCCCCTGGGGTAAAGGTGGAGGGGGGCAACAAGACCTGACCAAAGACGGCAGTGAAGCCTCCCATAGCCACTTATGAGAACACACTCTCTTATATGCAAGTTTTTTTAGAAAAAGAAAAACTTCAAATAATGCAATGAATAAAAACAAGCTCTGTACAATAAAATGGAAATGAGTTTGATTTGCTAAACAATAATAACACTTGCATTTAATATAGTGCCTTATCCTGGAATTAAGGTGTCTTGTACCTCTATGCAGGATTTTTACTGTGTAGTCTATTTGTAGACTACTTGTCGCAAAGCACGTCACAGAATATATAATAAATACATTTCATTTTATAATGTCATTTTCCCCATAATTTTCTTGCCCTTTGAATTGTTCTGAATCTTTCTTTTGCATAATTTGCTTACCATGATTTTTGTTCCTGACTATTATTCCTTCTGATATTTCTTTTGAAACTTTAAGTGGAAAAGAACGAGAGAGAGAGAGAAAAACCCAGAGTGTTTTGAGTGAAGACAGCGAAGGGAACACTACTATTGTGTGAAGCAATTAGAACTATGGGAAGCAGCCAGCCATTTCAGTAGCCATGGAGTGAGTGAGTGAGTGTGTGTGTGTATATGTGTGTACACTGGGCAAGTTAGCTGAATTGCAGAAGCAAGGAAAGAAATTAGGGGCCATAAAAAGGCAGTAACATTTCAAGCTGAGTTGCTGGCGACATTTGGCCTACTGGCAATATAGCTCGAACTTCCCCTCCCTCCAGGCCCCAACTAAATGTCCAACCAGCTCACACTTAGAGCTACTTAACATGATGGTAATCACAGCACTTAAAAACGACTTGAACAGCAAAATCTTATCCAGGGCCCAGGCCACGTGGGGAATGTTGCTTTTCCTGTTCGGTAATGAGTAGTTGGAAGCATCGAGTGCAGGAAGCCAGCCTCATCTGAGGTGCATACCAGCCATCCAGCTCATCCATGGGCTAAAAAGGCAGTCTGATGTGGAGCCTTCAGAGTCTTGTCCGAACAATAATAATCGTTGCATTCGATATAGCGCTTTATCACATCATTGAGATGTCGCAAAGCACATTACAGAATACGCTGTGACATGCTGTGTATTTTGTGGGTGAAATTATTTTTTTTGAGGGGGGATTTTCACCCCCAGAAAGTGACTAACAACCAGGCTCCTAAATAAGACTAGTTAAACAGAGGCGTGTGGGGGTAAGGAAACTTGTCTTACTACAACAGACAGTCTCTTTTTAAAGCCAGCACCAGAATTATGAGCTGGAGCAATTGCCAAGAGACTTCATAATCATGACCCAACGAGACATGAAGAGGTCCACTCTGAGAACTCCCCGAGTTTGTCGGCACCAACAATGCGGGAAGATTTTGACGTTAAAATAATCCGTCTCCAGTGCACGAGCTGGAAGCAATACGAGTAATTAGCTGGCTGCTGACCCCAGTACCAAGATCTACTTTACAAGGAAAGTCAGATTTACAAAGGAATTCGGCAGGCTTGATCTTTTGTTTGCTCTGTCCAGACCTGGGAGGCAAACCCCACAGTGTTGGTTCAGATGACAGGTCATTTGGAATGCTTTCGAGATTACCATGATGTAAATAACAGGATGAAAGGGATGCTGGAGCATTCAGTAGATATGGCTACTTGCAAGCCTGCTGCTTGGCCTGGTGTCTGGATTATTTCTGCCAGTATAATGCAACTATTTAGGACCTGAGAATTCACACACTATCTATCCACAGGCAAAGTGGTGTTCTGTCAACAGACATTGGTCATAACCAGACCGTGATTAGGAGCCCTTCCTGAAGCACACACAGATTTTAGAACCAGGGATGGGCCTCGGGCAACAAGTAGTCTGGCCTAAAGAATTACCAATACATTGCTGGCTCATCAGCAGTACTTGGAAAGGTAGACCAGTGACTGGTGGCAGGAAGTCATCCCGTTCAGGTACTGCTAACTCTGCAAGCCAAAGTTTTAACAGCTAGAATGGTCTTAATGTGCTGTGCCAAAAAAAACCTTCCTATTGGGAAAGTTGGGGGGGAACAACCTAGGTGTGAGAGGCTGAATGGAGTTATACAAAGATCAATGAGGGAAATATGATGCATTGGACTGCAAAAATATAAATAAGCAAATTCCTGACTGCTAACTGTCTTCCCCCTTGGTCTCCCATTATGCATTCACTGGTTTGGGGGAAATAATGTAATCCTTGCATTTGATTCAATATTTTATCACTTCGTCAAACATCTCAATGCAGTATTTTACTGTTAAGTGTAGCAATTATGTAGCTTTGAAGGCGACCACAGTAGTCAATTTGCTCTAGTGAAGTTGATAAACTGTCTTCTCTTGCTAAACAATGACAATGGGAACTTTAACCTCCACCTGAATTAGCTGATTGAACCTCTGTTTAATGGGAGTCCTGTTGCTCAGTTGTTAGAGCACATGCCTTGCAAATGAGTCCTGGGTTCAATTCCAGGCAGGGCGAAACCTTGAGCAAGTTTCCTTACTCACACGCCTTGATAATAACCCCGCAAATAAATAATAAATTGATCATTTCAATCCACGAATGTTTGAGGGACACCGTTGGCTGCTGCGTTTCGCCCACAAACATATAGTCAATCCACTTTATAGTATATTCTGTGAAGTGCTTTTGAGACATCTCAAAGATGTGATAAGGCATTATCAAAGGAAAGGATTATTATATAACATCTAATCCAAAAGATGGCATAGTAGAACATACAAACCCCTCCCGCCAATTCACATATTTTCTATTGCAGACTTTTATTTCAACATTACATAGTACAGTAATATAAGACCACTCATCCAGTCAACTTGCTAATGTGGTCAAAATTCCTCCGTCCATTTTCTTATTTGTGAACTTCCACTGTACAGTAAAAGCCCGTTTATCCGGCACCCGATCAACCATAACTTCCATATAACTGGCATCGCAAAAAAAAGGTCCGCATTCGATTAACCGGAATTTATTCAGAAAAATGCATTGAATGTTTTTTTGCGTTTTCAGACCAATATCTGGCAGGCGCTTTAACTGGCATTGCCCAGGTCCCGAGGGTCCCGGATAAACGGGCTTTTACTGTATATCTTTAAATATATTACTTGGATAATAATAATAATCATCCAAGTACAATAATAATACTTAGACAATAATAAAACATCTAATTTGATATAATGCCTCACCACGTCTATGAGAAGTCTTAAAGCGCTTCACAGATTTTACTGTACCTGAATACTTGTTGCTATATTCCATGAATTAACCCAAACAGACCACCAAGTTTTAAGTCAAAAGAGCAAGGTGAATAGTCTGATGATTTTTTTCTTCTTCACACATCCCCCACTCCGAATCTACTAATTTAGGACATTCTTTACCGAAAAACACAAATTCACTTTGCAGTTAGTTTGTGTTGATGGCTGATGGAGAAAAGATACCCGAAAGCATATTGAAAGAGGAAGGTGCTCACGGCAGACCGTGAAGGAGGTGAGGGAAGGGGCGAGTCAAAAGGTGGAGTTTCAGAGAGTGGAAATGATGCAAGCCTGAACACCGATAATGGGGAGGGCGGGCGGCGAGGTGGGTCACGAAGCAGGCTGTTGAGAAGGAAGCAGAAGGGTTGAAAGTCACAGACCATGCTGGGATTTAAAGATTAGGATGAGGATCTTGATCTTGACTGCTGGGTGGATGGAGAGCTGTGGAACCAGGCCAGGGTGTGGTCATAGGCTTGAGGAGCCCGGTGTGAGAAAGGGCACGAACTGTATAGTTCTTGATAGCCTACAGTTTACAAAGAGCAGGCTAGTAGTACAGCGAGCAGAGTTGGCACAATCTCGCCTGGACTTGATGAACATCTCAGCGGCCCGAGGGGACAGGTAGTAACAATGCTATGGAGGTTAGTTCAATGGGTGTGTACAAGCAGGGACCAGGATTGCATTATACAGCAGTGAACTCAAGAGTAGATTAGGACAAGCAAAGACAGAAGAATTATACTATAGTAAACAACAACCAGAACACAATGACACTTGTATAGCGCCTTTCACGCCAGGAACTAAGAATGGGTGAGTGCTAGTGAGACAAAAATGGATAGCGAGACTAAGAATGCCTGCATTACAAGAAATGAATTAGTTGCCAAAGTGAATAATTGAACTCAAGTGCCGTAAATCCATAAACGCAATGATCTCTCAAAAGATACAGGAAACGAGCGGCTTGAAACTGCTGAGGTTCAGATAGGAGCAAAGGTTAGTTGGAGCCCGAGTTCGGATTACTGCCTGTAATTTAGTGACTCCTGTCAGGTTTACTTATATGGGCATTATTGAATGTTTAAAATACAAAACAAAAAAGAGGCCTTCAGAATCCTGGATATTTTGAGGAGCATGTACAAATATCACCGATGACACATTCTGATAATTACTATTCTGATAATTACTAGAACGATTAAGGGCAAAGACCAAATCTGGTAGAATACACACAACGCTGTCGCTGCTGTATTTTTTAAAAAAATAATCCCTTCAAAGAAATTATTTGCGCAGTCAATCCATAAGCATTTGTGGGACACGGCTGGGCTCAATTGGCTGCTGTGTTTTGCCCACAAAATACATAATAAATCCACTTTACGGTATATTCTGTGAAGCGCTTTCAGGCGTCTCAATTACGTGATAAGGTGTTATTTAAAATGCAAAGATTATTGTGATTTTTTTTAAAAAAGGGCAGCATTAATGTCAAACGAGACTGGGGACAATTCTCTTGATATGTCTCAAACAAAAAATTCTCTCTTTTCAGACACCTACCTTACCTCCCCTCCCTCCCAGGTCAGATTCCCCACTTGTGATCTCAGACTCTCTCACCCTATGTGAAATTTGCTTTTACACGTGAAAAATTGCTTTCTTTCAACAATCGTTTCCTGCTCTTTTTTAAAAAAAGCGACCTTTGGGTTAATATTTTGCTGTTTTTAAAGTATAGTTGTTTGAATGAAATCTACTCATTCATAAAAAAAAACAGGAACTGTGTGGCAACAATTGGAAAGAGGAAGGAGCGTGGTTTCGAAGAATTTCATAAACAATTACAAACGAAGGTTCAACCTTATCAGAGTCAGACAAAATAAGAACAGCTACACTTATCTCACATCCTGTACAGTCGACTTCAAGTTTAAAACATGAAACTTCCTCACATCCCAAAAAATAATACAAGGCAGCCCCTATCAGAAAATGCACTTAAAGTGAAGTGAAGGTTGAAGTGTGGGTCTACTGCTGTGCACAATTGCCTGCCGCTTTTCACCCACAAAATACACAATCAATACACTTCATATATTCATCTCATCTTAAGTGCTCTGAGACACTACATTGCATGACGAGCACTATACAAATACAAGTTATTGTCTTTCCCTCAAAAAATAATTTGGTCGCTCGATCCACAACTGTTTGTGAGACACTGCTGTGCGTAATTGGCTGCCATGTTTTGCCCACAAAATACTGACTGCAAAGCACAACAAAATCACCCAAACAGCCACAAAGTGAGCGTTCAACTTTATCTGGGGGGCTTGTTGGCGAGGACACTGGGAGAGAGAAACTCCCTTCTCTTTTTGAATAGTGTGAGGCATTTCATCTACAAGTTACAGTCAATTCACTTTACGATATATTCTGTGAAGCGCTTTGAGACGTCTCAAAGACATGATAAGGCGCTATATCAAATATAAGGATTATTATTTTCATCCCTACCCCCACCCCAATGCAAACCTCTGTACACAACATGTGAAAACCATGGGATATGCTTGTTTAAATTATATTCTTCAATGTATCTTGGTTGTTAGTTCTTCCTTCAAAGGAGTATCTATTTTTCAGAGGGCCTCATTCCAAGAATAAAGCATACTTTCGGACCTGGAATTTTCTGACCATTCCAATTCTGTAAAGCTACTTTCTTGGCTAGCAGAAGACCAGCTAATACTCTGATATCATTAATAATCAACACACTGTGATGTGGAAAAGGGATATTTATAAATCAAGCTTTTCAGCTAACCATCCTTTCTCCAACCACCAGCCCCCTCCCCCACACCCCTGGCCATTATTATTCATTAATAATAATCCTTGTATTTGATATACAGTAGTGCCTTTTCACTTTGGAGACATCTCAAAGCGCATTGTAAATTGGAGAAATATAGACACTTTATGGTCAATTTATTGCAAGAAGCTAATGCAATGCCTGAGACTGATCAATTAGTGGAATGGAAAAAAAAAATCACTTTTTTTACATTGCCTTAGAGCAGTCCTGAGAGAAAGAGGGAGAGTGAGATACAGTTGCTTGGGAACTGGACCGGAAGAGTTCGACATAGAAAGAGTTATTAAGTGTGATCTGGAGACGAACCATCTGATGCGTTAAGGGGGAGATAGAGAGGTAGGGGGAGGGTAAGAGACGTGGGGGAGGGGAAGCAGAACCAGTGAAAAATGCAGAGCATGAATGATCAAGAGCAGACATGAGGATGGTGACTTACGCCTGTTGTTTGTTATTAAGGGCAACTAATACATCACATCATTAAATCCTTACTGTGGCAAACTGATGGCGAGATACTCCAGCCACTCTCAGGGACCAGGGGACTCCTCTCTGATAGGCTGCTTTCAGGAAAAATGAAGCAGTCAATCTATTAGTAATAATGCTTCCATTTAGAACAGCGTCTATCACATCAGGAGGATAGCCCAAAGAGCTTCACAGAATATGCTGTAAAGCGCGGTGACTTTTGTGGATGAAAGATGGCAGCCAATTTGCACACGGCAATGCCCCACAGTGGTTGGTTGGTGCTCGCTTCCAAGGGATATCTTTTTTCAGGGGGCCTTGTTCCAAGACTGAAGCATACTTTGGAGGATTTTTATTTGGGAACTTGTTGGTCAGGATACCTTGATAGATAAACTCCCTTTTTGAATAGCACATGAGATTAATTATTAACAACCACCTGAACAGGCAGATGAAACCTCAGTTTAATGTCTCACCTGAAGGATGGCACCTCTGACAATGCAGCACCCCCACCCCCCCACCCACCCCAGCACTGCACTGGAATGAGAACACATTTAGTCTATACAAATTCCAAATCCCATATTCCCTGAAAGCTTCAATTAGCAGGATAATACATACTGTACCTCTTTCTCCCATTAAGCACGTTTGCTGAAATACTTTTTAAAATAATCTGAAAACAATTTGATATTTTCCAAAGTAGTGCATAGGCAAATTGGAAGAAAGGAATGATTTGATTTCACAGATAGAATACTTGCTACTTGAGTCACTGAAAACCTTGAAAACAGAATCATCAATTATATATCAAAACCAGCATTTAAACAGTATGGTACAATTGGCTTTGTTGCCAGTGCCTTAGGACATCCTCCCGACGTGAAATGTGCTATACAAATATAATGTTCTTGTTGTTGACCCAAACCAGTTTACACCACTCAAATAATGCACAGTTTAAAATTAAAAGAAAAATATAATAATAGAGCTCAAAGAACACAGCATAACTTTCTGCTTCAAAATCAGGAATTCCTGATGCTCTCATTTATAACACATATGGATAGTTGTCTTAACCGAATTCATGATGCTGCTTTGTGGTGTGACTATCCCCTCTATACCAGAGCACCAGGAGATCAGACCCTGAAAGAGGTTCCTCCACTGACAGCACAAGTGGTTTCTGGTCAGGCTGGAAAGCTTCTGGAGGCAAGCCTCGAGTATAAAAGCAACAGGATTAGGCCTCAACCTTATAATGCCACTAGCAATCTCATCAGAGTTAACCCAGCGTCCATCATGTGCTTCACTGATGCAACCCATCATTTGGTCAGGGTAAGTAACCCAAAAATATTTTCATATCCTTCAGTGTTTTCTGGAAACTTAAATCACGTAAGCACAACACTGAGAAGAAAATTGACTATTTTGATAACTAATTTAAATTGAGCTGAATTTTAGCTCAAAAACAATGCCTCTCAGCTGGCAAATGTCCATTAAACTCTAGTCAATGGTTGAAGGATTCAGGAATAAGATTGCAAATGTAAGAACAAGGTTTCAAAGTTACTAGTCAGCCAGCCAGGTTATCTTTCAAATCTGTATGAGCAAAACCGTAATAAGCTTTTTAAAAATTTACAACGTTAACAATAGATAGCTCTTGGTCTTTGAAAGGCTGAATCCAGCCAAGTGCTTAATGGCAATGAGAAGATACTTTATGGCTGCTTGGTTGGGCACTTCTGTGCGCAATCTACTGCCGCATTTCGCCCACAAAATACACAATACAATAAAAGCTCATTCATCCATGACCTGATCAACCGTAACTTCCATATAATTGGCACCTCAAAAATGGTTCGCCTTCGATTAACCGGAATTTATCTGGCACAGTGTATTTAAAAAATATATATATACAGTAAAAGCCTGTTTATCCGGCACCCTCAGGATCTGGCCAATGCCGGTTAAAGCGCGTGTCGGATATTTGGCCCAAAACACACAAAAAATAATAATTTATGCATTTTTCAGGATAAATTCCGGTTAATCGAATGCAAACCTTTTTTTTGGATGCCGGTTATATGGAAGTTACGGTTGATCGGGTCACGGATAAACGGGCTTTACTGTATATATATTTTGGGGTGTTTTCAGCCGAACATCCAGCACGCGCTTTAACCGCCATTGGCTAGGGTGCCAGATAAACGGACTTTTACTGTATATTATATACAGTATTCACATTATTATGCAATAGACACTATTTGCAGTATTATGCTTTTCCCCCTCCACTAGATTTTACAGCAGTCACTCCACTTAACAGTACATTCTGTGCTTTGAGACGTCACAACAACGTGATAAAATGTCACATCAAATGTAAGGATTATTAAGGATTATTTTGGTTGAAAATGAAATTTGATGATTAAAATTATTAAATTCTAAGTTAAATACAACATTGAACTTGTTCATGGCATTTGTCTCTTGGTATAATCCACAGGGAGTGATTCAAAATGCCACCAGGGGGCATTGGCATCAATTTCTATATATTGAAATCTTGAAAATCTGGGCACCGCAAAACTGTCAACTTCTCGCTGAATTAACTTCAACTCATTCAGCACTTCAGATATTGCAATGCACAGAACCTACAGACATGGTCTAATGCCATTCAGGGATACTTTGAGCAAAGGTCAATCACACAATGGCTGGAGTTAACAGACTGTGTGTCAATTGCAATCCTGGCCTACAATATGGTGTATGAAACTAGTCCAATCTACCAAAGCTTCTTAGGTCATTTGTGTTAATATGCTATATGAATGGCCTGGTCAACAATCACCCAAAAAGGGATTCGCTTGATGGCTGTTTGTGGTATGTTGTTGTGTGCCAGTCACTACACTTTACAGTAAATCTGCTGAAGTGCTTTGAGACACCGTCCCGACGTGAAAGGCACTGTATCAAATGCAAGGATCATTTGACTAGAACACCACCCAAGACCAAATACTGTTGCTAGCTTAGTGCAGCAACGCACAGTTATATAGTCCCCGTCATGAAGGATAACTTCCGAGCACTTCAACAAAGAATGGTTTGACTGCCAAGTAAGGGAGAAGGGGGAGGGGATGTGGGACGAAAATGACGATAGGCTTGTTTAAAGAGATAGGTCTTCAGGGAAAATTTAAAGACAAATGGGAAGGGGATTAGACAAAGGAGAAAAAGGACTGAATACTCAAGACAGTAGGGATGTAGTATGACGTACAGAGTTTAAAAAAATGGTTTGGTATAAACAGAGCTGCCAACCTTTTTTTTAAACAAAAAAAGTACTCCTGAAAGCTAAAAACAGTATTTCGTAGTAAAAAAAAGTATTTTCCCCAGAACCTACTGGTACTTAACGAAAAAATGATAGCGCGAAAAGATGCCAAGTAAAATGGGACTTCAAAATCCCTCGTTAAGCAAAAATTGCGTTAAGTGGGAGGTCCCTCCTGTGTTTCCGTATATGAAGAAAATTGTTCTCAGTAATGCCTTGCGCCCGGCCTCGCGCCCAGCGCTAACATTTACAGTGTATCAGCGACGGCAGAAGGTAAGTAGCATTGCTATTGAAGGCAGGGAGAGAGAGTTAAAGAGAAAGAGACAGACAGAGAGAGAGAGACTGTGAGTGAGATTGTGACAGCCAGAGACTCAAACAGAGAGAGAGGAAGAGACACAGAAAGAGAGAGATACAGAGAGAGACAGAGAGAGAGAAAGAGACACATAAAGAGAGAGAGATACAGAGAGAGACAGAGAGAGAGAAAGAAAGAGAGCGCGACAGAGACAGACAGAGAGAGGGAAAGAGACAAGGAAAGAGAGGGAGAGAGACAGAGAGAGGGAAAGAGACACAGAGAGAGAGAGAGAGAAAGAGAGACACACAGAGAGAGACTGAGAAAGAGAGAGACAGAGAGAAGGAGAGACAGACAGACAGAGCATGGAACATTTCGGATTTTCCAAAAAATGTACTTTACCAAGAAAAATCATACTGCTGTATTTACTTCAATTTATCGTACTAAATACAGCAAAAACGTACTGGTTGGCAGCTCTGTATAAAGGTAACGAATTATCAAACTTTCAAATATAGGTAGTAATCACAACAGCTCAATGCTCAATGTTCTATGAACACTTTGAAAAATATTTGATATATTAAATGCTTGTACCCCCCATCCCACCAACCCGCCACAAACACACAAACAAAACTGTGGGGTCACAAACTCAAAAGGTCCCATTTATTCAAAGGTATTGCAGACATGTTTACTCAGTAAACTGATTTCTTTAAATATTTTTTTTAAACTTTATTTTCTGCTTTTCAAGTTGACAAATTACACACTAGTTTTAATATATAAAAAAAGCCCACTATTTCCTTGTTTATTATAAAAATATTTAGTAAAAGTATTTGATGTTTTATATTATATGATCTTCAATTTTAATTATTCTCCCCAGAATAATGTAATTTGTTGTTATTATTCACCCAGGGTAGAATCTCAGAGAGCTTAACAGTGGCAGAACCTTACTCCAAGCTGCTGGAAGAGCAGAGTTGACCAGAAGCACGGTTAAAGAGGAAGATTTTCAGGTGTGATCTGAAAATGGGGAAGAAGAGGACAAGGTGGAGGGTTTGATGGAGTTTTGGGGTGTAGTGGCTGAAAGCACGACTGCTGATGGAGGGATTAGAGGTGACAAATGGTCAGCAGGAGGCTGGAGTCAGTTGATTATGATATAATTAAAGTCTAATTATTAGATAATCAGACGTGAATAGCAAATGTCAAAATCAGGAAAATTTAACAAATTGAACTTGCATGTGTATCTATTTTGTTTCCCACACTGTCACTGCAACCACAGTGATACCAATCATTAAATCAAACCACAGATGCCAATATTTGTTCTGTCAAAATAGGTCAAATACGTTAGTTCTTGAATCTGGTTTTTGTAGCGCTAACTAGATTTGTACAAGAAAGATGGAGCACAGAGACACTATAAGGATATTGTGATAAAGAATGTAGCTGTTCACAAAAAACAAAGCATGTTAGTATCAGAGTTAATTATCCCAGCTGCTATCTTCAGTTCTTACTAAATCCAACTTATTGTACCAAATAATATTTAATAATTGTACCTAATAACAATCCCTCGAAAACAAAAAAACAACAATAACAAATTGGTCATTTTAAATCCACGACTGTTTGTGGGACACTGCTGTGCGCAATCGGCTGCCACATTCTGCCTACAAACATAGTCAATTCATTTTACAGTATATACTGTGAAGTCCATTTGAGACTTCCAGAAGACATGAAAAGCACTGTATCAAATGCAAGAATAATTATTAGTACGCTTTATTATGTTGTTGAGACAGTGGTTAACAGAACATATTGTAAAGTGGATCGATTAGATTTGGTGACAAAAAGAGACTTCCGTAGGTGGCGGTGGGAAAAATAATCGGAATTTACTGAAAAAAAATTCAGGTGATTTTAAATGCACTGTAGCTTCCCCCCCACCTTCTCAACGGGATTGTGTGATATATTATTCTATAGTCGATATCATGCTCAGCAAACGTAACACACACGTCCAATGGGCAGATTTCAAATAGATGCCATTCACAGAATATTGTCAATTCTGGTTTCTTTCTCAATATTGTCAATTCTGGTTATAAATAGCATTGGAGGCATGGTAGAGTTTTATACGGATTATCTATTAATGAAGCAGCCGCATAAAGAGTGCAGGAATGGGCTACTGTACACTGTACATTGTTTGGTTGTTAGCCCATATCATGTTCAATCTTGCTGCTGGCCAAGTTTAACTAAACATCTGTCATGATTCAGGCTCCTTTAGTGTTACTTCACAGTCACGCCATAGTCTCGCTTTGAAAGAATTGAATGGTTTGGTCACAGTTTAAACAAAGATGCTTATAATGCATGGTACTAGTTAGTAGTACGTGTGAAATGCTGTAGCATATTTGAGACTTGTAAGGAAAATAGAAGACTGTGGTATTAAATGGACAGTGACAGCCTGGATCTAGAACTGGCAGGGAGACAGAAAGCAGACAGTTGTGGTGAAAGGTTATTTTTCTGACTGGAGGAGAGTGTACAGTGGTGTCCCCCAGGGATCAGTATTGGGACCATTACTCCTTTTAATATATATATATAGATATAAATATATATATATATATATAAATGATCTGGACTTGGGTATTGGGAGTATAATTTCCACGTTTTCAAATGATACCAAGTTAGGAAAAGTAGTAAATAGTGAGGAGGATAGTAGCCGACTGCAAGAAGACATAGACAGAATGGTAAAATGGGCAAACACATGGCAGATGAAGTTTAATGTGGGGAAATGCAAGGTGATGGATTTTGGAGGAAGAATGAGGAAAGGCAATATAGGCTAGATAGTTCAATCTTAATGGGGTGGGGATGTGAAGGAACAGAGAGACCTGGGGTTCATGTAAGTAAATCTTTGAAGATGGCAGGACAGGTAGATAAGGCTGTTAAAAAAAAAGCATACAAGATGCAGGGCTTTATAAATAGGGGCACAAAATTCAGGAAGTTATGATTCCTGAACCTGTATAAAACATTGCTTAGGCATCAGCTAGAGTACTGTGTTCAGGTCTGGGCACCACACTTTAGGAAGGATATTAAGGCATTGGAAAGGGTACAGAGAAGATTTACCAGAATGGTAGCTGGAATGAAGGACTTTGGATATGAGGAAAGGCTAGAGAAGCTAGAATTATTCTCATTGGAGCAGAGAAGGTTATGAGGAGACCCAATAGAGGTTTTCAAAATCATGAGGGGATTTGACTGGGTAATCAGGGCAAAACTGTTTCCATTGGTGGATGTGTCAGTGATTCAAGGTCACAGATTTAAAATAGTTTCTAAAAGAAGCAGAGGGGAGGTGAGCAGAAATCCTTTCAAGCAGCGAGTTGTTTGATTCTTGAATGCATTGCCTGAAAAGGTTGTGAAGGCCGATTCAATAACCTTTACAAGAGAGGTGGATGGTTATTTGACGAGGACGGATTTGCGGGATTACAGGGAGAGAGCCGGGGAGTGGGATTGACTTGAATAGCTCTTTTCAAAGAGCTGGCACAGACTCGATAGGTCGAATGGCCTCCTTTGTACTGTAAAATTCCATGATATTGGTTAGAGCATTCACCTTGCAAGTGAGAGGACCCAGATAAACAGAAGTGTGTGGAGTAAGGAAACTTGTCTAAGGATTTGCCCCGCCCAGTAATCAAACCCAAGTCTTCTTGCTTGCTCGAAGCAATACGCTACAGGACTCCTTTTCAGTTCTGTTCAGCAACCTTTGAAAATTTCTAATACTTAGGGAAGAGCTAAAGAGACAGCCTTTTCTCTCCAAACATTAGAAATGTGATGCTGCTACAAAGAGCCTTCAGAATTTGAAGGCTTTGATCAACTTTGGCAGAATTCATCAACTTTGAAGTCAGCTACGCACCAGCCTGAGCACATCTGGAATGTAAAAGTCACCTTTTGTAGATGGTCTGCTAACAATGCAGGATTACATTACAATGTTCAGCTACACCGACACCAAATGAGCAGTTTAACGGAGAACACAAAATTTTGCTTACTGGGGCCTGTTCAACTTTTGGGATATATGCATTCACTTTGTAAATAAAGCCTATTTTACCACAAGTTTCAAAGTTGAATGATAATCAAGGTCGAATTGTGGAAATGGTAAGAGTACATTTGAATTGCCAATTGCCATGGATAGTGCAATTACTAATATGGTATTGGCACTGAGCATCTGCATCGTTATTCAGAGTTTGTGTGTGTGTGAGAGAGAGTGTGAGCAAGTGTGAGAGTAAGTGAGCAAGTGTGAGAGTAAGCGAGCAAGTGTGAGAGTAACACTGTGCGCGAAAGCAAGAACAAGAGTGATCAAGAATGCACATCTGGGCAACTCATTCCACCAAAATTCAGAAGCACATTTTACAGCTGGGTTGAACGCAGACTAGTACCAAATGGATCTACCTTCAAGGAAGTTTCCCAGCAGCTAAAGTACATTAGTTGCGTTCCTCAGCTTCCAGCTGCTCGGGTTTGTAGGCCATTTTTACATTTGGTGTAAATCTCTCCACTGGGAAATGCAATTTCCATTCCTACTCAACCCCCCACCCATCCCCTTGAAACTGGTTTGCCCATTTTAGAATTTATGGAAATTCAAACTCTAACAACACCTGGATTCGGAGTGGCGAAGCAGTTATGCAAATCTTGTTCATTTAATTATCAATGAAAGTTTCAATAAGAAATTTCCATAAGTACTCGGAAACTGGTGTCTGATTCTCACACTGAGACAAACAGTAGCACCTCAAATAAATTTGAATGTACGTCAGCACCAGAGCAGGAGTACGAGACTCAATAACAACAAAATTACTTTTATAGCGCGCCTTTCACGTGTGACGGTGTCCCAAAATGCTGATGTCAAGCAAGGGGGAGGGGCAGCATAGGGGAGAGGGAAGGGAGAGAGGTGGGAGGGCGACAGAAGGCACGATTGAACAATAAGGTCTTGAAACCAGCCTTGAAGGAGGCAAAGGAGGAAGCAAGGCGAAGGGATTGTAGGATGGAAATCCACAGTGTGGGGGCAGACAGGCTGAAAGCCACTGACGGTAGGGCAGGTCGGGCGGGAGGCCTGGAGCCCGCTGAATGGAGGGGACGGGCAGGTTCATAGGGAGACACAGGACGGAGAGATAGGAGGGGCCAAGGTCGTGAATAGCCTTGAAAGTGAGGACGAGGATCTTGACTTCGATCCTCTGGGGGATGGGGAGCCAATGGAGCTGGGCAAGCGTGAGAGTGATGTGGTCGTGGAGCTTAGTGCGGGGAGGACATGAGCTGCAGAGTTCTGGATGATCTGCAGCTTGTGAAGGGAAGAGCCGGGAAGGCTGACGAGGAGGGAGTTTCCATAGTCAAGCCTTGATGTGACGAATGCGTGGACGAGGATTTCGGCAGCCTGAGGGTTGAGGCAGTGGCAGAACCTGGCAATGTTACAGAGGTGCTGGAAGGCAGCGCTGGTCATGGCGCAGTTGCGGGGGACGAAGGACATTTCAGCATTGAATGCTGATGCTGCAGCCCCTGATGTGCAGAGGCGCTGAAGCGAGTCAATCAGGAGGGCCTCCAATTGGGATTTGAACTCACAAAGGCGAGAGCAATTACCAACTGAGCCATTCAAAATACAGATCAAGAGCAGAGGATTTTTTAAAAAAAATCTACACTTTTGCTTTTTTTGTATTTTGTTTCCCCCAAATAAATGTCTTCATCGCTGCTTTGCTCCACTGAAGTAAAGGTAGACCTTTACTGAAGTTCTACCTTTGATCTAAGTACTGTTTACATCAAACACAACTGACAACTGACAATCTTCTCACGCCTGGGGCGTGAGAAGATTGAACTTCTACGCCATTGTTTCTTATACCCATCATGAAGATCCATGATAGTTACTTAAAACAAACTGAAGGTAACTCTCGGGATTATTCCTCAACCCTTTCCACCAAGGTTTAGGAAGGAAGCCAAAGCCTTGAAGAAAGTGCAGGGGAGGTTCACCAAAATTGATAAAAAGAACGAGGGACTTCAGTTATGTGGTGAGACAAGAGAGACTGTTCTCCTTGGAGCAGAGAAGATTAAGGAGAGATTTAAACAGATTCAAAATTACATGGGGTTTTTTTGCAGAAAATAAGGAGAAACTATTTCCATTGGCGTTTGGGTCAGTAACCCAAGGACACAGATTTAAGATACAGTAATTGGTAAAAGAACCAAAGGGGAGAAGAGAAGAGAAGAGAAGAAATTATTTTACACAGCAATTTATTACGATCTGGAATGTACTCCCTTGAAGGAGTGGAGGAAGCAGAATCAATAATAACTTTCAAAAGGGAATTGGATATATACATAAGAAGGAAAAAACTGCAAGGCTATGGGGAAAGAGCGGGGGAGTGGAACTAATTCGAAAGCACTTTCAAAGAGCCGGCACAGACACGATGGGCCAGATGGCCTCCTTCTGTTTTAAGATTATGTGATGAGACTTCTTGTACTACAGTACTTTTCCGCCTGGCTTGCAATGTAAATAATTAACTTAATTAGGCTTCTCTGGTTAACCTTAAAAAAAGCTGGTCTCTTAGGTTTCTGATCTTTCTTACACATTCATAAAACTTCTGATGCATGACAAAGCTGTAGAACTTCAGAGTTAGCGAGCTGATGGTTCCCTCTCTTCTATCCACACCAAATCACAGGCGGTACTTTTCAGTAGGTTTGGTCCACAAAATACAGTCACTCCACATTACAATTTGTTGAGTGCTGTAACTCAGTCGTTAAGAGTATTTACAAATGAGAGACCTGGGTTCGATTACAGACAGGGTAAAACTGCGGGCCAGTTTCTTTACTCCACATGCATGATAACAATCCCTCAAAAATATATCGATTGGTCATTGCAATTCAAGGAGAATTGTGGGACACTGCTGTGTGCAGTTGGCTGCGGTGCTTCACCCACTTATACAGATAATTCACTTTATCATATATTCTGTGAAGAGTTTTGAGATATTTGGAAGACTTGAAAAACACAATATCAAAGGCAAGGATTATTATTATTATTACAGTATATTCTTTGAAGAGCTTTCAGATGTCTCAATGACGTCATAAGATGCTATACAGTAAAATCTTGATAATCCGACATGGTTGGGCCCTATCACCTCCCAGATTTTAGAGTTTTAAGTGCTCTGAGATGCCGTCCAGCATGGAAGGCGCTATATAAATTGAAGTTGTTGTTGTTGTTTGCTGGTGTTTAGAAACCCTATCTAGAAATGGCTGGGGAAATCTCGCCCCACACACGTGTGCTGCAAACATAACTGAAGCAAAAAAAATGCCTGAACTCCACCCGCAACACAGGATGACAGAGCGGCCACGCCGGGAACTACAAGCAGCTGTTCCGAACTTCGGGTGATTTGCCAACATCGGAAAAAATCTAATACTGTATGTATTTTGAAATCTTGCCGGTGTTGCCGGCTTTCGGAATGTCAGATTATGGAGGTTTTACTGTATTCTATACACATACAGAATATAACTGGCACTGCAAAAAAAAGGTCCGCATTCGATTAACCGGAATTCATCCGAGAAAATCATTATTTAAAAAAATATAGATTTTTTGCATTTTCGGCTGAATATCTAGCACGCGCTTTCATCGGCATTGGCCGGGTCCCGAGGGTGCCGGATAAACGGGCTTTTACTGTATTCGGTCACCATCCTATCCTCACTCCACACCTCCTGATCCCAACCACCAGCTCAGGTACGGATCCCTGACTGTTCAGCACCTTGGGACGTTCTCTTCACGTGAAAGTTGTTATACAAAAGTAATTTGTTGTTATATGAAATACACTAATTATCACTATTAGCTGGGTAAAAACCTCATCACCATTATTGGCAGACGTAAATTACAATGTCAATAGGCACATTGGTTTTTTAACTTTGGCTCATGTCTGTCTCCAAATATAGTCAATACAGTAAATCCAATGAACGTTGACAACATAAGGTGTCAATCACAAGGAATATTAAGTATCACCAATTAAGATAGAATTTCTAGAGTTTATCAAACTCTGAAACCCATTTGCCATAGTTCTTAAAAAGTGTTCATAAAAAGCTGGCACAAAGAGTAAAGATTGGTTGAATGTCCTAGCCATCAATCCCTCAAATAAAATTGGTCATTCATTTCATGGATATCCTCCCAATGTTGTTGTTTGAGGGATGTTGCTGTACACAGATTGGCTGCTGCATTCACCAACAAAATACACTCAAAAGTACCCTCGACAGTCAATCTTGTGAAACGCTTTGAGATGCCCTGACATGAAAGCATCACATCAAACGCAATTGTTATTAATATTGTTTGAAATCTACACCAAAATAGATTTTAGCCCACAGATTTTAAGTCAGGTGAATTTGCATGCAAAGGCACGAATAACGCTGTGCAATAAAGTTTGGGAACTTTATTGCACAGCGGATAATGTTTGATTCTCTTGAAGTACTAATGTTTATTTTAAGATATGTTTTTCCAGTCAAACACATAAGGCAAACACACAGCAACTGAATCTTTATGATTGTATCAACATTTCAAGACAATAAAAGCAACCCTTCTATCTGTGTCAATATAATGGGAGTTAAAAATAATTTTCAGAACAAGAGCTTACAGGCAAAAGTACAGAAATGGGACTTTGAGCTCATAGTCCAAGCTGACACTTTTTAAAAAAAAGCCATGGAACATGATCTTTCGCCCCATTCCCCATATCCCTGGAGCTACTCTGTGTATGAAAAACAATGCTCCTAACATTTGCTTGTTTACTAACCATCTCAAATTGATGCCTTCTTGTCACCAACCAGTGGAAATAATTTCTCCCAATTGACTATCAAATCCCCTCAATTTACAGATCTATCAGGTCATCCCTCAATTTTCTTTGTTTCATGCATAAGCCCACCACAGACCGAGTTCCACATATCGCATGCTACCTAAACAAAAAAGTTTCCTATTTGGAATGGAATGCAGACACTCTCCCTGGAGGGATGCACCAGTTTTGTCTAATTCCAGAGAGTATTAGGTGTAGGTTGGTGACAGCCAAGGCTTGGGGATCCCAGTGTATGCATTGGGGCAACTGCTGGAGTTTAACCAGGTAGAACCCCAGAGTATGCCATTAAGAGCACAGACTTGCAAAGTTTCCCACTGCTTGTCCAGCTCTGATCAATCTGCTCGTTAGAGCTTTGGCTTGAACGATAAAAAGAGCTGAGTGTGAAGGATCCCTATCCTCAGTGACTGGATGCCTCTCCAAGTTCTGCCAATGAGCCAGACCTGAGCCCACTGTTGCTGCTGTTTCAGACATAACTTTCTTTACCCAGTGCTTCAGCCTCACTGAAGAACAGGGTCCCGCTGGTGGATGTTTAAATGTGCACATCGCAGTAATACCCAAATGCCTGAGCCAATCAAAGGACAGCATTAATATAATGGCTTCATGTGCATATTTGGGATCCATTTCAAGGGCTGTTATTTACTGCATGTGTTCAAGGCAAGTACAGTACTGCAACAATGAAAAAAACACTGCAGACGTTTGTGCTGAGAATATTAAATCCAATACCAGCCTCGTTAAACACACTAGAGTAGACAAGTGCTAGAAGACTTGAGAACAAAAATCCCTGTATTTGCATTTAATATAGTGCCTTATCAGATCATTGAGATATTGCAAAGTGCTTCACAAAGTATATTGGAAAGTGGATTGACTATGTATTTTGTAGGCGAAACACAGCAGCTAATTTTGCACAGTTGTGTCCCACAAACAATTGTGGATTGAGCGATTGTTAGTCCCAGAAAGCGCTTTATCACTCTGTTAAGATGTCTCAAAGTGCTTCACGGAATACACTGTAAATTTACTTAATTATACATATTTGTGTACAAGACGTGGCAGCCAATGACGCAGAGCAGTGTCCCACAAACAGTCGTGGATTGAATGACCAAATTCTTTAGGTGTATTTGAATGGATTAGTTCCAACGGAAAACGATCTGACAATCGATTCCTAACAACCAGGTTCCTACTTACCGCTAAGTAAACACAGGCGTGTGGAGTGAGGAAACTTGCCTAAAGTTTCACCCCGCCCAAGAATATTATGCAAAAATATGTTAGTATGGCTGAACCCGAGACCTCATTTGTGTGGACCCATATTTGAAAACATCTCTCACTCCTTTTATCTGCTCCAATCCTGTCCCTGTGAAGAACTCCGAGGTGCCATTCTACAGGAAAGGCACTGCATCAGTGCAAGTTATAAATTCAGCACACACCATTATAAAAAAAGTTTAAAATAGAACATTTTAAAATAAATCATTTTGAATTCTGAAACTGTAATCCAATACTGATTCATCAATTCATTAGCATTCTAAATGATACATCTGTCACGGTAATATTTTGACACCAGAATGAATTTGCAAACGGATCCAATTCCTGAACTTCCAGTTCGGGATATAATGCTGGAGTACAACACAAGTTCAGGTTTTCTTTACACCATTCTGCTACTGTAAAGTCCAGGGTACAAATTGCACTGTAATCAGGGGCTATAGGGCAAACAAATCTGGGAATTTGGTATATGAACTGGACAAGGTGGGGTGTGGGACAATTTAGATATAAATATCATGGGCGGATTGATTGAAGTGTTTGCTTTCAAGTACAGTCACTATACCTTACAGTCAATCCTGTGAAGTGCTCTGAGAAGTCCCCCTGATACCAAGCACAATATAAAATGTATTCTAATAATGATTCATACAGCATTTACCAGTTTATTGTACAAAGATGCTAGATGCAAACATCTACATTTCTGTTGTATAACCAAGTTCTTTGGTAGTATCAGTGTCCATGCGTGTGTAAACACACCCAGCCCTTCCCCTCCTTGGGCAACCACAGAGAACAAAAGCATCTTATGAGCAAATTGCACAAAACAGCAGCAGATGGTCAGCGGATTGATTGCAGGAGCTGTAGACGGTAGGAGGAAATCTCATTGATTTCTGCCTTGTACTGGCCCGGGACCAGATCTTAACTTTGTTTTAAAAAGTAAGTAGCAGCCAGGGCTTGTTCATTCACATTATTCCTCGCCTCGAATTTCTACTGAAGCAAGTAGTTCAATCTACAGTACATATTTGACAGTGAGCCAGTTACTAATAATAGGAGAACACAGAAGATATTTGTTTACAGTCCTTATAATTACAACAGTCTTTACATTTTATTGTAGCACCTTCCATGTCAGGATGCCTCAAAGCGCTTCATAGCTTTAAGACATATAGTTACATTGCTAAGTGTAATGACTGAGTATTTTGTGAATGAAGGCAACAGCAATTTGTGCATGATATTGTCCCGCAAACAGCCATGAAGTGAATACCCAATACTACTTGAGTGATTCTCCAGAACAGGCACAGACAGGTTCTTAGTCTAACATCTCATCCAAAACGATGACACCTCTGAAAATTCAGCGCATCCCCAGCACTGGAGTGTCAGTGTTTTATTTTGATCAGCTGGATGTCCGTTCCACTTTACAATATATTCTGTGAAGCACGTTAAGACGTCTCAATGACGTGAGAAGGCGCCATGTCATTAATTGAGAGTTAACAACCTGTTCAACACCACTTCCCAAAGCTAGCTCTGAAGCTTTTGGGGAAACTTATAAAAAGCAAACCCATCCTTCAAAACAAATGCTGCAAATGTCTGGACAGAAATCTACCAATTTCAGAATAAGCATAAGAAGACAAGAGTGGGGTGAATGGGAAGGAGGAGGCCAATAATTTAGGCCTGAATGGAAATCATTCACTGAGTCAACTATACATCACAAGAATATTTGCATTAGGACTACCTTCAGGAAGGTTAAAAGCAATTTTTCAGAAGGTGAAGGATAATGTGTAAAGTGAAAACTAGGTGTATTATAATGATTGCCAATGATTGCAACACTTTTTCAAAACCGTTTACCCAAGATCTAAAATGTTCATTTTGATATTTTTAAACCGTCGGAGGAAATAAGACAGTTAACAAATGCAGAGTAAGATGGGGGAAGCACAGTTCACAACCAGAGAGTATCTGGCGTGTAATGAGGCAATGCACCCGTTTTGTCTAAATGGAAATCAAAAGGTGCACTTATTAGAGGCACAAAGAGCAAACACTCCCATCAAATTTGGACCAAAGTGTGCCTCACGTGTGCAGTCCTGTAGCTCAGTTGTTAAGAGAACTCGCCTCGCACAACAAGAGATCTAGGTTTGATTCCTGGCAGGGCGAAATATTGGGCAAATTTTCTTACTCCACAAGCCTCCGTTTGTCTAGTAGAAAGTAGAAACCTTGCTGTTATGTCTTTGGGGGGTGGGGGGGTCACTTTTCCGGAGTAATAATTCCTTCAAAAAACAAAATAACAAATTGGTCACTTCAATCCCCGATTGTTTGTGGGACATTGCTATGCGCAATTGGCTGCCATGTAAATGTAACATATCGGGTAAACCTTTCGCTGTGGAAGGTTTTAATTCAATCGTATTAAATGGGAACTCATTCAATCTCGAGCTAGCACTAGGACTATTAACACTAGTCCACACGGGTTTCTCCAGACTGTGGAAGCCAACAACTCTCTGGTTCCAGCACGCACAGCTTGCTGCCATGATGAATAAGAATAATTCTTACGTTTGATATAGCACCTTATCACGTCGTCGAAACACCTTAAAGTGCTTCACAACATTTTTACTGTGAAGCGGAGTGACTATGTATTTTATAGGAGAAAAAAGCAAATTTGCACATAGTGGTATTCCCAAAACGTCCATTTATCTGGAAGATTGGAGCTTCTCCCCCCTCCCATTGCCATCATTTGCTTTTCAAACAGTGGCATAGGATGTCTAACGTCCACCTGAACAGATAGATGGGACCTCAGTTTAATGTCTCATCTGAAGGATGGTACTTCTGACAATCCAGCATGCATGCACCCTCAGTACTGATCCATGAGCTCAAAAAACCAACATGAGACCTGGAACCTCAACATTCAGACTCAGATGTGAGGGTGCTGCTAACTGGGCTGGGCTGACACCCAATTTGTACAGACAAGTTCACTACAACTCTAACTATTCTAAAGTAAAATATAGAGATAAGTGGGGAGCACATAACTCTCTGTTCTCCCCCATATCTCCTCTTTCCAAATCTATTGTCTCCAAAATATATTCTTCGAGACATCTCAAAGCGCTTCACAGAATATTCGTTAAAGTGAATTGACTGTATATTTTGTGGGCAAAATGTGGCAACCAATTGCACACAGCAGTGTCCCACAAACATTTGTGGATTGAGTGACCATTTCATTCTTTGAATTTTTACCCCTGGAAAAGTGATCTTCCAATCGACTAACAACCAGGTGCATACTCACTACAGTAATAGGTAAACAGAGGCATGGAGTGGAGTGGAGTAAGGAAACTTGCCCAACATTTTGCCCTGCCGAGAATTGAACCCAGGTCTCACTTGCTAGGCGAATGCTCTAACCGCTGACTCCACATGAACCTCCTTGCTCGGTGGCATCCGCTCAATTCGTATCTATTTTACAGCTTTCAATAAGCCTGTGGTATCAAATGGTCGGTTGAACTGAGGCTCCTTGCGTGGTCTGACAAGTCTTTCTTTGGCGTACCCGATCGTAAAATAAAATCAATACAGTACAGTACACAGAGACTGTCTGAACATTCAATACGAACGAAACATTGCCATGCTTACCTCTCAGCACAGAACATTTTGAACTTCAAAGCATCGTTGTAACAAACCCATTAACTTTACCAGCTCCCTCACGTTACCAGCTCCAGCATCACATTCTCACCCAAGTCAAACTCTCATTGTGATTTTCTACTATCTTCTATTGTATCTGCATCCAAATTCTGAACCTCGACTGCTCTGTGGTACTTCCGTCCATTCCTATGATTCAGTCTCCTTCACAATTTTATTAAATTGCAGCAGATGAATCATCTAAGGGTCAGTCTGCCTTTACAGACGCACATTTCTCCTACTCCCCACCTCCCCCCACACCCCTTTGTGTCATATTCACTTCCGGCCTCAAGCTAAATAAATGTGGGGGCTGGAGTAATGCTGCATGAATCGAAATCCAGGATAAGAGTCTGACAATTTGCCGTCTCTGGCAAAAAGCATGCATTAATTAAAAGAGAGCGATGTAACCCAAGTTTCATTATCTTAAAAGTGTGACCCAATAATTCTACCATCTGCTGACTCATAAAGGCAAACAGTGCTGACAAGCAGTGTATTACGTATTCAGAAAAGCTCTGATCATTAAAATTGCAAAAGGATCTTGGCATAGCATACCACCCAGCAATATATCACTTAACTCTTAACAGCCACAAAGAAATTTCCTCGCACTGTTATATTTACAATGCCAAAAGCATGGTACATGCCAAAAGCAGCACATGCACTGCACCAATATTACCATATTCACCAGCAATTGCCTCTCACCAATTTGTGCTTAATAACAATAATAATCCTTGTATTTGATATTGGGCCTTATCACGTTACGAAGACATCTAAAACACTTCATAGAAATTACTGTAAGGTTAATTGATTGAATATTTTGTGGGCCAAACGCAGCAGCCAATTGCGCACAGCAGTGTCTCAAAAACAGCCGTGGATTGAGTGACCAAATTTTTTAAAAAAGGGATTATTAACTCCTGGAAAGTGATCAGTCAATTGACTAACAACCGGCCAGTTCCTACTTACTGCTAGGTAAATGGGGGAGTGGAGACACAGTGCCCAGGACGTTCTCCGAACATGAAAGGCACTATACAGATGTAATTTTGTTGTTGTTGTTTGTGAACACCCTGTGTAAATGTTACCATCATTCAAGCTTCAGATCAAACCACGCGACCCTCTTCTCCCTCTTGCCCCCCGACACCCCACTCCAAATTTGAGGAACTGATTGCTTTGAGCTAACTTTCTCTGAATGTGCACCTTCGTGTGGGTCTGAAATTCTAATCACAAGCTGCTTGTGCCTCAGGAAGGAATGTTGCTTTGTTGACTTTTGTTGATGTTCAGCTGAAGAAATCTGAGGCTGAACCAGAAGGCAATGAAGAATCAAATCATTATTTGCAGTAAATATCCCTGGGGGTGGATTCTACAGTTTCAGGTAAATTTGTAGACAAACTGAGAACGGATTGCTCAACAGGCTCTGTAAATTTTTTGCTGAAATACTGAATCACTGTATTGAACCATTTACCCCCTAAAATAGGGTACACATCAGTGAGGCTAATTTGGAGTGAATTTCACTCTGTATGCATCACTAATAATAATGATAATAATAAGCCTTGCATTCTGATGTAGCACCTTTTGTGTTGAGAGGACATCATAAAATGCTTCACAAGAGTTTTACTGGAAGGTGTACTGTTTATTTTAGGCGAACAGGACAGTCAATTTGAATGCAGCAACATCCCACAATCAGTCTGACTCACAATAGTCTCGGACCAAACGTCCACCCTTCCATGGTGCACAGGAACGTGGTGGTTAGAATGCTTGACTCTCAAGAGAGAGGACCCAGGCTTCATTCCTTGGCGGGACCGAACCTTAGTTAGGTTTCCTTATTTCACACGGCTCTGTTTACCTAGCAGTAAGTAGGAAACTGCTCACAATTGATTTGTTAGTCAATTTGCGGATTTGCTTTCCAAGTGGTATAAATCCATCAGATAAAAATTCTATCATTTTATAATACGTCATGTGAAGCGCTTTGAAAGATTACTGCAACAAAGAAAAGGCCCAATATCAAATGCAAGGAATATTATTCATTTTTTAAAAAAAATTCTGGTTCTTCTATGCTACTGTTGTAAGCCCATTGTTTATAGTCACCGTAAGCTTTCATCCTCCCATCTCCTTTTTGAGGTCATTCCTCTCCGGTTGTACACTCCAGCACCATTGGACAATTCACTAAACATTTCCTTGCGGCGCATGAATTGAATTATCCCAGCTTCCCCTGCAACCCTCTTCGTAGGCTTCCTTCCCGGACCCAGCTCATGGTCCAGTTTGATGCTCTCAGGATTCAAGCCCAGTATTCAAAGCCCACATGTCTGCTGGCGCCTCCAGTTCTCTTCAAATTCACCCTTCAGTTCATTCTAAACACACAGATCAAACCATCAGTCTCAGACGTCAAGTTGTGTGTGTGTGTGTGTGTCAGTGTGTGTTCAATAAAACATTTGCCGATTTAAAAAAATAAAGCTCCAAAAGCTTTGTTTAAGTCTACAATGCAGGACCTGCTGTATTCATTGGTAGGGCCACCTATCTAGAATCCCGGCTGTTTATTGATACGTGATGAACTTTGATCATGGTCAATTGGCAAGCAGCAGGCTGGAATCACTGTTTGTGACACCACTTCAGCCTCAGTTGTTGGCAGTGGAATGGAAAAGGAAGTGATTTAGGGTTTAGTTCTGTTGAACTGAGTCGATTCATACCACAACTCTCAGAGGATTGCTTTTTCTAAGAAATTGCAGAGACTGACTAAGGCTCGGGGAAGCTACGAGAAGCTCGAGGTACAAATGTCTTTTCAATTACATTCCACAGACACCCCTCCCCTATCACAAGTACACGTTTCTGTTGAACATTGTTTGGATATTTTTCACTCCGGAAGTTGCTCACTATGAATATTCCTGGCTCGGTGGTCCTAGCCTGGCACAGATAGTAGTACTCTGGCCTCTGAGTCAGAAAGTTGTGGGTACACGCCCCCACGTCCATCATCCAATCTCCTAATCAAGGCCTGCAGATCCAATGCAATCCTGGGGGAGCCACTGCTGCATAGACAGATAGATGGAAACTGCCTTGGTCAAGGTCACAAACGACATCCGGACCATTTGTGACTAGGGCTCCCTCCGCCTCCTCGTCCTCCTCGACCTATCTGCTGCCTTCAATACCATGGACCACTGTATCCTCCTCCACCGCCTCCCATCCCTCCTCAACCTGCAAGGATCTGTCCTCGAATAGTTCCGGTCCTATCTCTCCCACCGCCTCCACTTCATCTCTTCCAACAGCTTCTCCTCCAGCCCCCGGACAGTCACATGCAGCGTTTGGGCATATACATTATGGCATATTGGGGGAACCTCGCTGTTTGCAAACTGATTGCTGCATTTATCTATGAATACATAATCACGACGCTTATAAAAGCGCTTGGAAAAATTTGTTCCTCTAAAGCACATATTCAAATATAGGGATAGTATTGATACTCCTAAATTAGTTGGTAGGTGGTGGGAAAACCGGTGAGGCTGGTAAGGAGTAGTTACATCATCTTTCAACAATCTGCTTGTGGATTCTCTAACATCAGGGACAAGGTAGATCTTCACTTAGAAAGATATAGGCTAATAAAGGACAGTCAACATGGATTTGTTAAAAGGCAAATCTTGCCTTACAAATCTGATAGAATTTTTTGATGAGGTAACGGAATGGGTGGATAATGGTAGCGCAGTTGATGTAGTTTACATGGACTTTCAAAAGGCATTTGACAAAGTGCCACATGAGAGACTTATTAGGAAATTAAGGTCCCATGGCGTAAAAGGGACAGTGGCAGCGTGGATCCACAACTGGCTGCGAGACAGAAAGCAGAGAGTTGTAGTGAGCGGCTGTTTTTCAGACTGGAGGGAAGTGAGCAGTGGTGTGCCACAGGGATCAGTTTTGGGACCATTGCTGTTTGTAATCTACATCAATGATCTGGACTTGGGTGTACGGAGTACAGTTTCCAAGTTTGCAGATGACACTAAGTTAGGGAGAATAGTAAATAGTGAGGAGAATAGTAGCCATCTGCAAGAGGATATAGACAAATTGGTAAAGTGGGCAGACACATGGCAGATGAAGTTTAATGCAGAGAAGTGTGAGGTGATGCATTTTGGGAGAAGAAATGAAGGGAGGCAATATAGGCTAGATAGTACAATTTAAAATGGTGTGAAGGAACAGAGAGACCTGGGGATTTGTGTTAGTGACTCGTTGAAGGTGGCAGGACAGGTAGACAAGGCTGTTAAGAAGGCATATGGGATACTAGGCTTTATAAATAGGGGTATAGAGTACAAAAGTCAGGAAGTGCTGACTAACCTCTATAAGACTTTGGTGAGGCCTCAGCTGGAATACTGTGTTCAATTCTGGTCACCACATTACAGAAAGGATGTGAAGACATTGGAAAGGGTACAAAGAAGATTTACTAGGATGGTGCCAGGATTGAGGGACTTCAATTATGAGGAGAGGCTAGATAGGCTAGGGTTATTCTCTCTGGAGCAGAGAAGATTGAGGGGAGACCTAATAGAGGTTTATAAAATCATGAGGGGTTTCGACAGGGCAAATAGAGAAAAATTATTTCCACTCGTGGGCGAATCTGTGACTCGTGGTCACAGATTTAAAATAGTTTCAAGGCGCAGTAGAGGGGAGCTGAGGAGAAATTTTTTCACTCAGTGAGTTGTTCGAATCTGGAATGCATTGCCTGAAAAGGTGGTGGAGGCTGATTCGATAACAACTTTTAAAAGGGAATTAGATCTTTATTTAGGGAGAACAGGTCTATTAGGCTACGGGGAGCGGGCAGGGCAGTGGGATTGAATCGCTCTTTTCAAAGAGCCGGCACAGACTAGATGGGCCGAATGGCCTCCTTTTGTGCCGTAAAATTCTATGAATCTATGAATCCTGTGAATCAGCAGAAACGCTCATCAAAACATAAACTGTGCAGGTGCCAGGCAACCTTTCAGCCACAGCATGAGCAGAAACAATGGAGTTGAACACCCTATGTAGTAGAAGTCATCCCACTCAGCTTCTGTTAACCCTGCAAGCCAAAGCATATGGAGGTCCTAGCAGTGGGAAGGCTTGCCAGACAGCGAGATAAATGGCAAGCTGGTTACACTCCTGCAAAACCCTGGGGTCCCTATGCCTTGATTCTTGCCAACCTAATACTTTCCAGAATGAGGTAAGGAAGATGCATGCCTCCAGGGAGAGGGATGTATCCCTTTGCAAATGGGTTGATATAGGGTTATGAGGTTGGAGGTTGGGGGAGCAAGACCGTGGAGGACCTTGAAGGCAAGAATAAGGGTTTTGCACTCGAAGCACACCTCTGTTTAACAAGCAGTAAGAAGGAACCTGGTTGTTAGTCAATTCTTGGATCGCTTTTCCGAGGTAATAATTCCGTCAAAATTATTACTGTATTTAAAAAAATCATGACTGTTTATGGGACACTGTTGTGTGGAATTGGCTGCTGTGTTTTGTCCACAAAATATACAATCAATTCATGCTACAGTCTGTGAAGCCCTTTGAAACATTGTGAAGATGTGATAAGACATTATATGAAACACAAGGAAATGTAGGAGATGTCCAACGATATTCAAGCACATTGTGGGGCAGCCTAGTCTGCACCTCCACCACTCAAGAGGATGAATCACTGCTGTGCTGTAGACCTAGTGATGCTTCCACAAGTCCTCCAAGATTCTATAGCCCCAGCCAAGAGAGGACAAGAGCAATCCTGAGAAATCTTCCTTTGGGCTGGTTCCTGTGGGATATGCAGCAACAACAACAACAAACAACAATAAACAAGGAGTCCTGCAGCTCAGTGGTTAGAGGACTAGCCTTACAAACGTGAGACCTGTGTTCGAATACAGGCAGGGCAAAACCTTGGGCAAGTTTCCTTACTCCACATGCTAATAATAATCCCTCAAAAAAACACAATAATAAATTGGTCATTTCAACCCACATCTGTTTGTGGGACACTGCTGTGTGCAATTGGCTGCCACATTTCGCCCACAAATGTAATAATATACAGTCAATTCACTTTACAGTATATTCCATGAAGCGCTTTGAGACATCTCGAAGCGCTATATCAAATGCAAGGGTTATTATTAACAACAGAATTACATTTTTAGAGCACCTTTCACGCTGGTCAGACGTCCCAAGGTGCTGAGAGCAGTAGCTGAACTTCGCAAGTTCCTCCCTTGATTATATAAACTGTGTAGATGGGACATTGGATGGCAATGAGAAGCAAGCATATGAGCACTCTAGTATGTGCAGCTTTAACATTCAACTTCAATAAGATCTTTAGTAATATTTGAAAAAGTCAAACTATTTAAACACATCCCACTGCCAGAGCTGTGTAACATTACTATTGACAGCAACAAAAAATACCTATACGCACAGCACCACATTACTGTATTTACCATTACTCATACACAAAAAAATGTCATGTCTAAATATACATTAAAGAATGCATGGCCCAATAATATATTGAGTAATAGAGCTAAATAAGGTAGTGCTCTCCAAGAGTTAACTTAATGATCGGTTAACAGGAATGCAATCTACCCATTTCTGGAGGGAGAAAGCACAATTATAATGCTTTTTTATATAATAAAATTAAAAGCATCACCAATTTTAAGAGCTACAACCAGCCCTGGTGGGGAGTGATGGGTTGGGGGTAAACCATAATACTATAGCTCCCGAGCTGTCTTACAATACAGAGGCTTGGCACTATGATTCTAAAGAGATTACACTTTGCAGCTCACTTCAATTTCATATCTAAACACAGCCAGCAGACCAGTAATTTGCAACCATTTCATTTTGTTCTGGGAGGGTTACATTAGAAGACATAACTAACTTATGCTTCCTGGAGAGTTTACTTTAACAATTGCTGGTACAAAAATAGCACAAATTATGGGCTAGTAAAATTACACAGTTCCAGTGCTTGCTAAAATAGCACATCGCTATCAATGTTACAATACTGTATTAAAAACTTGTATTTATATAGCGCCCCTCACATTGAATAACGGAGTCCTACCAGTGACGGTTTGATGTCCAGCATGGGGCTAGGGGAATGACAGATGGCCTTACACAATGAGGACATTGCTAAACTGATGATTTGGTCTTCCAGCAGAATTACTGCAAATTCTTTCTTCTCTTCCCCCATCCCCTCCCCACCCACCCATTGCTACCAAATCTTGACCAGATCATGGACAAGGGAATAATAATAATAATTCTTACATTTGGGATAGCACCTTTCAATATCATGAAGTCATCCCAAAGTCCTACACGAGACATATCATAAAATGCACTGAATGTGTGTTGTGTGGACGAATGGGGCAGCCAAGTTGTACAAGCAGATTCCCACAAATAGCCATGAAGTGAATGACCAATTTTATTTGAGGGTGTTAGAATCATACGGCACAAAAGGAGGCCATTCGACCCATCCAGTCTGTGCCGGCTCTTTGAAAAGAGCAACTCAATCCCACTGCCCAGCTCTTTCCCCATAACCTAACAGACCTGTTCTCCCTAAATAAAGATCTAATTCTTTTTTAAAAGCTGTTATCGAATCAGCCTCCACCACCTTTTCAGCCAATGCATTCCAGATTCGAACAACTGGTGAGTGAAAAAAATTCTCCCCAGCTCCCCTGCTTTGTTTTGAAACTACAGTATTTTAAATCTGTGACCACGAGTCTCAGATTCGCTCACAGATTCACCCACCGGTGGAAACAGTTTTTCCTTATTCATCCTGTTGAATCCACTCATGATTCTACAAACCTCTATTAGGTCTCCTCTCAACCTTCTCTGTTCTAGAGAGAATAAACCTAGCCTATCTAGCCTTTCCTCATAACTAAAGTCCCTCAATCCTGGTACCATTCTACTAAACCTTCTTTGCACCCTTTCCAATGCCTTAACATCCTTTCTATAGTGTGGTGACCAGAATTGGACACAGTATTCCAGCTGAGGCCTAACCAAAGTTGTATAGAGGTTAGTCAGCACTTCCTGACTTTTGTACTCTATACCCCTATTTATAAAGCCTAGTATCCCATATGCCTTCTTAACGACTTTGTCTAATCTGACCTGCCACCTTCAAAGAGTCACTAACACAAATCCCCAGGTCTCTCTGTTCCTTTACACTCCTTAAAATAATACTATCTAACCTATATTGCCTCCCCTCATTTCTTCTCCCAAAATGGATCACCTCACACTTCTCCGCATTAACTTCATCTGTCATGTGTCTACCCACTTTACCATTTTATCTATATCTTCTTGCAGATGGTTACTTGGTTACTATCCTCCTCACTATTTACTATTGTCCTTTGTTGGCTAGGAAACCGGGAGAAACTTTGAAGCGCTCTGAAATGCCGTGCGGCTGTATAAATCAAAGTTGTTGTTGTTGGGAGAAACTCCCCCACCCTCTTTCTCAAGACAGGATCTTTAACATCCACCTGAACAGGTAGGCTGATGATTTAATTGTGTCTATATATTTGTTGGAATATGATGATTTCTTGAATAAGGCTTCACCCCGATCACAGCGCCAAAGGGTGTAAACCAAACTTAAGTTTATACTCTCGCAGAATCAATGGAAAATGTACAAAATGAACAGAACTACAGCCCATCTGCAGAGACCACCTGGAGGTGGTGGACTGACTGCGATGGAGACAGTGTGAACAAGTCAACCCTCCATTCAAAATTGGTTCCTTGAAAAAAAATCACATAAATCCACTTGTTTACTTGTGTGGGGTATCTGAGCAACCTACAGTCTCTGGCGGCTTTGGACTGGGATTCCGAGCTAGCGTGTGGTGGCTCACCGCTGTGCTTGCCCGAGGGCTTAGGCTAGCAATCACATAAAAATGTTCCAACCTTGAAGAATGCAGGTAAGTTAATTTGACATATGAAAGGAAAGTACACCTCCTTGAATATTTATTCCACACATTACAATGGGTTTAGGCATGGCAACTGGAAATAGGTCAATACAGTACTTGAGTTTAAGGATGTGGTTAGAACTAAAATGACACATTCGTTTTGGCTAAATGTGTTAAAAATGTGCGAGAACAACACTGACAACTTGCATTTACAAGTGGCCTTCTGTGGGGAAATGTCTCAGAGCGCTTCACTGTGGCATATCTGATTAACAATAACAACAATAAAATTTGTATAAAGCCTTTCACATCGGAAGGTCTTTTCAAGGCACTGATGATAATAATAAGTGCCGATAATAACAAAAAAGACCTCCAAAAATATATACTAGTCTTTTCAGGTGTTTAGTTCATCTACAGGTGTACAGACAATAAGTAGACTGTACAATAAATCCTGTGAAGATTTTGAGACATTTTGACAAACTACTGACAATGTGATATCGGATTCAAGTATTAATTCTCTCTCACACTCCAGCACACACCAAGAATGCTTTTCTAACGCAGTTACATAACACCATGATATTAGCAAACTGTCATGGAGTCAGAGGCACCCTTTGATCTCCTGGTGTCTATTGGTAAGAAGACACGTCAGTAAGATCACTAGAAATCCACTGCACAACGGCTGCAGTTGGGATTACTAGGTCAAAGGTTTCCCGCAGTGCCCACAAATTAAATCAAATTGGTACCAGGGAACAAGCACACAAATCACCACAGGTATCAAACAGAATGAGGGAGAGCAAAGGCAAGAATTTAAATCATCGACTTTTTGTTCTTGAAGCTCATCTTAATCCTGATGGCAATCATACTATTCAATGGATTTCTTTTGGTCAATTTTTTTTTCCAAACCTTCATCTGAAGGCATCGAGTTGTGCTGACGTATGGTGAAAGGCGGTATTCAAATGTATTTTTGTTGTTGTTGTTGTTGCCTTTGGAACTCCATCCCACATTACTTTTGTCTCGCCCCTTCCCATGCCTCCTTCAACACCATCCTCTTCAATTTCACCTTTGGGACCCTCCCTGCCTCTACCGCTCCTAATTCCAACCCCCTTGGGTCCAAATCTCTGCACCTGGTGTGAAAGATGCTACACAAATGTAATTTATTATTGGTATCCCACACCCACATAGGGACAAGACAAACGCCAATAAAGAGGGAATAAATGACCTAAAATGACCCTAAATAACCCTTTTATGGTACACATCTGCTTCACTGACAGCAAGCAGCTCTGTAATGCTGCAGCCTCTGAGGCTGTGGAATGTGTCCTGTTTACACTCCAGCCCTACCTCTGCAGTATTGGTGGCAACAAGCTGTGCGTGCTGGAACTAGCGAGGAGTTGTTGGCTTCCGTTTGTCTGGGTGAAGCCTGTGTGGACTAGCAATATGAACAATGTTCAATGTTAATAGCCCTTGTGTTAGTATTTACAGTACTCGAGATTGAACACTTTCCTGCTTTATATGATTCAGACGAGACCAAACTTGCCGCGGCAAACGGGCTACTAGACACGTTACTGCTTTATTAGGCTCCTCTGCTAGGAATTGGACGACATGCACTATCCGGTGGCTTTTATTACAACAACAATTTACATTTATATAGCGCCTTTCACGTCGGGAGGACATCCCAAGGCGCTAAACAAGAGGCGTGTGACCCGAGCTGGGAGGGGAATGTTTGGGAAGGGGTGAAACACGAAGGGGAGGTAAAAGAGTTCGGGGTGGAACAAAAGGCACGATCGAAGAGGAAAGTCTTCAAATCGGCCTTGAAAGAGGAAAGGGAAGAGGCGAAACGGAGGGATTGAGGGATGGCATTCCATAAGGTGGGAGCGGAGAAACTGAAGGCCCGGCCTCCGATGGTGGGGCGGTTCGGGCGGGGGGCTTGGAGCAGGCCAAGTCCTGTTGAACGGAGGGTCCGGGTGGGCGTGTAGGGGGAGAGTAGATCGGCTAGGTAGGATGGGGCAAGGCCATGTAAGGCCTTGTAGGTGAGGACGAGGATATTAAATTCGATCCTCTGGAGGATGGGGAGCCAGTGGAGACGGGCGAGGGTGGGGGTTATGTGGTCACGGAGGCGGGTGCGGGATAGTACACAGGCTGCAGAGTTTTGGATGGTCTGCAGCCTGTGAATGGAGGAACTGGGGAGGCCGACTAGGAGAGAATTTCCGTAGTCCAGCCGTGAGGTGATGTACGCGTGCACGAGTGTTTCGGCAGCGCGGGGGGTGAGATAGCCTGGCAACGTTGCGCAGATGGAAATAGGCGGTGCCGGTCAAGGCACGGATGTGGGGGAGGAAGGAAAGTTTTTGATCGAACATGATGCCGAGGTTCCTGATTGGCTTTGTGAGGTGGAGAGTGCAGCCTTGGATGTTGAGGCTGGCAGCGCCCGATGTGCGGAGGCGCTGGCTTGAGCCAATCAGGAGGGCCTCGGTCTTGCTCACGTTCAATTGCAAAAAAGTTGTCCCTCGTCCACAATTCGATGTCGGACAGACATGCTGTCAGAACATCGATCGTCTGGGGGTTGAGGGATGAGGCAGAAAGGTACAACTGGGTGTCATCCGCATACATGTGGAAATTTACCCCATGTCTGCGGATGACGTCGCCCAGGGGGAGCGTGTAAAGGGTGAAAAGAAGGGGGCCGAGGACAGAGCCCTGAGGGACGCCGTGGGAAACTGTGCGGGGGATTGAAGAAAAGCCATTGAACGAAACAAAATGTAAACGATGGGTCAAATAAGAGTGGAACCAGTCAAGGACTGTGCGTTGAAGGTTGAGGTGGGAGGAAAGACGTTGAAGGGGAATGGTGTGATCGACTGTGTCGAACGCAGCAGACAGGTCAAGGAGGACGAGGAGGCAGAGGGAGCCCTGGTCACAGGCGGTTAGGATGTCATTTGTGACCTTGACCAGGGCAGTTTCTGTGCTGTGGATAGGGCGGAAACCTGATTGGAGGGGTTGAAAAAGTGAATGAGTTGAAAGGAAAGAGCGGAGCTGGGAGGCAACCACTCTTTCAAGGACCTTGGATAGAAACGGGAGGTTGGAGATGGGTCGATAACTTGATGGTTGCGACGCATCAAGGGAGGGTTTCTTCAGGATAGGGGTGATGGTGGCTTAAGGGAGGTAGGGACGGTTCCTGAGGAGAGGGATAGGTTAATGGTGTCAGAAATGACACCATTAACCTTTGGGGCTAACAAATGGAGCTGGGTGCGGAGGAGGGGGGTGGGGATGGGGTCCAATGAGCACGTGGTGGGTTTCATGGAGGTGATTGTTTTTGTGATTGAAAGTGGGGTGGTGGGGTTGAAAGTGTGAAATGGGGGGTGAGTAGGGGTTGAGGTAACTGATGAGGGCGCTGAGGTGGAGGAGTGGTGGGGGGAGGAAACCGCAGAGCGGATTTTCTCAATTTTGGATTTGAGGAAATTCAGCATCTCCTCACAACGAACGTTTGAGGAGAGGATCTGCGAGGTGAGGCGGGGGGGGGCGGAGGAGCTGGTTGGTGGTGGCGAAGAGGAGGCGGTGGTTGTCCTTTGCTTCCAGGATTATCCTGGAGTAGAAGGCTGATTTAGCGGTGGCTAGGGCGGAGTGGTAAAATTTGATGTGGTCCAGCCAAATTTGCCGGTGGACCGTGAGGCCAGATTTGAGCCAGGTGCGTTCAACTGCTCTCACTTGGCTTTTGAGGGAACGGAGGTGAGATGTGTACCACGGTGATGATCAGGAATGGGAGACGGTTTTGGAGGTGAGATGTGTACCACGGTGATGATCGGGAATGGGAGACGGTTTTGGAGGTGAGGGGGGCCTGGGTGTCAAGGGTAGTGGAGAGGGTATTGTGGAGGGCGGTGGAGGCGGAGGATGGGTCTGTACAAAAAGAATGCCATTGTGGGAGGAGGTTGGAGGTTTCTAGGGCAGAGGTGAAAGTTTGAGTGGGAATCTTCTTCCAGGGCCGGTAGAAGATGGTGGTGGGTTTGGAAGTGGAGGGGGGAGGTGTTGGAGGAAATGAAAAAATGGTCAGAAATGGCCTTGTCTGTGATGGTGACGCCAGAGACGTTGAGGCCTCGGGTGATCACCAGATCGAGAGGATGGCCGTGAGTGTGGGTGGCAGTGTTGATATGAAGGGAGAAGTTGAAAGACGATAGTAAAGAGGAAAATTCAGAGGAAATGGGGCAGGAGGGGGTGAAATGGAGGTTGAAATCGCCAAGAATAATAAGGCGATCAGAGGAGGCACAAAGGGAAACTAATAGTGAAGAAAAGTCTGAAATGAAAGTCGGGGAGGGTTTGGGGGGGCGATAAACTAATAGGATTTTGAAAGAACTGTGGGAGGACTGAGAAAGGGTGAGATGTTCAAAAGAGGGGAAGGAGCCGGAGGAATAGGGGGATAGGGCGAGGGCTGTCCTGGAGATGAGGGCCACGCCACCGCCACGACGGTTGGGTCGAGGAGCATGGTGGAATGTGTAGTTTGGTGGTGTGGCTTCAACAAGGGGGAAAGTGTCGCCTAGGATGATCCAAGTCTCCGTCAGGGCCATGATGTCAACGTTCTCACCAAGGATGAGATCGTTGATGGCCAGTGCCTTATTGCAGACAGAGCGGATATTTTGGAGGCCGATGCGGAAAAAGCAGTTGGCCGAGGGGGGTGAGGGGGGGCTGGGATCGTCGGCGGGGAGGGTGGGGATCTGAATAAGGGAGGAGAGGTTGACCCCCCGAGTTTGTGTCCGGTGAGGCTGACGGTGATGGTGGGGGACAGGGCACTTGGTGTGACTGCTATTGGACACTCAGCGCCGAGTGCCACGGTGAGCCCGACGGAGGATTCCAATACTGGAACAGAGGGAAGCGGTGGGAGGGTCGAGCAGGGACAGTAAACGAGGAGGGCGAAGAGAAAGAAGGGTAGAGAAAAAATAACGGAGAGGGGGGGGTTGGGGGGGAAAAGCTTGAATAGGGGGAGGGAAGCTCGGGTCGTGGCGGCAGCCATATTGCGCACGCGGGGGACCAGGAGCGAGGGTCAATGGGGCGGCATCATCTCAAGGGATATGAGGCCGGGCTGGGGGATGCGGAGGCGTTGCGGTCTGAAGCCTGATCGGGGCTGCGGCCGAGGCTGGGTTTGTGGGTTTTAGGTCCGGTCGCCGGGGCTGCGTGTGTCCGGGCTATGGGTCGCCGCGTCGAGGCTGGAGCCGGGACCAGGGCCGTGAGTCTCGTGGCTGTGGGTCTTGGAGCCGGGGCTGTGTGTCGCGGGGCTGATCTTGAAGCCGGGGCAGCGTGTCACGAAGCCGTTGGTCGTGGGGCTGGTCTTGAAGCCGGGACTGTTTTTCACAAAGCCGTTGGTCGCGGGGCTGGTCTTGAAGCCGGGACTGTTTTTCACGAAGCCGTTGGTCGTGGGGCTGGTCTTGGAGCCAGGGCTGATTGTTACGGAGCTTGAGCCGGGGGTGCGGGGATGTGGCTGTGGCTGTGTCTGGGTCTGGGGCCGGTGGTCCTGGGACTGTGGCCGGAGCCGGAGCCGGGGCTGTGAGTCTCGGGGCTGGAGCCAAGTCTGTGGCTCTTGGGGCTGGGGATGGTGCCGGGGCTGCGAGTCGATGGGCTGTGGGCTGTGGGTCAGGTCAGGTCGAGCAATCTCTGCCATATGCTCTTAATGCACAGAGACAGCTCTATCGCCGCCATTTTCCTACACCAAAAATTACAGCCAATAGTCTTCTCTGGCTCGACAACGGCCTCCTCAACTCTTCCCTTCACAAGTTGCAGATCATCCAAAACTCGGCAGCTTGTGTCCCGCACCAAGCTCCACGGCCCCATCACACCCTCCCTTGCCTGGCTCCATTGACTCCCCATCCCTCAGAGGATTGAATTCAAGATCCTTGTTCTCATCTTCAAGGCCCTCACGACTTTGCCCCCTTCTACCTCTCTGACCAGCTGACACCTACCAATCTATCCGCTCCCTCCGCTCGGCAGGCTCCATGTCTCTCATTCGACCTGCACTACCGTCGGTGACTGGGCTTTCAGTGCCTTCGAACATCCTCCTGATGTAAAAGGTGCCCTACAAATGTAATTTTGTTGTTCTGTGTATAGCAAAATGCTGCCTATGTGGAAGAGTCAAGGAAGATAGGAGTATGAGGGTGGGTGGGAAAGGAGACTAGGAGGGGAAGATTAGGAGTCGACTTCTAAGTGGAATACAAACACCAACGCAGACAAGTCGAGCTGAATAGCCTTTTTCAGGGATTCAGTGTATTCTGATTCAAACTAAACATACACACAAATTAACCGTAGAACATTCTGCAAAACGAAAACTACCAACTAAGAATTTTACGGACGCGTGTTATAATGCTTTGTGCATATTTTAGACAATGTAGATGTCACAGCAGTATTGTAACAGTAAAATCCATTGCATGGTGACTGCAATAGATAGCAACACTAACAGATGTCTGTACTTTTCTGTCCTAGTTAAAGGAGTCCTGTAGCTCAATGGTTAGAGCACTCGCCTTACTTTATAAGTGAGAGACCTGGGTTCAATTCCAAGCAGGGTGAAACCTTAGGCAAGTTTCCTTACTCCACACGCCTACTAATAATAATCCCTCAAGAAAAAAAAACAATAATAATTTTGTCATTTCAATTTATGACTGTTTATGGGATAATGCTGTGCACAATTGGCTGCTGCATTTTGCCCACAAATACAGTCAGTTAAGCGCTTTGAGACATCTGGAAGCACTATATCAAATGCAAGGATTATTATCAGGCGTGTGGAGTGAGGAAAGTTGTCCAAGGTTTCGCCCTGCTGGGAATCAAACCCAGGTGTCTCACTTGCAAGGCGAGCGCTCTAACCACTGAGCTACAGGATTTCATAATACCGGAAGAGCATGCATTATTGGAGGTGATGCCCTTCAGGTCCTGTCTGCCCACCTCATAGGTGTTCATGGGTCACTACTCTGCATAAATTAGAGGCTGCATTTATCTGCAAAGGTAAAAGTACTTTTGACAATGTGGTTAGGCATCGTATCAAAGGTTACCATTTGCAGCTCCAACCAGTGGAGTTCCTGTGTGATATCAAAGATCATGTCCTGGGGGGAATGCACTTACACGCTAGGTACAGCTGTGTTGGGCGAGTTCCGAGTCAACAACCAAACATCTAGTGAGAGCTCAAACACATGCATGTCAGACATCTGCCGAATGTCCTCCAGCTGTGGGGCAGGGAAGTGGGGAAGGAGAGTGAGGTTCAATGGTCCTATATCCAGTGAAGAAAACGCAAGAGTCCAATCTCTGTGATGAACTCAGTGATTCAATGCCTGGGACAGGTAGTTCAACAATACTTCCAGGACACAGCTGATTAGGTCACAATAAATCCATCACCAAACCCCCTCCCTGAAAACATACATTAAAACTCGGGGATTTTGCAAAACTCATGATAGTAAAGTACTTCAGATAGAGGGAGTCTCGAAGGTAAACTTTCATTTCAAGTGCCAAGTATTTGGTAGTTGAGATGATGGTAGCTAAAGAGTTAATGAATGCAGGCATAACATTCTGTAGGTTCTTTTTACTGTCTGTACAATTAGAGGTGTGCGTGTAAGACACATGTGCATAACTGCTTTAAAAAGGGCGTAGGTACACAAGAGTTTTGTACAAGCACGCAGAGTTAAAAGCTTCTAAAGTCATCTCAATGACGGCCTCCGGATGAAATGTTAAACCAAGATCCTATTTGTCTGTTCAGGTGGATGCTAAAGATAATGTGGTGCTATTCAAAGGGAGTTTCTCCCAGTGTCCTAAACAACCCCCCTCCACCCCACCCCCCTCCCCAATAATTTGGCCATTCACTGCATGACTGTTTGTGGGACATTGCTGTGTACAAATTGGCTGCCATGTTCACCCAAAAAACAGTCATTTCACTTTACAGTGCATCCCGTTAAGCATTATACCAAATGTAAAGATCATTATTACTTGTGCTTTAAAGTTAAGTTTGCTGTTCAGACTTTTGAGTGCGCAGTTCTCCCATGCTCAAAACTGGACACAATAAAACAAAAGTTCAAAGAACTTTGAACTGAAAACCAGTTGAGCAATGGCACCTTTCTGGCATATTGAGAAACCCCAAAACACACACACACATTAAAGAGTCTAAACCGCAGGAGGAAGAAGCAAATCAACAAGCTTGGTTTCCGACCTCGGGACACGTAGTTAGAGAGGTTGCTTTATGCTCTGATTAGCTTCTATTTCCTTTAAGATAAGAAACAACAGGCAAAATTGAGCTTACTGGAGAAAGCCACCTTACTATCTTTACTTTATAACTTAACAGTATACTTCATTAGCAAATACGTATGTGACAGAGGTACAATTGCTAACCTTTTTAAGAAAGAGAGTACACAGCATTTTCGATGAAAACATGTGGAAGAACTGGCTTGGCAGACTTCAGAGTCCAATGAGGAAAGTTAATCGAGTCATTCAATTATCTTCATTCATCTAATTCAGGGTGCTTCAGTGAGCAAAATAATAATCCTTGCATTTGATATTGTGCCTTATCACTTTATTGAAACTTGTCAAAATGCTTCATGGCATATACTGTAAAGTATAACGACTGTATTTTGTGGGCAAAACATACATTACACCAACTCTTGCCCCAACAGTTAGGTTTAGAGATTTTTTCCCTCCAATTAACTTCCTCTGATAAGACTGTTAGCATTCACTTGTGCATAACGCCTCATCGTGTGCTGAACTTTAAGAAGAACAGATGATAAATCGGTGAGCAAACATTCACATACTCATGCTGACGTGCCCATCATGCCGTGCCAAACATTTGTGATCAAGTTGGATGTTTCACGAAGTGAGCCAATTTCCGAGGCATCAAAACACAACTTCATTTTCTTTTGGTCAGTCAGGTGTACATGGTTAATTTAAGCAGGGTCTCCTTGGAGCCAGTTCAGCTCCAAGGTAACATCCCTGGCAATGGAATGTCAGAATCGAGCCTGCCCTCTTTGGCAGTCTCAGTAGTTTGGTTCCAGTGCCAGGCGGTCCGGAGTATTCCAGGGCACTGCTGATGACAGATTTCCTCTGACGGATCGCCCGACTCCGGCAATATCTTACCCCAAATGCTGCTGAAACCCTGGTCCACGCCTTCGTCACCTCATGGCTGGACTATTCAAATGCCCTCCTCGCTGGTCTCCCCTCCATCACAATCCATAAATTCCAACTCATCCAAAACTTCGCTGCCCGCATACTCAACCACACCAAACTTCACTCCCCCATTACCCTAGTCCTTACCAGACTTCACTGGCTCTCTATCCTCAAGAGGATCGCCTTCAAGATCCTCACCCTTGTTTTCAAATACCTCCACTCCTCTGCACCCCTCTACCTCTCTGACCTCCTCTCTCTTCAAACCAGCTCCCGTTGCCTTCGCTCCACCTCCATGTTCCCAAATCCTCCGCTCCAACCTCGGCGACTGGGTCTTCAGCCACTATGCCCCAAGGCTCTGGAACTCCCTTCCTCACTCCCTTCGCCTTGCCCCCTCTTTTCTCAGTTTCAGGTCCCAACTGAAGACCTTTCTTTTCGACCGCGCCTTTGGTCACCTTTCTACCCCTGCCCCTGGCTCGGTCCCGGGATCCACTATTGTGAAGCGCTCTGAGACGCAGTCCAGCATGGAGGGTGCTATATAAATTGAAGTTGTTGTTGTTGACAGCACAGGATCTGGAAGGGCCGACCAGTCATTGGAGGTAGAGAATCATCTCACTCAGTTCCTGTTAGCCCTGCAAACCAAAGTCCTAATGGATTGAATGGTCCACCTGGACATGAGGAAAGGTTCCTGCACAGCAATCCATGCAGTTTCTGCTGGTTATACCGGAGCAGTAACTAACACAACTCTGGGGTCCCCTTGCATGGCTCTTGCCAACCTACACCTAATACTTTCTGGAATTAAATGAGCAGGACCGTCCCTCCAGGGAAAGAATGCAGACTCCATTCCAACTACCTATCTCCAGGATTTCTATGTGCATGGCATTCTCAGCCTGGTTTGGATACACTTAAGCATGGTGATGGGATACTGCATGTGGTTATATCCAGACACCCGTTTGACCCCCGAAAATTATAGATTCGCAACATCTTGCTAAAATGTATATATACCAGATTTCAAGTTCCAGATATGTATCCCTTCAAGACAAATGTCCGTGTGTCTGGAATGAAATATGTGCTCTTTCTCTCTGGAGGGGCACATCCTGGGTTCAATTCCAGGCAGGGAGAAACCTTGGGCAAGTTTACTTACTCCACATGCCTAATAATCCTTGAAAAAACAATAATAAATGGGTACTTTCAATCCACGACTGTTTGTGGGACACTGCTGTGCACAATTGGCTGCCACATTTTGCCCACAAATATACAGTCAATTCATTTAACAGTATATTCTGTGAAGCGCTTTGAGGCATCTAGAAGACTTGAAAAGCGCTATATCAAATGCAAGGATTATTATTATTATTATTATTCCGTGAAGCATTTTGAGACGTCTAGAAGATGTGTGCAAGGATTATTATTATTCTCCTACTTCCAGACTATTAGGTGCAGGTTGGCGAGAGATTGGACTTGGGCATTCCTGAGTTTGTGTTGGGGGACAATTGGGAGTCTAACTTAGCTTGCCATTCAGAGAACCGTCTGCCAAGCTTCCCTCTGCTTGACCATAGGACCACCCTACCCATTTGGGCTTCAGCATGCCAGGGAAAACAGGAGTTAAATTTCTGTTCATTGCTGATGAGCCAGGCTGTTATCAGTAATGCCATGGAGTACTGCAGACATGCCTGGCTCAGGAACCAGTCTACCAAGACCACCACAGAGCATTGACTCGATTCCAACATTCTGCTACCACAGGACTAGCTCATCCCCGAGGAAATAGACCATGCCTTTGTCACCTCTCGGCTGGACTATTCCAAGCCCTCCTCGCCAGTCTCTCCTCCACCACAAACCATAAAATCCAACTCATTCAAAATTCTGCCACCCGCATTCTCACTCGCACCAAACTTCGCTTCCCCATCACCCGAGTCCTTGCCAGACGTCACTGGCTCCCTGTCCCAGATAGGATCGATTTTAAGGTCCTAACCCTTGTTTTCAAATCCCTCCACTCCTCTGCACCCCCCCTCCTCTCTGACCTCCTCTCTCCTCAAATCAGCACCGGTTTCCTTCGCTCCACTGGGTCTGGCCTCCTCCATGTCGTCGTCCCCCCGCATCCTCCACTCCACCCTCGGTGGCCGTGCCTTCAGCCACTACGCCCCAAGGCTCTGGAACTCCCTTCCTCACTCCCTTTGCCTCGCCCTCTCTCTTCAGGTCTCAGCTAAAGACCTTTCTCTTCGACTGCACCTTCGGTCACCTTTCTACCCCTGCCCCTGGCTCGGTCCCAGGATCTATTGTTGTGAAATGCTCTGAGACACTGTCTGGCGTGGAGGGCACTATATATAATATATATTATATATATAATATATATATATATACACACATCGATGTTGTTGTTGAAATCTTATTTACTTCCTCCATTTCCCCAACTGCCCACAAAAATACAGTCAATCCATTTTACAATAAATCATGTGAAGTGCTTTGAAACATCCCATCGACGCTATATCAAATACAAGGATTATTATCATTATTATTAAATGTATACACTTATCCTAGCAATATTTGACTGCTGCTTCCTCCACTTCAACAAAGCACGTTGAGTTAGAAACAAGGAGTGTGGCTACAATTTAAATGTGAAATAAAACGTAAATGTAAGAGTGCATGTGTGTGTATATATATATACATAGAGAGAGAGAGAGAAGAGTTGGGCAACAGGACAACTGTTGGCAACCAAACTTTAAATATTACCATTCCGGTCCAGCTCACAAGCTGGTGTGGATTTCAGAATGCTTGCTATCAGTCAATTAAGCTTTCCCTTTAATTGGGAGTCTCAATTTGTACCGGAGATGCAAATTTGCAGCTGATTTGAAGGAAATACCTCAGGCACTTTTCTGTTTGGTGGACAGACGTTATTCATTAGGGTTGATGTAGCTGGAACTCTATGTCCCACCTCTTAACCCTCCAAGTTAGTTTGGGCAAGCCGCAGCAGATTTCTACCAAGATAGAATGAAGGTCTTAAACACGGTATCCTTCCATCTTCTATGGGGACGGTATCAACCCTGAACATGCCAAACTTGTGATTGCACAAAACAAAAATGGAGAAAGGCACAATGGGCCAAACGGTCTCCTGTGATATAATATTCTAGAAAAGGAGCAAACGAATATGAACTCTGGGAAGGCCACAGCTAAACACAAGAAAGAGTGCTTTTACAACCTTGTGAGTTAAGACTGCACAATGTTTTTCCTTTGGAAAACAGCCCGAAAAGAAAAGGAAGCACAAATTTGTGACCAGCGGCAAATGCATACAAGGTATTGAACTGCCAATGCAATTCTGTTGAATGTTGCAATGCACTAGATTTTCACGTTGACCATTCATCAAAAGTCAGTGGATGTAGCTGATAGACTATATATCAACTCTATAGTACATTAACCAAGGCACTGTATAAACTATGAGAGAGAGGGTGGGGGAGGCGAAATTGTATTCGGTACATGGACAGCCTCCGCAAGGCTAACCAAGACTTGAGCTTGAATCATTTGCTTCTGAACTGAACACTATCACTGTGGGGTATAGTACAAAACAGCATTCGGTGACCTTCCTTTTGAAGTCCCCCAGCAGTTTTTAATCTTTGTTCCGCACCTTGCTTCAGGGATAAGAGGAGTTTCCCACAGTTTTGAAAGGATGAACTGCTTGGCACTCACTCCCAGATCCTCACTCTTATCTTTGGCATGGTTTTAAGTGCTGCATCTGCTCTCCCATCGTGCTTAGTAAACACCAGCATCTTCCCTGGAATATGCTCCAACACGCCTTAAATCTGATAAAATGTACAAGTATAGGCATCCTAATGCAATGCTTTTAATAATCCAAATATAATTTTAGTGACAGCTTGGTTCTGACTAACACTTTCGCCTGTGTCAGAAGGTTGTGGATTAAACTACATATTGGGGACTTTAGCTCATATTCCAGGGTGACTTTTCACCGCAAGAGAGTAGGCACTTTTGGATGAGATGTTAAAACCAACTTCTAATTCAAGTGGTCACTGAAGATCCTGCGGCAATATGCCCTAGCCAACAATCCCTTCTGAAAAATGTGGTTATTGACTCCATGGCTGTTTGCAAGATACTTGCATAAACCCAAATTGGCTGAACTACCCAAATTGGCTGCCATGTTTGCAAAATACACAAATTACAGTAAATCCTAGATGTGCTCTTAGTCGCCCTTCTCACATGAAAAGGTGCTATATGAAAAGCAAGGATTAGAATAAACAAGAACTTGTTTTTATTTAGTGTCCTTCACGTAGGCAACATGTCAAAATCATCACACCAGTGTTTACACTGTCAAGTTTAAGGTGTCAAATTGAAGCAAAATACTGTAGTCTGAAAGTGACCACTGAAAACACCATGTTAAAGTGCTGGTTTTGAAATAAATTATTCTGGGTTAAAGGTTCAGACATTTAGAGGAAATGCAGTTTCCAAACTCATCATATACTTTCTGATTTAAACATAAAGTCTCAATCTAGCTCTAAGATTAACTTCTTTAATAGATTTTTAAATTTGTTGGTGTCTGTTACATTACTAATAATTTAATTAGGAAATCTAAATGAAATATTTTAATGTATTTATTTGGGGACTTTGCACAAATTGAAGGCCTTTATTGCCCAAATAGGAAGAATGCAATCAAAGGCTTATACAAACCTTTTAAACAGACATCATAATTGTCAAAATTAATGCTTTACATTCAAATATTTGAGATTTAGATTTCTTAACTTAATTACCTTTTCAAAGCAGTTTCTTGTACAACTCAGATCTTGTCTGAAGAATTTACTCACCTTTTCTGCTTTCCAGCATACACTTTATTCATTATTAAATATGCTATAGGTTTTTGCTGAAAGTTAATTTTTCTAGATTCCAAATTAATTTTTAAGTCATTTAAATAATAGTTGCATTATATAGAGCTGTTTTTTTTAATATGATTCTGTACCGAACTGAGGGGAACATTTAATTAATTTTACTCAAAAGATGCATTACTTCATTTTATTATTGTAGAAATTACACGATATTCTCAATTATGTTTGTAATAGTTCAGTGTCTCAACTCAAAGCTCAATGCTCAGTGGTTAGGGCAAAACCTTGGGCAAGATTCCTTAATCCACACGCCTAATAATAATCTGTCCCAAAAAAACTAAAATAAAAATTAGTCATTTTCAATCCACGACCGTTTGTGGTACACTACTGTGTGCAATTGGCTGCCGTGCTTCGCCCACAAATACAGTCAATTCCCTTTACAGTATATTCTGTGAGGCGCTTTGAGACTTTGATCAGATGTGAAAAGCGCTATATTAAATGATGCAAGGATTATTATTATTACATACAATATGAGCCTGAAGGCCTCTGCATCCTTTCCAGTGCGGCATAGAAATTTCACCTGGATCTAGATTTACTCCATTTATGTAGTGTTTCAGAGCATTCAGAATTTGGCAAATTCTCTACATTATGAACTGTATTTCGGCCCGACAAGAGGCAAAATTACAGTCACGATCTGCTGAGAAACAGTCAGGCGGTGATGTGTTCAATCCGCCCACGTGGAGTTGGGCACTGAGCATTTGATTTACAGCACTGGGTCATTGTTTTCATTGGACATTTTCAGGAGAATTCAATAATATAATCTCATATGTATTTAAAGCCTGCTTAAACCACATGAGTGTTGTATTTAGGAAAACGATGTGGGAAGAAAGAAAAGTGTTGAGGTGGTCACTAGATTTAGTTTGAAGCAATTTAAAAATGGCTGTATTAAAGAAATTCAGAGCTCACACTACAAAATTCTATGCTTCAAGTACTGGAAGACTATAATAATCTTTGCATTTGATACAGCGCCTTATCACGTCTTTCAGACAACAGCAACAAAATTACATTCATAGAGCAGCTTTCATGTCACGAGAACGTCCCAAGGCACTGATGGGATGTCCTCCCAACATCTCAAGTACGTCACAGAGTATATTGTAAACTGATTGACTGTATTTTGTGCGTGAAACGTGGCAGCCAATTGCAACACAGAAGTCATAAATTGAACGACCAATATTTTTTATATCGTAATTTTAAAAAATGTTTTTGTTAAACAAAAGCTATGAACTGAAACTGGCTTCACCACACTGAAGATACTCTGTTCGATTCCCGGGGTGGTGGTGGGGAGGGGAGGGGGGAACAGTGTGTTAAATCTTTAGGCAAATTTCCTTACTCCACACACCTATGTTTATCTGGTCGACTGTTGGAACCCGGTTGTTAGTCGGCGGATTGCTTTCCAGGGGTGATTTACCCCCCCCCCCGCCCCGCCAAAAAAGAAATTGTCTCAACTCATGACTCTTTGTGGTACACTGCTGTGTGCAATTGGCTGCCGTATTTCGCCTACGAATGCTTACGCTTACGGTCAATTCCCTCCACAAAGTAAACCTGAAGAGCTTCGAGACATCTCAATGACGTGATCAGGTGCTATATCAAATGCAAGGATTATTATTATTATTATCACCATCATCTCCGCACAGCTTCTAGGGACTGCACAGCTCACCCATCAACTGGAGAGGTGCACAGCGCTTGGAAGTACTGCCTGGCCTGACCATATCATTTATATAAAGAAAGTTTCACTTCTCCCTCGCAATAGCAAGTTGACAGATTCTGAAATTAATTAGCATAGACCCAACCTACTGAGACAGGGAGCCCATTGAACCCATCTCTCTACAATGCAGTGACTGAGGGACAGGATCAACCGGAAGGTGGGCAAGAAAAGAAGCATTGTTCCTTCAACACTATTCACATCAGAAGCTAATCCACTTACATTTTAATAATGGGTGGTGGTTGGGGGGGGGGGGAGGGGGGATTTCAGTATTTTGCTAACATTTATTTTATCCCAAAATTCCTTCAATATCTTTCAACAGAATATCTTCAGACAGAAGTGACTTGTGTCCTATTAAAAGTTCTGTTTGGATTCAGCTGAAAAATACTATTCCATTTGTTGCCAAGCCCGAAATGAAGCAGTGGGAGGAGGTGGGGGGGGGGTAGAAATATAAGACAGTCACCAGCAGATCTAAAAGGGAGTTTAGGAGGAACGTCTTTATGCACACAGAGGGTGGTGGGAATGTGGAATTCAATGCCGGAAGCTGTGGTTGAAGCAAAAAGCAACAATGTACTTTGAAGGGAAGCCTGATGTACGCACGAGGAAGAATGAAAATAGGAGGTATGTGGAGTGTAAAGACCGGCACAGACTCTTTGTACCAAATGGCTTGTATCCAAACTGTTATTCTATGTTGTCGACTCCTGCGGTTGCATTTTTCCATTGTAAAATTAGAGGTTCAGGTTCCAATTTCTTCAGCACGATCTGTGCATTTTTAGATAGAAAATGGGTTGAACTGGAATAGTAATTTGTCTTCTCTCCCTCCACCCCACACAGGGAGCATGGAATCAACCCACTCAGCTCCTGTTAATCCTGCAAGCCGGAGCCCTAATGAGTAAGATGGTCCTAGCTGAACAAGCAGTGGGAAAAAGCTTGCCAGACAATATCAGCAGCAAGCTGGTTAGACTTCTACAATTACCCACAACGCACGCTCTAGGATCCCCAAGCCTTGATTCTTGCCAACCTACGCCTAATACTCTCCAGAATTAGGTATAAGCAGGATGCTTCCCTCCAGGGAGGGACTGTGCATTCCTTTCCAACAATCTCTCTCTGGAATTTCCATGTGTAGGTTGGATGCATAGGATTCTCAGTTTGGTTTGGATACTCTTACACATGGTAATGGGTTTCCGAATGTGTCAGGCTACAGTCTTTCTGATGAAGCGAGACAAGCAGCCAATATGGACGCTACCATGAACAAACAGTAAATCCAATTCTAACCACTAGCCTGTACGTAGCACAAGTCCAAAACAACAACAAAATTACATTTGTTTAGTGCCTTTCACGTCGGCAAACTCATTGGTAAAAGCATCAGTGGGATACACAAGGCAGTTAGAGACTGATGAAGACTGCTACCTCAGTCACTGCAATTCTGCTTCAGAGCATTATTCCTTAGAGAGAAGTTGAAGTATTTAGAGGGCTAAGAAGTTACGTTAACAGCTAGCTTCTCTGTACAATATGCAGATTACTTATCAATTCTATAGGAAAATGCAAAAGCGGGTACATTGAGCTTATTGTCTTCAGACCATTTAACTTGAGAGCTTCAAGACTGTTCTCTCTGTGCATTGATAGGAAATTCACAAAGTTCATTCCCCCCCACCCAAGGAAAACTAGCAATGAACCAGCACTGCTGCAAGTTCCCATGGCCATTATATAAACAAGACAATGAAATTAAGCAGAATATTGGATGGGGCGATGACAATAACAGTAAAGCATCAATTATGCATTTGAACATCCTGAAAATGGTACTTTTACAATATAAGTATTTATGTACCGTTACAAAAATCTCTCTGAATACAATGAGAATTAAAATCATCACTATAAATGTGATTCGATACATTTACCCACCTCTTGAAAAATTCAACTACTTCAACAAATTCAAGTACTTTAAAATTTTTGCGTGGACTTCTTTTGGTTAATGCAACTTCTCTAATTTTGTCTGAACTTGATACATTTCTAGAGTATAATTGCAGGAACTTCTACAGGATTTAGTTCTCTGAAGGCTGTGGTCATATTTACCCAAGTAAAGTTAATTACGAGAATAAGCCACCACCAACTACCCTCAGGAGAAGCATTGTGCAAACTTTAGCCTGGTATAATTTAATTATTTTACAACTCCTGTGTGTAAAACAAAGGATTAGAAATTCAATTATACTGCAGCACTGCCATTTTTTGGATCCACTGAAACGCAGACAGTCACTCCAAATGAGGATTTCTTGCATAACTTAAAAAACGAATACGATTAGAAAAGTCTTAAAAACCTCACAGACACCCGAGGTGGTCTAGAATGAAGAACCAAGGGGTTTAATTCAAGCGTGGCAGAAATTGGCATTATGCCAGAGAGTTTGTCGTCCAAGTAGCTTCAACATATTGAATCAGTGCCATGTCCTGCTGAAAGACTCCAGATTCATTTGAACTGGTTCACAATCCTTAGTGTGCAAGGGCAGTGTGACTCATCCACATGTATTATGTTTGCTTTGGGGGGAGGTGGGCAAGTGATAGAACGAAGGGATGTCAAAAGAGCTTGAAATTATTCCTTCCCCCTCTTCGACAAAGCTGGAAATTGCTGCAGTCAAGACAAGATCCCATAAAGTCCAGATAACTCCTCACTTCAAGGGAGAAGGGCCCAGTAACAAATTATCTGATGTGACGAGTTAGCCACGGGTTCTCATTTTATGCTGCTTGGCGTCAGTTTCTCTGACATCGGTTCCGAGCACCAATCTTGCCCAACCGTCAACGAGCACCAGTCACAGCAAAACCCTTCAATAGACTAGAGACCTCTGAGATTGGATAAGAGAATCCTCTGATGAGGTGAGACGTGCATACTCACATGCATCGCAGAAGCTTTGTTCTATTGCATAGCTTTACCGTGGCTTAAGCCAGGGTTAATTATACATAGAGTTTATTGTATTAGAATTCTGCAATACTGCTACAGTAGTTCAATTTATTTCAGTCATATTGTAATTGTATTCCTAGCAGAATTAATTTGCAAAGTAAATTTAAAAATATATAACGTAGCAGGCAGCATTGCCTGCCTGCTAATGGTAAAATGGGCAGACACATGGCAGGTGAAATTTAATTTAGAGAAATGTGAGGTGATGCATTTTGGGAGGAGAAATTAGGGGAGACAATATAGGCTAGATAGTACAATTTAAAGGGGTGTGAAGCAACAGAGAGACCTGGGGGTTTGTGTAAGTGATTCTTTGAAGGTGATAGGACAGGTAGACAAGGTTGTTAAAAAAGCATAAGGGATACTAGGCTTTATAAATAGGGGCATAGAGTACAAAAGTCAGGAAGTTCCGACTAACCTCTATAAAACTTTGGTTAGGCCTTAGTTAGAGTACTGTGTACAATTCTGGTCACCACACTTTAGGGAGGATGTTAAGGCATTGGAAAGGATGCAGAGGAGATTTACCAGGATGGTACCAGGAATGAGGGACTTCAGTTATGAGGAAAGGCTAGAGAGGCTAGGTTTATTTTCATGGAGCAGAGGTTACAAGGAGACCTAATAGAGGTTTGCAAGATCATGAGGGGATTTGCCAGAGTAAACAGGGAAAAACTGTTTCCACTGGTGGGTGTATCAGTGACTCGTGGTCACAGATTTAAAATAGTTTCAAAAAGAAGCAGAGGAGAGATGAGGAGAAATTGTTTCACTCAGCGAATTGTTCGAATCTGGAATGCATTGCCTGAAAAGGGGGTGGAGGCCGATTCGATAACAACTTTTAAAAGAGAGGTAGATAGACATTTATTTGGGGTGGACGGGTTTTCACGGTTATGGGGAGTGAGATTGAATTGCTCTTTTCAAAGAGCCGGCACAGACTCGATAGGCTGAATGAGCCTAATGAAAGGGCCTCCTTTTGTGCCGTAAGATTCTATGATTGGACAGCCTGATTTGTTTCTATACGATACGTCACCCAACAAGAATTATGTCATGTGTAATACTCTTGGCGGATTCCAGCTTGCTTCACATCCCCCGTCTCAGCCTCCCCACCATTGTTGGGCGGGCCTTCAGCCATTCTGCCTCCACTCTCTGGAAATCCATCCTTCAGTCCTTCTGCCTCGCCCCATCCCTCGCCTCTTTCAAGACCCACCTCAAGGTCTTCCTCTTCACCATGTTTTCGATGAACCTCCTCCCTCCCCCCCACAGTCCTTCACCCTCCCAAATCCCTAACTCTAGCTCAGGCTCCAGAATACTATCTGTTCAGCGCCTTGGAATGTCCTCCCGACGTGAAAGGCACTACACAAATATAATTTTGTTGCTATGTTTCAAAATACGTGGCAACTCAATCCATGACTGTTTATG
>CM068744.1:110489385-110854953 GCA_035084275.1 Hydrolagus colliei | reverse complement strand
TTACACTCACTCATAATCACTCACACTCACTCACTCATAATCACTCACACTCACATGCACTCACTCATAATCACTCTTACACTCACTCACACACTCACATACACTCACTCACATGCACTCACTCATAATCACTCTTACACTCACTCACATACATGCACTCACTCATAATCACTCTTACGCTCACTCACATACACTCACTCATAATCACTCTTACATTCACTCACATACACTCATACACTCACTCACATACACTCACTCATAATCACTCATACACTCACACACATACACTCACTCATAATCACTCACATACACTCACTCATAATCACTCATGCACTCACTCACTCACAATCACACATACACTCACTCTTACACTCACTCATAATCACTCACATATACTCGCTCGCTCACTCACTCATAATCACTCACATACACTCACTCACTCAATCATTTACATACACTTACTCATAATCACTCACATACACTCACTCACACTCAATCACACAATCGCAAACTCATAATCATTCACACTCATAATCATTCACACTTGCAATCACTCACACACTCATAATCACACACACTCCCTCACAATCATTTACACACACTCACCCCCTCACAATCACTCACTTGTAATCACCCCCTCATACTCACTCACTCACTTACACTCACTCCCTCACAATCACTCACTCAATCACTTAGACTCACTCCCTCACAATCACTCACTCAATCACTTACACTCACTCCCTCACAATCACTTACACTCACTCCCTCACAGTCACTTCCCTCTCACAATCACTCAATCACCGCCCTCATCACTTTCACACTCACTCCCTCATAATCACCCTCTCAAAACCACTCAAAAATCACACTCCCCAACACTCAATTGCACCACCCACCACACACACACTCACTCTCTCTCACCACTCATTCCCTAACCATTCCCCACACAAACACTCACCTCCCCCACATCACTCAACTCACCCTCTCAACCACTCTTATTGAACACATTCATCCACCAAACTCCTTACACAGCCCTGCTCACACTCCCTCCCTCCCTTCATTCAAAAAAAATCCAACACAGAGGCAACGGGAGATCCTCCACACACTCACTTGTGCATTTTAATTCCAATTATTGTTTTGCACTCTGTGTGAGCTGCACTTTTCAACATCTCTCCCTCTCTCCTCCCAAACATCTCTCCCTCCCTCTCTCTCTCCCCCCCCCACCCCACCAAACATCTCTCCCTCCCTCCCTCTCTCCCCCCCACCCCCCCCCCCACCAAACATGTCTCCCTCCCTCTCCCTCTCCTCCCAAACATCTCTCCCTCCCTCTACCCAACATCTGTCCTTTCCTCTCTGTCTCTCTCTCTCCCCAAAGCCTTTCCCTCCCCCTCTCTCCAATCTCTCTCACCCCAATATATATCTATCTCTCTCTCTCTCTCTCCAACTTCTCTCCTTCCTTTCCCTCCCTCCCTCTTCCATTCACAAAAATGCCATGTCTTTGCGAGCAAATAAAGCGTTTGCAGTATTTCTATCTGTGTGTGCACTTTCTCTCTTTCTCTGTGTATCTTAAGAGGCTTGCCAGAGTGAGAGAGACAGAGAGAGAGAATGAAGAGGTTGAAGCGCATTGATATTGGTTTCCACCAAATCGGATGTGATTGTAATCAAGAGGAAATCTCTAGATGTGAGTGGCTGGTTAACAGAGAGAGAGAGACAGAGAGACAGCCACAATCTGTCTGTCTCTCTGTCTGTCTGTCTGCAGGCCACCCAGGCCAGCCCTAACAGGGGCTTTTCAAGATCACATTTCAGAGGGTGCGGATTAGCTCGGGGTTGGTGGGGGGTTTGCGTTGTCGTGGGTTGAGGGTACAGATTATAATATTAATAATAATAATCCTTGCCTTTGACACAGCGCTTTCCACATCTTATCGACGTCCCGAAGCGCTTCGCAGAATGCACCGTAAAGTGAATTGACTATATATATTAGTGGGCGAATCGCGGCAGCCGATTGCGCACGGCGTTCCCCCCCCCCCCCCCCACCCCACACACACACACACACAGTCGTGGATTGAAAATGACCAATTTTTTTTATTATTGTGGGGGGTTTTTTGGAGGGTTTATTATTATTAGGCGTGTGTGTGTGTGTGTGTGTGTGTGTGTGTGTGGAGTCAGGAAACTCACCCAAGGTTTCGCCCTGACCTGCCTGGATTCGAACACAGGTCTCCCCAGCTTGCAAGACAAGTGCTCAGGGGGTGGGTGGGTGAATGGGAGGGATGGGGTGGTGGGGGGGAAAGCAGGGTAGGTCCCAGTTGACTGGTCCACCCCTGCCCGCTGATCCAGCTGATCCAGCCGGGCGGGGGGGGGGGGGGGGGGGGGGGGGGGAGTGGGGCGGGGGGGGGCGGGGGGGGGGGGGGGGGGGGGGGGGGGGGAAGCCGGGGACCCGAGTGTGAAGGAGGGCGGGGGCGCAACAAAAGGTGTGGGAGCGGGTGGGTGCAGCTATTCAATTTGTGGCGAAACCTCGAGCAAGTTTCCTTGCTCCACAGGCCTGATCTCATTTTAAAAACAATAATAGTTTGGTCAAGCAATCCACGGCTGTTTGTGGGGGACGCTGCCGTGCGCAGCCGGCTGCCGCGTTTCGTCCACAAATGTACTACAGTCAATTCACTTTCCGGTACACTCTGCGAGGCGTTTTCAGACGTCCAGAAGATGTGAAACGTGCTACGTTAGAAGCGAAGGCTGTAGTTATTATTATGATATTGTCCATGCGGATCAAGCACCCGGCGACACCGCCTGGGGTGTGGCACGGCCTGTATACATGCGATGGATTCGTCGTTACTCATACGCATTCCAGGGAGCGCATCTGTCGTGCAGACGGGTTGGAAACCGACGACGTATCGCATCATGGAGGCGTCTCGAAGCACCGCGCGGCAGGCGTCGCAAAGCGGTCGAAATGTGGCGTGTGGAATTGCGTCCGGCGGCCTGCCACAAACGGGCTGTGGACCAGGTTGTTGGGGTGGATGCGAGAGGATCCGACGATTTGAAAAGCGAAGTGAGCTTCTCGCCCCTGGGGTGACTTTGGCCACAAACCCCCAGGCGAACATGTGTTTCCCGATTTCATGGGCGTCGATGGCAAACTGGACACTGCATTCACCTACGAGATACGGAGTCACTGAACTTTGCAGTGAAATCTTACTCAGAGCTTTGATTTTCTTTGACAATGCCATAAGGTGTGATACAACAACAATAATAATCCTTGCATTGGGTATGACCCCTTCTGTCAGAACGACGTCTCAAAGCGCCTCAGAGGATTCAATGCGAAATGAAGTGACTGTATTTTGTGGGCGAATGCAGCAGCATAATTTGCACACCACAGCGCCCCACAAACAGCCATGGAGTGAGTGACCAATTTTATTCGGGAGCAATTACTCGGCGAAACTCCCTTCTCTTTTCAAATATTGCAATAATAATCCGAATCCTTGCATTTGATCTAGCATTTTTCACACCTTCCAGATGTTCTCTGAGGTATGAGACCCGTCGAGGGCGTGGAGGGTGCCATATAAATGGAAGTTGTTGTCTCAAAGTGCTTCACAGAACATACTGTGAAGTGAACTGACTGTATGTTTGTGGGTGGAATGCGGCAGCCAATTGCGCCCAGCGGTGTCCCACAAATTGCCGAAGAATGAAATGACCAATTTATGATTGTTTTGTTTAGGGATTATTATCAAGCGTGTAGATTATGGAATCTTGCCCAAGGTTTAGCCCTGCCTGGAATTGAACCCAGGTCTCTCGCTTTCGTGGATTGAAATTGGTCATTTCAATCCACGACTGTGTGTGGGACACTGCTGTGCGCAATTGGCTGCCGCGATTCGCCCACAAATATATACAGTCAATTCACTTTACAGTATATTCTGTGAAGCGCTTTGGGACGTTGATAAGATGTGGAAAGCGCTATATCAAATGCAAGGATTATTATTATTATTATTTCAAGGCGAGTGATCTAACCACTGAGCTCCAGGACTCCAACGGGATCTTTAACGTCCACCTGAATAGACGGACAACACCTCGTTTTAACATCTCACCCTCCGACAATGCAATATGCCCCGGCACCTCTGATGGGTCACCATCGATCAGATGAATTCCTTTAAATGGAGGAATTGCTGGTGTATCTGACCATCTGACCAGGGTTTGAAATGTTCATTCCCCCCACTTTGCGGAGTTTTCATCTCAGAGCCCTTTCAACCCGTACCTCAAATGGCGCTTTCCGTCACTTTTGCCATCCCATCCCCAGTTTGGGTGTTTATTCACACTGTGAATGTGCTTTGGGTAGTTCTCCCACTGGGAAAGGCTCTGTGTAAAGGAAATTGTTTTGTCTGAAGCACAGAGTGAAAATTTGCTGCCCTCCCCTGGAACGCACCTATAACAGCACAAAATATGATTGTCGAATCTGGAAGCCGCGTTTTTTCCAGACCAACAACAGCAGCATTTCACAGGATTTCACAGTGGAAACATTCAAGCTCCACGTCTCTATCTCTCCCATTCTTGCTTGACCCCTTTGGCGTCTCATCATTCGGAGGATTCAATTCATGATACTGCTCCTCACCTTTAAAACCTTCCGTGGACTTGCTCCACCCTACCTCTGCGACTTCCTAACCCCTCCCCGTTCCTGACCCCAGCTCGGGTCCGAAACATTGACTATCCAGCACCTTGGGATGTCCTCCCAACGTGAAAGGTGCCATACAAATGTAATTCTGTTGTTGTTCTTGTGATTGTGGACTTTGGTAGCAAACGATGCGTTTTTAGCTGGTTACCCCAACACACACTTTGTGAATCCCCAAGCCTTGGCTCTTGCCAACCAGCACCTAATACTTTCTGAAATTCGGTAAGCACACTGAGACCCTTGAAAGACTCTACATGATAAAATAATCCTTGCATTCGATATAACACCTGTCATGTCGGAAGGGTGTCTCAAAGCGCTTTACAGCTTGCCGAAAGTGAGGTAAAAGAGCCACGTCTTGGAGGGAGGTTAGTTAGAGAGATCTGTGAATGGAACTCCGGAGGCCAGGGTGGCTGAAAGTCAGCCCACTGATTGTGGGACGTACAGAAAGGGGACATGGGATAGGCAATTCCGCCCCCCCCCCCCCCCCCCCCCGAGAAAATTGGTTGTCCTGTTTATAAATAATAATGATATGAATATTAACAATGTACTGTAAACGCAGATTGACTGTGTATTTTGCACGGCAGATTCTGGGTAGCTGTTTGAGACTGCCAAACAGTGCAGTGAGGCACTGTATCAAAAGGAAAAATTGTGACATGAATGGAAGGTTGTTGTTATGGAGAACAATTAATTGTGGCTCTGGTAAAAAGCTGATTTCTTATTTGCTTTAGTTACAGATTGTCCAGGTTAATTATAGCCCCAAGCTCCTGTTCCTCCAGATGGCCAATTAGGTGACTAAAGCAGATACAATTACTCATGCGATATAATGGTGAGATGTTTTAATTTCTCCAAAGACTACCTTCACATAACCCCTACTGGTTACCAGGAATAGCACCGATGCATCATACGCAAGACCGCAAGACAGGTTCGGAAATGCAAGAGCTCTCCACTCCATCCCCCCCACCCCCACCCCCCACCTTTTGGCCAACGTTTCCCCTACCGACCACCCACCCTCCATCCATACTGATGTGCGTTTCAGCATGTATTCACCAGATCACAAAATTGGTCTAGATGAAGAAGGCTCTTTGGTCACCTGATTTCATTTCTCCAGAACACCCACCTCACCTCCCCACCCCACCCCAGCATCGGGCTAGTTTTTTAATGAGGCCAGTTTCCTTACCTGAACCACCCTTCCTGGCAACGCTGTTCTAGTCATGAATCAACTTCTAGGTAAATAAATATTTCCTGGCGTCTATCTTGAAATTCCCCTTCACAACTGTGAACCTGTGAACCTGTGTCTTCTTAGTCCTACTGTGTTGGTGCAAAGTATTATTCTGCGTTTATCTTTTCAATCCCACTTAAAATGTTATACACCTCTACAAATTCCCCTCTGACGCATCTTCTCTCAAGACTGAATGAGTCCTGGCTTGCCTACAGCTCATTCCTCAGTCGAACACTAGGGACACCGTCAATCGTAGCGACAATGAAACGTGGTGGTGTTAATTTAATGCAGGTACCAAATAAGGAATACCGCAAATTTTGCTCCAGAGAAACAGAAATATATAATAATCATTTTTTTTTAACGCTTGATATGGTGTGCTTCACGTCAGAAGGAACATGGGTGTTCTGGAAAGGTGAGAACAGATGGGCCAAAGGAGCTTCTTCCTCCGAATCAATGTTTTGATCAATGTTATAGTCTAAGCTGACACTCCAATACAGTGCTGAGGGGTGTTTTGCATTGTTGGAGATGCCATTCTTTGGATGAAATGTTAGACCAGTGGTTCCCAACCTTTCAGTTTTGCTGCCGATTCCCAAATTAGCCTCCAACCGGTACTCCCACCACTAGGGGGCGGCAAGTGACCAAAGCAAAGCTGTGCCCCACAAATTTAACTGATGACCCTTTGCGACCCAACTGAGGACCCCCGCGACTCTGATTTGGGTCGGGACCCGAGGTTGGGTCCCGTCTGCCTGCTCAGGTGGATGTTAAAGATCCTGTGGCTCTATTTGGAAAGAGAAGGGAGTTTCTCTCTACCAATGTCCCAGCCAACAATGCCCTAATAAAACTGGTCACTTGCTGTTTATAGGATATTGCTGTAGTCAACTTGCTGTTGCATTTGCCTACGAATAGTCACGCCACTGCACAATATATCCTGTTCGATTTTTCAAACAGTAAATTTTATCTGAAACATCCTTCTGACACGATAAGGCTCTGCATCAAATGGAAGGATTATTATAAGGATTATTATCTGGCCTTTAGTACGAACTTAACATTTTCTGGATTGAAGTTAAACCGGATGTAATGCACTGAGCAATCACTGGAGGTCTCACTTCTTACCCCCCCACCCCACCCTCATTGCTCAAACCTTCAATCGCACCTTCTTGGTAGATTTTAGTCCCACAAAGGATCTGTTTTTTGGTTGACGCTCCGATGCAATGCTGAGAGTTTATTGTCATGTCAGAGTTGCTGTCTTTCAGTTGAGACATTAAACCGAGATCCCATCTGCTTGTCCAGGTGGACGTTAAAGATAGGGAGGGAATTTCTTTCTCCCGTTGCCTTCGCCAACAATCCCTCCAATAAAATTGGTCACTCACCCCACGACTATTTGTGAGACACTGCTGTGCACAACTGGTTGCTACGTTTGCCCACAAAATACAGTCACTCCACTTTACCGTATATCCGTGCAGCAATTTGAGGCATCTCAGGGATGTCATCAGGCACTATTTCAAATGCAAGGAATATTATTATTATTTGATGATTGCTACCCTCTAGAAACTGAATGAATAATAATAATAATAACCCTTGCATTTGATATAGCGCTTTTCACGTTTTCTAGACGTCTCGAAGTGCTTCACAGAATGTAATGCTACATTCCTTGAAACCTTTTCTAAGTCCAGGTGGTTTTGATAATTGCAGCTGGCACTCAAGGCGCTTTGTAATAAGTGCTTGAGTTAAGAATTGACAGGATATTGAACAACCAATACTATTCATTCACCCACCAGCTGTCGTCAGGAGATAAAGATGGCCCTTAAAAAATATTTATATCTCCTTTATTTTCTATTATAAACTAACAAAGCCACAATGTCTGTCTGCGCTTCAAGAAGCATCTCAATAACCAATTGATGTAGAGACGTGTTTTATACTTGACCAGAAAGGTCTTGCATCTGGGAGTGACATGGACGTATTTGTTTTTGGGGTATCTCGCATCGTTCATCAGTTTCGCATTTTTCGATGCAGTTACACATCTTGTGGCTAGCGAGTCAGAGTAGCGCTGTGGGTCACGGAGCACGTGCAGGTGTACGCACACACCACAGTTAACACCTGGTGGCCACACCGGCTGACCGCAGCGCTGTGGCATCCTGCGTCACAGAGTACGCACATAGTCAAGCGACGGGAACAGAATAAAGAACAAAGACAAATCTAAGCCGTGGCAACGACAACAAAATTACGTTTTGAAACCAATGAGTTCTCCCCACCAAGTCCTCCCGCAGGAGTCCTCCCAATATGAGTATGGATAAAGATGAACTGTCTGTCTGTGTGTCAATCTTCATTCCATATTGAAGCATTTGGTTGCAAACGTAGCTGTGATGGGTACAGCTAGTAATATATATGTATGTGTGTATATATTATGCTATATATATTTCACCCACAAAATATACAGTCAATACACTTTACAATATATTCTGTGAAGCGCTTTGAGACATCGCAACGACATGATAAGGTGCTATACTATATCAAATGCAAGGATTATTATTGTTGCCAAGATCCTTGACAGTACCTCCACGGCCTTGCCCCCCTCCTACCTCTCTGACCTGCGGACCCTCTACCAACCTGTCCGCTCCCTCCATTCAGCAGGCTCCAGCTTGCTCGATGTCTACCACCCGATCTGCTCTACCATCGGCGGCCACACTTTCAGCTCCTCTGGCCCCGCTTTTTGGAACCCCTTCCTACAATTCTTTCACCTTGCTCTCTCCCTTGTCTTCTTCAAGGCATGACTCAAGACCCTCCTTTTCGACCACGCCTTCAGCCGCCCCCCCCCCCCCCCCCCACCTCTCGGCCCTCCCTCATCCCAACCCTGCCCCCTACTCCTCCTCCATGCTCAGGTCCTGACCTCTGATGGTTCAGTGCCTTGGGACATCCTCCTGACATGCAAGGCGTTCTACAAATCACATTTTTTTTGTTGTGATAGTAATAATTATTATTATGAGATGCGGTGAACTTGTCGTTCCTGGTTAGAGGAATGTGTAATCAACCTCAGGGGAACACGGAAGAGAGTTTGCCCTCCAGATAAAGCTATCCGTCACTTCATGGCATGTGCACAAATTGGGTTGACACCAAATAAATAGCCCTAAGCTTTGTATGAAATACTGTGAGGCACTTTGAGATGTTCTCTTGAAGCAAAAAGCGCTGAGTCAAAGGCAAGGATTATTGCTCCTATTTTGGCTGTACATTTCCCCCTGTGTAAATAATAATAATCATTGCGTTTGACACAGTGTCTTAACATATCATTGAAAGTCTCAAAGTGATTTACCGAATACTGTATATTGTAAAGTGGATTGACTATATTTTGTGGGTGAAATATGGCAGCTAATTGCGCACGGCGGTGTCTTACAAACAGCCGTAGATTGAGTGACCAAATGATATATTTTTTCTTTTGAAGGGATTATTATCCCTGGAAAGCAATCTGCCACTCGTCTAACAACTGGGTTCCTACTTACTGCCAATTAAACAGAGGTGTGTGGAGTAAGGAAACTTGCCTAAGGCTTTGCCTTGCTCGGGGATTGAACCCTGGTACTTGTAAGGCGATTGTTCTAACCACTATGTCTACAGGGCTCCACGGGGTTAAGATTACTATTTGTCTGATTCCAGACAACAGTGGATTTCGCCTACTTGGGTGGCGAAATTTAACCGAGGAGACACGCTGAAACAGCCTCCGTCACTGCGACCCATCATTATCTGCCCACTTTAAACAGCAATTACAAATTTTTCCTTGACTGAATCAACTCTTTCTAAACCCGCCTTGAAGGCATTTTCTTCAATGGCAAAGATTCTGCCCTGGTCATAACGGGCAGGGGAGTATTGCAATTATCAGGCCATTTTTTCCCCCCAGATTAACTCAGTGAAAGCATAAAGTATCCTCAATGCGCCTGAGAAGACATTTAATAATTCACTGGACAACATTTTTAAACATTGATTGTGTCTTGCTTTCAACAAAATGATTGTGCGCAAACTAGTTGCCACATTCGCCTAGAAAACACAAGTCACCTCATGTTACAGAGAAGTACTTTGAGACATCGCCTCAACCTGAAAGGGGCTGTATTAAATCCAATAATAATACTACTAATAATTATTATTATAAATTGGACCACCGCAAGCTTTAAGTCATGGTCTAAATATGATTTACAACTATAGGTATTTGATAGCAGTCGAAAATGCTTCCTGTTAACTAAAGCCTCTGGTTGCTAACATTTGACATTTTGTTTTTTGGCAGACTCTCGGGAGGGGACATGGAGCAGGCAGTGTCCACTGAGTGGAGGGAGCGGACAGATTGGTAATGTCTTAATAATTCGCACAGAGGGTAGGACTGTGGAGGGCTTTATGTGGAACGACAAAATCAACCTCCCTTCTTATCCTTAATTACCTTCTGGTTAAAGAAAACCTTCCTGGTGTCTGTCCCAAATAAGCCTAGAATGTCAGCTCCTAGTCTTGACACATGTCTCGAATGCACAACCTTCTGATCCAGAGGCAACAATATCACCAACTGAGCCACGATGACACATGGACTGCCGCGTTGTTGGAGGGCGGTTGCCTCAAACGAGCATCAATCTGAGATCCTGTCTGCTGGTGGACATTAAAGATCCCATGACAATTTGTGAAACTAGAAGAGAATTTCTCTATGTCCCGGCCAGCAATTCTCCGTCGCTCCACTTCTTTTCAATACGACAATGTTCACATGAATCACCAAGGTATACAGTGGAGGAAGCTTTTCAGAGCGGTAAAACGGCAGGAATGAAAGTGAAATCAATCAGGTAGAATTGGTTAGGACACAGAAAGTTTTAATTTACTTAGCCTCACTTCAGGAACTTTGAGCTTACACAGTCTAAGGTGATGCTCCAGGAGAGCGTTTGGGGCGTGCTATATTGTTGGAGGCGCTGTCCTTCGGTTGGGATGTTAAACTGTTGAAGTAGACTTTAAAGATCCCCAGTCACCTCTCAAAAAGAGAAGAGAGTTTTCTCTCCCAAAGTCCTGGCCAACAATCCGCCAAATAAAACTAGTTCTGCATTTTATGGCTGTTCGTTGGGGCATCGCAGCACGCAAATTGGCTGCCGTGTTCTTCTACCAAATACACAGTCACTATAGTTTAAAGTGTCACAAGATCCTTATCTCTGGGAGAGAATTTCATGCTCCTTCCTGGTGTAGTCTGAAAGGAGCGATCCTTCCCCTCTCTATTACTGTTTGCTTTTCATGCTTGATCAGAGCGGCCTCACAGGTTACACCAAAACGTTTAGCGGTTAGTGAAATACCCTTCATTTATTCAATCCCCAAGGCTTCTATATATATATACATGTATATATTAGGGTCCGGCGATATATCGATATATCGCTAAAACCCGATATAATTTTCATATCGATACGCCGATATAGGCATTTCGAAAATATCGATATATCGAAAAATCAATATATCGAGGTAAGAAATCGGAATGCGCTGAACTACAAGACCCAGAATGCTCATCTCTATACACAATACACAGACCGAGGTGCAAAGCCGCCATATTGTATTCATAGTCATCGAATACAATATACGGGTATGCAAGGGGTGGTGGGGGGGGGTGGTGGGGATAGAAGGCTGGGGGGTGGGGGGAGGCGGAGAGAGACGGCTGGGGGGCGGGTGAGAGGGAGAGAGACGGCTGGGGTGGGGTGAGGGGGGGGAGAGAGACGGCTGGGGGGTTAGGGAGGGAGAGAGACGGCTGGGGGGGTGGGGGGGAGAGAGACGGCTGGGGGCTGGGGGGGAGAGAGATGGCTGGGGGGGGTGAGGGGGGGAGAGAGACGGCTGGGGGGGTGAGGGTGGGAGAGAGATGGCTGGAGGGGGGAGGGGGAAAGTGACGGCTTGGGGGGGTTGAGAGATGGCGGTGGGGTGGTGGGAGAGACGGGGTGGATGTGATAATAACAGATAGATAGAGATGGGGGTGATGTGAGAGAGACACAGAGACACAGACAGAAAAACACAGAGATGGAGAGAGTGAGAGACACAGAGAGAGAAAGATATTTACCTCCTGAGGAGATAGGCCCCGAATGCGCGCGCACCCGGAATGCACGCTCACCCCCGAACGCATGCGCAGTACGAAAAACCCGAAAATATCGATATTTCGGTATATCTCGATATGAGCCGATCGATATATCTAAATCGGAAAATGTCCATATCGACGGACCCTAGTATATATATTCCCGCATTTGGAGCAGTCATCACAAACATGCACATAATTCTTATCTAACACATTGATAATGTTATATAAATATAACTTTAACAAGGTATAATATCCCATATTGTAAGATATCTAACCACTGAGTGTCAACACTTCGACCACCAGGGGTAAACAAGTAGAGTAACCTTACCCCAAATTTATATCTCAGCAAAGCTGATGAGATTCAGGATTTTAGGATCAGTAATGTTAGAGTCAAGTGTTAGTTCCAACTCCAAACCTCAACAACTCCCCTCACTCTCTCGTCCCTTTTTTTCATACCTCCAATGATTGTCCCCGTCCCGTATATCTTTTTTCAACCAGTTCTTCGCACTTTAACAATTTGGAAACATAAAACTTGTTAACTCCCAGAATTTAGCACAAGAACCAAAAACAAAAAGACAATTTTTTTTTTTGTGTGGGGGGGAGAGATTACAGTATTCGCCCCAGAAAGCGATCAACCAATCGACTAGCAATTGGGTTCCTACTTACTGCTACGTAGACAGAGATGTGTGGAGTAAGGGAGCTTGCCCAAGGTTTCCCCCTGCCTGGGAATCGAACCCGGGTCTTTTCTCTTGTGAGGCGAGCGCTCGAACTATTACACTATGGGACTCCACAATATGCCGTGGGCACAAGTCACAGTCCACCACTTGGGCTATGAACTCATGTGTGGCTGCTGTTGTGTTAGCTAATCTCTGCGAGTGGAGAATGTTGCAGCATCTGTAAAAATAGATCGCTTTGAGTATTTCAAGAGAATTGTGTCTTGCCCAGAGCGAGACACAATGCTCCGCTTTTAGAGGTTCCACTTATACTCTACAGGATATGAGTGAGTCTGCTACCGTGCTATTCCTGTCTTGGTTCACTGTGGTTTGGGTCATGTGAAAGACTCTTCTAAGAACCCTCTCCTCAAACTGAGCGAGGACCATGATAAAGCTTACCGACGTCTGATAATATTGTCGCAATTATACACACTAATAATAATAATAATGATCCTCGCATTTGATATGGCACCTTATCATGTTGTTGAGATGTTTCAAAGTGCTTCACTGTATCCACAGTAAAGTGGAGTGACTATGTATTTTGTATTGGGCAAACCTGATTTGAAACACTTGCAGTTGAATATCTTCACAACTCATCCTTCAGAGGAGACGTTAAATTGGGATCCTGTCTGTGCCTGTTCAGGTGGAGGTTATAGGTGCCATGAGACTATTCGAAAAGAAAAGGGAGTTTATTTTTCATGTCCTTTCCAACAATCCCCCACAAAAAAATGGTCATTCACTTCAAGGCTGTTTGAGGGATATTTATGTGTGCAGCTAGCTGCCGTATTTCACCCATAAAACACATTGCATCCACAAAACACACAGTTAATCCAGTTTACACTATACCCTGTGAAGCGCTTTGAGACATCTTGATGACATAAAGCACTATATCAAATGCAAGGATTATTATAATTATTATAACTTCTTGACACTGAAATCTTAAACCAATTTACTCACTGAAGCTGCACTGAACCGACTTGGCCAGCGAGTGGCATCCAAAGACTGAACTAATCCAACCTCCTGTAAATGCAGCTGGATTGGAATGAATGGACTGAAACATTGAGTGATTGAGAAGGTCAAGGGCGGCATCTTTTAGCCATTGACTCTCAAGAGTATTCTTGAGGTGGATTCTGTCTGCCTTTGATGCTCATTCAGAGCACAAACAAATTAATAATAAGAATAATAACCCTTGCGTTTGATGTAGCGTCTTTTTATGTTATTGAGACATTTCAAACCGCTTCACAGAACATATTTTAAAGTGAGTTGAGTGTGTATTTTTGTGGGTGAAACGGAAAGCCAATTGCGCACTAAAGTGTCCCACAAACAGTTGTGGATTGAATCACCAAATATGTTTTTTTTTGGGGGGGATTATTACACCCCTGGAAAGTGATCCTTACCAAGTAGGAACAACGGGGTTCCTACTTATTGCTAGGTGAACAAAAGCGGGTGGATCAAGGAAACTTGCTTAAGGTTTCGCCCTGCTGGGAATCGAACCTGGCTCCTCCCACTTGCGAGATGAGTGTGCTAATTTACGCTATGTGGCTCCACACATTACAAGGAAGCTGCAGCAAATGTGTAGATGGTGTGTGTAAAATCAAACAGAAAGCACTTTCTTTTTCATGATAACCTTGCATTTTTGTACAATTCCTCATCACCTCATCAAGATATCTCGATGCGCTTCACAGTGCTTTGACTGTGTGTTGTGTTTGTGGGCAAATGTGCATTTCCCCACAAAAAGCCACGGTGTGAATGATTAATTTTATCATGTGTGCGGGTAGTGGGGTAGGGGATGGTGTGTGTGTGTGTGTGTGTGATTAGTAACTAAGACACTGGGAAAAACTCCCATCTCTTTTCGAACAGCTCCGTGGGTCTGTCTGTATGACTTGTATTATTATAGTCTGTTTGAATTGGTGTGGTAGCACTTTTCGTCTCTGAGTCAATAGGTTGTGAGTTCGGGTCCCACATCGGGCCTTGGAATCATCACATTGTCTAAGATGACCCTCCAAAGCATTGCTGTGTGCATGTGGGGTTATTGGGTGGGTATGGGGGTGCGGGTTGTGTGGATTGGTGCTAGGGGTTTGCTCGTCCTTCAGATGAAACATTAAACCAAGATCCCGTCTGCCTTCACAGGTGGCATTAAAGTTATCCGAAAAGAGAAGGGAAGTTCTCTTTCCCGGAGTCCTACGCCAACAGTCCTCTAAAATATGATTGGCCATGGCTGTTTGTGGGACATTGATGTCTGCAACTGGCTGCTTCATTTTGTCTACAAATGCACAGTCACTACACATCCTGAAATGCTATGAGATGTCACAAGGGCATAATAAGGCATATCAAATGCGAGGATAATAATAATAATGGTTATTGTAGACCGAACAGGCTGGCCTAGCTAGCTTGGTGTGCGGAGAATTGAGCAGCAGAGGGCAACGTGGAGCACACTGGGGAGTCAACAGCTGCCGGCGAAACAAAGCGTTTTTACTGGCCGACCCTCCTCACAAAAGTTCATTACTTTTTAATGTTCCTTTTGCAAAACTGAAAAACACCATCAATTAACTTTATCTAATTACAGTTTTTGCCGCCAAAGTAGCAATTTTATATATGTATTAGCAATGCATCACACAGAGCAGTTAATGAGAGTACATTAAGCACACCGCAGGAAGTTCATTTTCCTTGTAAAACAGTGGTGTTTATTAACGCTTTGAAGGTCGCAATAACATATTTTCATCGAGTGCGATGAGAAAGCAATGGAGGCTTTTTTTTTCCTCTCCACACTCTTAGCACATCTGCCCTTTCTGACCCTGGCCAATATAACAGACATAGCCTAGCTCAATTGGTCGCACCCTCATCTCCGAGTCAGAAGGTTGTGGATTCAAGACCTACATCGGGGCTACCAGCTCACACAGTCCAGATTGAAGCTCCAAGAGCTGCATTTAGGAACGTAGGACTTGCTCGGCGAAAAATAACCAAAGTCCGTCGAGTTCGCCATCCACCATTCTGGTAATCGCATGCGACAGTAATGGAGATGTTTACAGTAATTAATTCTGTATGGATTAGCCTACAACAGAGTGGAAAGCTTTGAGAACCTCAGATCCACAGTTGTCTTGTTCTTCCAAGCATACCACAATTACTGTATGTCATGTCTCAAATTATTTGCTGTTTGATGGAGGCGCTGTCCTTTGGGGGAGATGTTAAACCAGCCTGTGCCCGTTCACCATTCCCATTGTGCAGTACAACAACAACAACATTACATTTGTATAGAGTCTTTTACATCAGGAGGGCGCTGACTACTCAAACAGAGAAGGGGGTTTCTCTTTCCCAGTATCGTGGGCGACATTCCCCCAGATAAAATTGGTCATTATCTTTTATCTTCATGTTGCTGTTTTTTGTAGTATGTTTGAACATTCTAAAATGATTACTTTTTGCGGGAAGTTGAGATTTTTTCACCAGGTATGTTGTCAAGCCATTTCAGACTAGTCTTTATTAACAGTCCCAGTTGCACCAATGATAAAATGAACTGTGTTATATAATTGCCACATCTGTCCACATACATTGATATATTCCCGGATTTTCTCCTGTTCCTTCCTGCTTATGTTCTAATCACCTGTAATAGCCATCTCAATAATACTACTTGTACGATGTATTTGTTAGACCATTCACTTGGCAAGGGAAGGGACCCTGGTTTGATTCCTGGACAGGGCGAAACCTTAGCCGAGTTTATAATATGGGATTATTTCCCCCAGTAAAACAATCTACCAATTGGGATCCTACTTACTACTAGATAAACAGAAGCGTGTGGAGTAAGGAAACTTGCCTAATACTTTGCTCCACCCGGGAATCGAACCGTCCTTCAGATGAGACGTTAAAACAAGGTCCCATCTACCTGTTCAGGTGGGTGTTAAAGATCCCATGACATTATTCTAAAAGGGAAAGGAGTTTCTCTCTCCTGGTGTCCTGGCCCAAAATCCCCCAAATGAAATGGGCCATTCAAGTTATGCCTGTGCTTTGACCGTGCCTACGGGTACCTTCCCCCAACCCTCCCACCTCGCCTGGCTCGGAGTCAGGTTCTGCCACTGTTAGGCGATCTGTGACCAACAGAGGCGTTGAGTACTCTAGATAAGTGCAAGTTGTTGTTGTTATTGTTGTTGTTGTCTAGTTGTGGGACATTCCTATGTGCAAATTGGCTGGCATATTTCTTGAAGCTCTTTGGGACGTCTCGACGATGTGACAAAGCCCTGTATCAAATGCAAAGATTATTAATGTTATTATTTGCATAATAATTCTTGCATTCGTGATTACGCCTTATCCCGTCGTCGAGACATTTCAAAGCTCTGCACAAAATTTACTGTGAAGCGGAGTGACTGCATATTTTTATGGATGAAATATAAGTTATGATTATTTATTAGCATTATTTCTTATTAATTCCGGACGTTTGAGGCATCACTCTGAAATCTGCCGACTGATCTTGCGAGAGTAGCTGCCAGAGTCTGGGTTTGCTCTGAGGGTGAATGTGAATTATTGCCCTCTAAATTCAGCAGGGGTCTTTTACATGATGGGAATAAACATGAACTAATGAGCAATAAACATTGCAAATACTGTAGCCAGTGAAGCGTATCACACTGCATAAAACAAGCTCAGCTCTTCAGTTTTGCTGGGGTGAGAACAATGGAAAGTAATTCCAGAGACTTGTTCTTCTTTGCTCTCTAGAGTCAATACTGCAATCTTGTAGAGTATTGGTTATTGCGCTCGCCTCGCAAGCGAGTGGATTTGGGTTCGATTCCCCAGGAAGAGCAAAAACCCTGAGCAAGTTTCCTGACTCCACACGCTTCTGTTTATCTAGCAGTAAGCAGGAACCCAATCGCTAGTCAATTGGTGGATCACTTTACTGGGGGAGATAATCCCTTACAAAAAGATGATAATTTGGTAATTTTGTAGCTCAAATATTGGGGTTCCTTGCTGTGTGCAATTGGCTGCCACGTTTCGCCCACAAGAGATATACAGCAGTCAAATCATTTTACAGTAATAATAATAAATGTCACAGTGTATTCTGTAAAGTGCTTTGAGACATCTCAGTGACATGATAAGGCTCTGTATTGTGTGCAAGGATTATTATTATTATTACTGCCATGGTTTAGAGTGAAGCCTTCACTGGATATGTACCCTCAGAAACAGCAGACATCTCGTCTGCTACGAAAGAAGAAAGGCTTCTCCTGGCGTTTTCCCTCCTCTGGTTCAATCCCCACATTGGTAATTTGAGGTTGACCGCTAACATTGGTGAGTTTTCCTTCATGTACTCGTAACGATGGATCCCAATTGGGAATTCTTGTATTGGTCAGCCAGGTATCTGACACTTGCGGAAACCCACCACCACGCTTAACGGTATCCAAACCAACCAGAGAATGCGTCGCACCTACACATGGAAAGTCCAGAGATATTTATTGGAATGGAATGCGCACTCTCTTTCTGAAGGGATGCATCCTGCTTACCTAATTGTTGGGCGCAGGTTGCCAGGAGCCAACGCTTGAAGACACTAGAGTGTACTGGAGTAACTGCAGGAGTCTAACCAGCTAAAACTTACTATTGAGAGCACTACCCTGCATGTTTTCCCGCTGCTTATCCAGCTAGGACCACTGTACCAGTTAGGGCCATTGTCTTGCAGGAGATGAGTGGGATGACTCCCTGCACCCAGTGTGCTGTCTGCCTTTCCAGTTGCTGTTGATGAGCGAGGCTGGCTGTGCTATCACCAGCAGTGCGCTATCACTGCAAAGCCGCCTGGCTCAGGAATGAGACTGGAGACCCTCACAAAGGGCTGGCTTGATTCCAACATTACCTTACCAGTTCAGCTCCAGGGAGACGCCGCTCACCTTCCCCCAAGGAATATACTAGTAGGTACCAGGATCTTCCTATGAGCTTCCCGGTGGGCAACACAGCTCAGCATGAAATGAGTTTTAAGAGAGTTTTTCAGAGAGTTTTAAGGAAAGGTCGGATAGGTTGAGGAGGTCAGAACCATAAGACACAAGAGGTTGACGGGAACCAGGGAAGATTGCCTTCTGTCTTGTTGAAGTTGAACTTCAGGAAATGTGTGCTCATCCAGCTCTTGATATCCGACAGACAAGCTGACAGAACATCAGGAGACCAGGGGTCGCAACTGGAGGTAGAAAAGTAGGGTTGGATATCATCTGCAATCATGTGGAAGTTAATGACATCACCGAGAGGGAGCACGTAAGATGAGGAAGAGAAGGGGGCAAAGGATGGATCCTTGGGGTACCCAGCAGGTGACCAGGCGGAAGTGAGAAGGAAAATCATTTGCAGGGATGTACTACTGGCGGTTGGTGAGGTTGGACTCAAACCAAGAGAGTGTGGTCCCACTGAGGTGGATGATGGAAGACAGGCGGTGGTGGAGGATAGTGTGATCGACTGTGTCAAATGCGGCAGAGAGAGGACATTGTTTGTGACTTTCACAAGCAGAGTCTCTGTAATGTGGGCAGGGCAGAAACTGGACTGGAGGGGTTTTGAGTAGGATGTGGAAGGAGAGGTGTGCATAGAGTTGGTTAGCAACAATGCATTCCAGAGCTTTTGCAAGCAGGACAGGTTTGAGATAGAGCAGTAGTGGCCGAGTTTGGAGAGATCAAGGGTAGTTTTTTAAGGAGGTGGGGGAGATGACGATGATTTTGCGGGGGAGTGGGACTGATCCTGAGGTGAGGAACAGGTTAATGGTGTCTACCAACAGTGAGCAGAGGAGGGGGAGCTGGGTGATCAGTTGGGTATGGTGAGGGTGGAGGCAGCAGGTAGTGGGTTTCGTTGTGGTGATGGTGGGTGAGATGGAGGAAGGAAAGATGAGGGAGAAAGAATGTAGGATGGGGACCGCGGTAGGAGTTGAGGGTGGGATGGGTGAGGGGGACGGAGGTGGCGGGCGATACGAGGCAGATGGTTGAGGCTACCAGGCAAATGTTGTAAATTTTGGAGGTGCGTAAGTCCATGACATCTTCGCACTTGACATTGGATGAGATGATTGAGGAAAAAAGAAAAACGATCATTCTGGATTAAGAAGGCCGTTCGGCCCCGCATCTGACCTCTTCCCTCCAGAACACCCATCCTACCATCTTCACTCCCCCCCACCACCCCAACACATCGAACATTTTAGTGGTATATTAGACCGAGGTGACCTCCTTTCTCCAAGTCTCATTGTATGTGTCAAATGGGCATGAAAGTCAGTGTCTGACAAGGGGAAATGAAGCATATCAAGGCAGTATGAGAAAATTGTCAAAGACATCAATGCTGGCACGTTTCTTTCTTTTTCTCTCTTAACGTTCAAATTATTTCAAATATTATGCATTCAGATCGGGAATTAAACCTCCAGCGTGGCATTCATACCAGAAATCTGTCCTCTGTATGAATATTTTTGTCACTTGATGCACTGAGGGTTTGTTTCTTATAATTGCTTGATTGTGATGTCAATGAACCATCTCAAATGACCTGCCCGTAAGTAAGTGACTTTGAAATAGATCGATGATCTTTATTTGCATTACTTTGCATTTTTATCACTGAACATATGAGTCCAAAAGGTGGTGAGGGTGCATCATAATAATAATCATAATCCTTGCATTTGATATAGCCATCTGAAAGCACTTCACGGAAAGTGCTGTAAACTGTATTGACTGTGCATTTTGTGGGTGAAATACGGTGACCAATTGCGCATGGCAGTGTTCCACAAACAGTTGACCAATTGTTTTAAAAAGGGGTTTGTTACCCTCAGAAAACAATATGCTAATCGACTGGCAACTGGGTTGTTAATTACTGCTAAGTAAACAGAGCGATGCAGTCTGAGGAAGCTCGCCTAAGGTTTCACCCAAACTTATATACAGTATATATATATATATCTGCTATCTTTCATGTCAGAGAGGGCATCCCAACGTATTCGTGGGTGAACTCCGCATCCAGATTATGCAAAAGAATGTCCCATCAACATGTGCCATGAGGTGAATGACCAATTATATCTGTGGGGGATTGTTAGCTAGGACATCCGATAGTCCTCTCCGTAATTCTGAGCTCAGTCCCTGCCCTTCGGTTGAGTCGTTAAACTGAGGTCCCGTCTGCTCGTTCAGGTCAATGTTAAAGATGCCAATGGCACTATTCGAAAGAAAAGAGTTTCTCTCTCCTGGTGTCCTGGCCAACAAGCCCCCAAATAAAATGGGAGCACTTCACAGGAGGCCAACTCAAAGCACTTCACGGGATTTACTATAAAGTGGAGTCCCTTAGTGGAGTGGTTAACATTCTTGCCTCACAAGCAGTGAGACCCATGTTCAGTTCCTGGGCCGGGCAAAGCCTTAAGCAAGTTTTCTTACTCTACATGCCTCTTGTTTGCCCATCGGTAACCTGGTTGTTCGACGATTTGCAAATCACTTTACAGGGGCAACAATTCCTTTAAATAAAATCCACGACTATTTGTGGGACACTGCTGCTGCATTCACCCACAAAACATACAGTCAATCCACTTTACATAGTATCATCTTTGAAGCACTTGAAGATGACTCAATGATGATATAAGATGCTATATCGAATACAAGAATGATTTAAATGAATTATCTTAAATTGATGCCCCATGGTCAGTGATTCAACCAATGACTATATATCGAATGCAAGGATTATTATTATTATAAGTCTTAAGGTGGGCTTTATGGAGGGAGAGAGAGAAAGAGGGAGAAATGAAAGGACTCCGGGATGGAGTTCCACAGAGCGGCTGAAGGCTTGCCTATCTGTCGAGGTTGGGAGAAAGTGCAGCGAGCAGTAGATTCATTGGCGTCCCTCACCACTGAAAGCTGTTGTCACTTTGGCTCGGACATTGTGTACCTGACATGCTTGACTCGTACAGTCGACCAGGATGTCACCACGACCCTCGCAACATGCCAACCTGGGTTTAATTTCATACACTTTCAACTAGAGATGATCTTATGCGATCTCCACTGCGTTAAGTAATGAAAATGCCCGCTGGCTATAAATTAGGTTGAGGGTTCTACTGCTGGTTACTGATCAACTGATGTTAAATGGGAGAATTATATCAAAACAGGTCAAACGGTTCAGCCATGTCAGATGTAACTGGTTTTAGTTGAATCTATCGTAGCGCCAATAAATATTTATACAGTACTCAACTGCCATCGCAAGCAATCTCTTACTGAATAATTCGACTCTTAATTCACAGTGAATTATGTAGGTGTAAACTCTGTGCCAAACAATGCAAGCGAACAAGATTAGACATTTCCTTAATCAAAGCAATGAAACTAACCACTTGGAAATTGCTCGCCCACTCCTCTGTTACAAAACTTATTGTGTTTTCATTCCCCCGTAACCTAGGATCATGTAGTCATTCATCTCCAAATGTACAGAGCTCTCCCCCAGTGACAAGGTTGGCTGCTTCTCCCCATATTGCAAGATCACAAGATTGGTTTGAATGAAGAAGGCCCTTCGGCCCATCTCATCTCTTCAGATCACCCACTTTTACCCTCTCGTCCTTCCATTGCAGGAACAAGCAGCTTTTCAAATGAGTCCCAGTGTCCTCAACCACCCATCCTGGAAACCTAGAGCATATTGGTTCGAATGCTCGCCTCATAAGTGAGAGAACCCTGGTTCGATTCCTGTGCAGAGTGAAAATTTAGGCAAGTTTCCTTACTCCACACCCCTCTGTTTATTTAACAGTGAGTAGGAACACGGTTGTTAATTGATTGACAGATTGTTTTCCAGGGGTAATAATCTGGTAATTCAATCCATAACTGTTTGTTGGACACTGCTGTGCGTAATTGTTTGCTGAGTCGGGTCCCACCCACAAAATACACAGTCAATCCACTTTGCAGTATATTCTGTGAAGTGCTTTGAGATGTCTTAATGAGATGACAAAATCCTATATTAAATGCAATTATTCTCATTCTTTTCCTTCTTATTATTATAACCTGTTCTTTTGCTCAGACATCCCAGTGGAAATCCCAAACTGCTGAGATGGACAATAGCTGTCCATCTCAGCAGTTTGGAGAGGGCCACCCCTCTCCTTCCAGCCCCACTGCACTTACAGTTCAAACCAAAAGCCAAGAGGAGTGTAGATGAAGAGCACAGTTGCCTTCAATGTACTCTTTGTTGCATTGGCTCCCAATTTGGGAGTATTGTGTTTATCATTTTCCCAATGGAACAAAAAACAGGGAAACCTTTGATCCAATTAAAGCCAATTGAGAACGTTTAAATCTGTTCAGAAAGCATTCAGGTCTGCGTTAAGTATGTTGGTCAGGCTCAGTCAGAGGTGATCTCACATCCGAGTCACACGTTTGTGGGTTCGAGCACCAGGCTGGGGACTTAGAGTCATAGTCTACACGACAGTGCGAGGCTGGAGGGAGTGCTGCATCTTTGGAAGTACCGTCCTTTGGATGTGATGTGAAACCGAGTTCCTGTCTGCCTGTTCAGATGGATGTTAAAGATCCCATGGCACTATTTGAAAAGAGAAGGGAGTTTCTTCCGATCTCCTGGCCAGTTAAAGCCCCCGGTTAAAATTGATCATTCGTATTATGGCTGTTCATGGGACATTGATGTAAGCAAATTGGCTGCTACTTTCGCCTACAGTCACTGCAATATGACAGTAAATATCTTTGACATGTCTCAATGCTGTGATATAAGGCACTAATATCAAATGTATGAATCCTTATTTTTATTTATTAAATGTATTGGTTTCCAGAACTATGAAAGGCGATCAGTCTGCATTAATGTGGTGCTGGGGATTGTCTGCTCTAAAGTTCACATAAAAACATAAGAAACGCTAGATGAAGGAAGACCAAGATCCATCCAGTTGGCCTAATAATAATTGCATTTGATATAGCGCCTTATCACATCATCGATCTGTCTCAAAGTGCTTCACGGGATATACTGTAAAGTGGATTGGCTGTGTATTTTATGTCCCGCAAACAGTCGTGGATTTGTTCAAATTGGCTGCCACGTTCACCCACAAATCATTGCACTTTACAGCATAGTCCCTGAAGCTCTTTGACCCCCAAATGTAAGGATTATTATTATTATTATTATTGTGATGGTTTCTGTGGCTGTAAATCTGTGCAGGATGTAATACTTCTGTTGTGCTCGGTGCTCTAGTGATGTAAAACGAACCTTCAGCAAATGCCCCGAAAACCGTATTCAAGTCACCCTTTCACCGTCCCACCACGTGAATGGCTCTTTTCCCTTTGCTTCTCCCCTCCCATCGACCAACCTCCTGACCTGTCCTTCTGACTGAGGAGGTCAGTGCACAGACAGCAACCGCCTGCCTTCCTCCACCTGCTCTCTCAATTCAGAAGCAGGTTTGCTTTTGGATGGAAAATTCTCTTTGCCTTACTCCCCCCTCCAACTCCCCATTCCGAATAAAGATTTTAATTTCACCCACCCGTGAGTCTTACGAATAGGGCTTTGCGTTGCTGACTTGCTCTTTGATAAAGCACAGATAAAGCGCTCTGTTGATTCTATTCAAGACTATTTCCTTGCTATGTTTCCATAGTACATCTCTCCGGTATTTGTTTCTCCCTGTGTATTGCTACACTTGTCATTGTTACTCTCGGTGAAAGAAACCTGTCTGTGATTTTCGCTGTCCCTTACCAGAAAGGGGAGTCCTGTAGCATATTGGTTAGAGCGATTGCTTTGCAAGTGAGAGGACCCGGGTTTGATTCCCGGCTGGGGCTATACCTTAGGCAACTTTTCTTACTCTGCACGCCTGTGTTTACTTAGCAGTAAGTAAGGATCCGGCTGTTAGTCGATTGGCAGATTGCTTTCCAGGGGTAGTAATCCCATCTAAAAAAATAATAATTTGGTGACTCAATCGACAGTACTGTGTGCAATTTGCTGTAGTGTTACGCCCACAAAAGATACAGTCAATTCACTTCACAGTATATTCTGTGTAGTGTTTTGAGACATCTCAATGATGTGATAAGGCGCTATATCAAATGCAAGGATTATTATTATTGTTATTCAGGGTGGCTGAGCCCAGGAAACTGGTCTCATAGAATTACATAGAATGCTACAGCACTGAGCCAATGCACTGTGAAAGGTTCTGTCCGTCAGTTGAGACATTAAACCAATATCCTTTCTGTGCCTGTTCAGATGGACACTATTCGAAAATAGTAGGGAGTTTCTCTCTCCTCATGTCCTGGCCAACAATCCCCCAAATAAAATTGGTCACTCACTTCATAGCTGTCCTGATACGGTGTTATGTCAAACACAAGGATTATTATTATTATTTAAAGCTGTGCACAAACTGACTATGACATTCACCTACAAAACACTGCAAATGAAGTGCACTGAGATGTCCCTCACCTCGGTGTGAAAGGCACTGTATCAAGACCCAGGATTTATTATTACTATTTTATTTATTTTTCAGTTCCGACGGGAATAAGATTGAATATTCCCCTATGGAAATTGATCCTCTGTCTGTTTTCAAAACAGAAGGAAAATTTAGCTCTTTTGCAGGGTTAAGTTGAATTTTCTTTCGATTAATACAATCAATTGCTTGTGAAACTAGGCAGGGAAATTTTCTACAGCCATCAAATCAGTCAATGAAATGTATTACCTAGGGTGGATTCAATCTACTTCATATGCAACCCCCGTCATTTACTGCATGGTCAGTCGTATGGAAAATCCCATTATGAAGTCCTAACTAAATGATGGCTATTTTTAGTGAGAGGCTTGCGATGGATCTGATGATAGAACGATAATAATAATGATTTGGTCACTCAATCCACAATGGTTTGTGGGACACTGCTGCTCGCAATTGGCTGCCGCGTTTCACCCACAAAATACACAGTCAATTCACTTTGCAATATGTTCTGTGAAGTGCTTTGGTCCAATTTTAATCCGAAACAGACACACATGTACATTCACAGACACACCCTCACTCACACACATAATGACGTGATAAAGTGCTACATTAAATGCAAGAATTATTCGTATAGATCCATTTCTTTCTGTGCAGGTGTGGAGATTGAACTTTCCCCCCCCAAAACAAAGTGCCTGCAACGAAAGGCACAACTGTATAAAAATAGCTTTGTAAACCATGTTAAATTATTAGTTGCTGGTAATAACAGCATTGTGGACTGTGTGTGTAAAAACAAAACAAAAAAAATTATGAGCTGAGACGTGGAGTCACACGAGTTCAGTGGTTGGGTTCAATTCCAGGCGAGGTGAAACTTTGGGCAAGTTTCCTTACTAATAATAATCCCTCAAATAAACAATAATAAATTCATCTTTTGAATCTATGACTGTTTGTGGGACATCGCTGTGCACAATTGGCTGCTTGATTTCAGCCACAAAAAAATTCCATCAATTCACTTGACAGTTTATTCCGTGAAGGGCATTGAGATATCTAGGAGACGTGCAAAACGTTACATCAAATGCAAGGATTATTATTATTGTTATTTGTAGGACACTACTGTGTAGAATTGTGCTGCCGTGTTTCGCCCACAAAATACGCACTACCTCTTCTATCGTCAAACCATCCTTCTCCCTCGCTCAAACCATCACTGCTCGGGGCTATGTATCAATGTGAATTGTTTTGCCATTGGCTTTGTATTTTGGAGTCCTGTAGTGTATGATTAGACCACTTGCCTCGCGAAAGCAAGAGGACTAGGGTTCGATTTCTGGTTGGAAATGATTCACCCACACCTCTCTTTACCCAGCAAGGAGTAGGAACCTGCTGTTGTTCATCGATTGGTGGATTTGCTTTTGAGGGATAGTTACTCTTGAAAGAAGTAACTCAACCAAATACACAGTCAATTCGCTTTATGGTGTATCCCGTGAGGTACTTTGAGACGTCTCAATGACGTCACGAGGCACCATATCCAACACAAGGGTTATTATTATTATCATTGAAGCCGCAGCGTAATGTGAACAAACATTCATCACGGCGAAATCCGGTCCGAAACGGGGGCTTGTGGTGTATAAGGTGACAACCAGAAGGATTTTCCAGGAGGTTGGAACATTCTTCGAGTTCACTCCTCTGTGAGATCCTTGTGGTATAAATAATTAGGTGGTCCCTCGGTGAATGTGTGGAGAGAAGAAAGCTTGTTTGGCAACATGCATGAGATCAAAGCAGCCATGGCTTTAAAGACATTTATTCTGAGCCGATCTCTGGGACTCTACCAGGAAACCTGATGATACGGTGCCACACGCGGAGGCGAGTCAGTCAGTTTCTGCCTGTGACTCCCACATCCTGTTCTGACAACTACTGCTTGTGAAACCAGCAGCGTTCGCTCGAGATAAAGACGACCGCAGTACGACGCTGAAAATCACAGCCGGCGCAAGCGGGAGAAGAAAGACACGGTTAAAAGTAGACGAGGGAATAAAACTTTTTTCTGTCCATTCCTGAAACGACACCCGATTCTGATGCAAGCCACGAGCTGCTGACAGGAGCAAATTGCTACCGATTTGTTGGCAACCTTGGTAACGTTGCTAACAATTTATCGGTGGCGTCCCATAAGTGTGGTGGTTAGAACGCTCGCCTCACAAGAATGAGGACCTGGATTTAATTCCTGGGCATAGCGAAACGTTAGGCAACGTTCCTTACTTTCACATGCCTCTGTTTACCTATCAGTACGTTAGAACATGCTTGGACTCTTTTCGTTGGACTCACTAACATGTGGAAACAACCAGTCAACATTTACCTTATTGAATCCTTCCGTCATTTTAAAACCCCTTATCAGGTCCCCAGTCAACCATCTCATCTCCAGAGACAAAAGTACCAATCCACCTGTCCACTCTTTCTTGGCTAATTGTACCCCCTGGTAACATTCTAGTTCTTGGCCCCCACTTTTTAATATCTATACGCACCCCCTTGGCGATATCATCCTCAGACATGAGGTCAACTACCATATGTATGCGGATGACATCCAACTTTATCTCTCTGCCTCTACCCTCGACTCCAGGACCACTGCTGGCCAGACAGACATCAAGTCCTGGATGAGAGCTAACTTTTTACAGTTGAAAGTCAACAAGATCGAGGTCCTTCTGATTGGCTCATGCCAGCGCCTTCACACATCAGGGACTGGCAGCATTAACCTCCATGGTTGCACACTCCACTTCTCCAAGCCAGTCAGGAACCTAGGTGTCTTTTTCAATCCTCAACAGTCTTTCCCACACCCAAGCCATGACCTTCCCTCATCTCCGCAACATTGCCTGACACGGGCAGGCTTCTGAAACCCTCATTCACGCCTTCATCACATCCAGGCTCGACTACGCCAATGCCCTGTTTGTCAGCCTTCCCAATTCCTCCCTCCATAGGCTGCAGATAATCCAGATCTCTGCGGCCCATGTCCTCTACTACTCCAAGCTTCATGACCCCACATCTCCCCCTGACTCCCCATCACCCAGAGGATTCAATTCAAGATCCTGGTCTTCACATTCAAAGTCCTCCATGGCCTTGCCCCACCCTACCTCTGCGACCTCCTAACCCTTTACAAATCTGCCCACCCTCCCTCTGGCCTGCTCCATGTCTCCCGACCCACCCACTCCACCATTGGCGGGCAAGCCTTCAGCTACTCTGCCCCTATCCTGTGGAACTCCATCCCACAGTCCCTCTGCCTTGCCCCTTCCCTAGCAGCCTAACTCCTTCAAGACTGCCTCAAGACCCTCGTCTTCGATGGTCCCATCGGTCACCCCAAATCCCCACCTTTCCCTCCACCCTCCCTCTCCCCAACTCAGGACTGAAACAATGACTGTTCAGCGCCTTGGGATGTCCTCCTGACATGAAAGGCACTATATAAGTGTAATTTTGTTGTTGTAGTGAACCCACACCTTGCTCTCTCCAACAAGAGATATTGAGGGTAGGGGAACACCAGGAAATATTTCTTTACCCAGAGGATAATTAGCAACTGGAACAGAGTGTGGCCAGGTATGGGTGGTGGAGGCTAGGACACTGGAACTCATTTAAAAAACAACTTAAAGCTGCAATGGGAGGGATGATAGGGTGCATGTTCTAGGGGGATGAGATCAAATGAACCAATCTTGGGATCTGTACAAACATGGCTTTAAACTTCCCCTCCCCACAAAAAATCAGCATCCCTCAATCAATGTCCTTCGTGCTGTGCGGAATTCAGGACTGAACACATTACCCCAAATGTGGTCTAACCAAGGTTTTTTGTAATACGCTAATTTGAACATTATCATTCTGCTTTTTTTTTACTCTGGACATGAAGCCAAGGACTCTATATGCATTCTTTATTATAATAATAATAATGCAGTACAACTCACATAAGTCTGTTTAAATTGTATAATAGTCTAAGTACATCTGCTCAAGTTCCATTTAAGAACATAAGAACATAAGAATTAGGAGCAGGAGTAGGCCATTCGGCCCTTCGAGCCTGCTCCGCCATTCAACAAGATCATGGCTGATCTTCTCACCTAACTCTGATTACCTGCCCTATCCCCTAATCCCTCTATTTTTCAAAAATCTATCAGTCTCAGCCTTGAAAATGTTCAAGGACTGAGCATCTACAGCCTTCTGGGGTAGTGTTAAGACTGTGACCAGGGGTCACAGTCTTAATTTTAAGACTGTGACCCCTGGTTATAGATTCTCCTACCAGGGGAAACAGTCTCTCAGTGCCTACTTTATCTAGCCCTTTAAGAATCTTATATGTTTCAATAAGATCCCCCCTAATTCTTCTGTACTCTAAAGAATACAGCCCTAGTTTATTCAACCTATCCTCATAGGTCAGTCCCCTAGTGAATCCCTCCAAAAATAGTCCCTCCTAGTGAATCTCCGCTGCACCCCCTCTAAGGCAAGTATGTCCTTTATTGAATACGGAGACCAAACTGCGCACAATACTCTAGGTGTGGTCTCACCAAAGCCCTATACAGTTGCAGCAAGACTTCCCTACTCTTGTACTCTAAACCTTTTGCAATGAACGCTAGCATGCCGTTCGCCTTCTTAGGAACAGGAATTTAATTTCCTATTATTAATAAATTTGACATAACACCTATTTTGAATAAGTCATTATATGTATGATCCCAACTGATACAACTTATGTGAGATTTACTGTAGTAGTAATAATAATAATAATAATCTTTGCATTTGGCCATAGTTGGGTCTATAACCTCTTTGCGCCCACCCCTTGTAATTCCATCCCTCAGTCCCTTTGACTTGCTCCTTCCCTTCTTTCAAGACACATCTCTTCGACTGCACCTTAGGTCACCCTTCTACCCCTACTTACCCATTCCACTACCCGCTGTCTCTGTTTGACTGGCTCCGGCCTCCTGCATGTCCCTCATGCCCTCTGTTCCACCATCGATGGCCGCACTTCCAGCAACTATGCCCTGAAACTCTGGAACACCCTTCCTCAATCCCTCCACCTCATCCCATCCTTACCCATCTTCAGTTCACGCCTGAAGCTCTTCGTCTTCCACTGTGGTATGGTCACGTTACTCTTTCCCCCCCGTCTTTGCGATGTGCTCTGCCACTACCAAGCTCAGTGATTAGAGCACTAGCCTTGCACGTGAGAGACCCGGGTTCGATTCCAGGCAGGGCGAAACATTGGGCAATGTTACCCTACTCAATTCTGCTGTTTACGCAGCAGTAAGTAGGAACCCATTTGTTAGTCGATTGGTGGATCGCTTTTGAGGGTAATAATTCATTTTTTTAAAAAAACTCCTGAAGACATGCTAAGGCACTATGTCAAATGGAAGTATCATTATTATTATTATTATTATTATCAAGCGCTCTGTGTGAGGGGCACTATATAAAAATGCAAGTTGTTGTTCTTGCAGTCCAGCTCAGGATCCCTGAGGTCAACTGAACTCTCCTTCCAGCTATGTCGTACCTGGAAAGCTCTGAGATGTGAATGGCTCAGCAGCCTTTTGGCAGCTCGGGTCACCGGGAGAGCTCTTTCAAAACAATGCAATGGGCAAGCAGTGACCAAAACAATGCACTAACTATTTAACCGAGCCCTGAAATTAATTGGAACACAAAGGCACGTTCGGTCGACCTCAGAGAGAAAATTGGTTTGACATGAAGTGGGTTGGGAGTGGTGGGGGTGTGTGTGTGGGGGTGGTGGTGGGGGATGTGTGGAGAGAGGGAAGCGACTGATTAAAAAAAAAGGGGGGGGCCATGTGGATTTACACTTCACCCAATTGTGATTCATTGCTTGAAGCATTTTGCTCAGAGAGAGAGAGAGAGAGAGAGGCCTATAAAACCGCAGGAGCCTCTGTTCACACGTGGGTCTCAGCACAGCACTGCTTGACATTTCGGATTAAAATGATTTAATTCGACAAGGGATGATGGATGTTGGGGGGAAACAAAACAACAATACAGGGTGCGGCTCATGTAAATGGAACTTTCACTGAAGCGTCGTGGCACGAGGATTTCTTCCAAGCAGATGGAAAGATTAGGCAACTTTAACACTTTCGCTGACTTGCCACACTGTGAATTATCAAGGGCGTTAATGCACAGTCATTACGCTATATCTACGGTAAATCCTGCACGTTGAGATGTTCTCCCGACGTGAGAGGCTTTGTATCGAATGCAATGATTATTATTCCAAAAATCTAGCTAGCAAATCTTTGCACTTGATGTCACGCCTTATCGTGTAGTCAAAAACTAATCAAGGGGCTGGACAACAACCACCAAATTACATTTGTGTAGCGTCTTTTACGTCAGGAAGATGTCCCAAGGCGCTGGACAGTTTTTTCTAATAATAATCCTTGCATTCAATCTAGCGCTTTTCACATCTTGTCGACGTCCCAAAGCGCTTCACAGAATATACTGTAAAGTGAATTGACTGTATATGTTTGTGGGTGAATCGCGGCAGCCAGTTGAGCACAGCAGCGTCCCCCACACACAATCGTGGATTGAAATGATGAATTTTATCATTGTGGTTTTTGTTTGGAGGGATTATCATTAGGCGTGTGTGTGGAGCGAGGAAACTTGCCCAAGGTTTCGCCCTGACCTGCCTGGATTCAAACACAGGTCTCCCCAGCTTGCAAGACAAGCGCTCTAACCACTGAGCCACAGGAGCTCCACTCGGAGCTGAAGTTAATGCTTCAGACCCGAGCTGAGGACAGGGGGAGGGGGTGGAGGGAAGGAGTTGCAGATGGGTCCATTAAAGAGGATTTTGCTCAGAGAGAGAGAGAGATGGGATTTTTACCGTAAAGAGCATTGTAGGTTTTGTGGGTGAACGTGGCAGCCCAATGTGCGCACAGCACAGTCTTACAAACAGCCATGAAGTGAGTGACTTCATTTTATTTGGAGGGCTGTCGGCCCGGACAGCGGGAGAGAAAAACTCCCTTCTTTATTCGACTGGCACCACGGGATCTTTAACGTCCACCAACGTCTGAACTGAAAGACGGCACCACTAACAACGTGGACCACCTACATCTTATTGCTATGGGTGAGGTTTGGCCTCTGTTTATTTCAAAGTGCAAATGTCACATTTTAACCATTTCAAACTCCATCGCCTTTATAAAGGATATGACGTCAGCGTAGCTCAATGGGTTGTGCTCTCGCTTGTGGGTCAGAAGTTTGCAGTGCAAGTCCCATTGTGGGACTTTGAGCTCAGTGTGTAGGCTGATGCCCCAGTGAACAGTTACCTGGTGAGGTCCACACCGGATGACCATTGGAGAGGTTATAACATCAAAATCTCACCCGAGATTGCCCCACACTGTGCTCTCGTGAACACAAGAGAGGTTCCGATGAACTCGTCCTTCCAGAATCCCCATCGTATCTGTCCTAAATGACGGGAAAATCAAGCACTTAACACGACGACAACCGCCTGGCATGTCAGAGCGCATCAAATGCCAAATGCAAGAATAATAATTGCAAATTTCCAAGTGCTTCATGAGCGATTAAAATAATAAATGGATAATTTTATTGTACATATCATTGTATTATTCTAATACTGTAATTTGATGTTTTTCGCATCAGGAGGATGTCTCCAAATAGCTTTGCAGCATTTACTGTGAAGTAAAAAATGTAAAGTGTAGTGAACAGTGTGTTTCGCAGGCAAAACGGAGCAGATTAATTAGTACCCAGCAAACAACCGGGATATGAGTAATTGGGAGAAACTCCCTTATCTTTTCAAACAGCGCCAGTGGATCTTCAATATCTGTCTGGACAGGCACAGACGGGGCCTCGATCTGTCATCTCATTCAAAGGTGGACTGAAGTGTGAGTCCGGATTATGAGTTGAGAGACCCACATCGACAACAACGAACAACAACAACAACAAAAACTTTGATTTATGTAGCGCCCTCCACGCTGGAAGGCGTCTCAGAGCGCTTCACAGTAGCGTATCTCGGGACTGAGCCAGGGGGCAGGGGGAGAAAGGTGACCAAAGGCACGGTCGAAGAGAAAAGGTCTTCAGCTGTGACCTGAAACTGGGAAGAGAGATGGGGGGCGAGGCGAAGGGAGGGAGGAAGGGAGTTCCAGAGCCTGGGGGTGTAGTGGCTGAAGGCACGGCCGCCGAGGGTGGAGCGGAGGATTCGGGGGGGACATGGAGGAGGCCAGACCTGGTGGAGCGAAGGCAGCGGGAGCTGGTTTGGGGAGAGAGGAGTTCAGAGAGGTAGGGGGGTGCAGAGGAATGGAGGGACTTGAAAATAAAGGCTTGAACCCACAGCCTTCTGACTCGGAGGTGAGATGGTAAGCAACTGAGCCAAGTTGATTCGAAACTGCTCCCAAACTGGATGATTCCAAACACCTCTCCCTCCCCCTTCACCCTTTCCCACCCTCTTCTCACTCACTCAGGCGGTGAGCAAACTGTGCTGCTTTAGCTGGTTAGAATACAGCAGTGACTGCAACGCACACTCTGGGGACCCAACCTGAGCCTAATACTTTTCAGAATTAAGTAAGCAGGATGTGTCCCTCCGGGGAGAGAATGTGCATTTCATTCCACCAATCTATCTCTGAGATTTCCATGTGCAGGCGGCATGTATGGAACTTTCAGTTGGGTTTGGATGCTCTTAAGTATGGTGATGGGTTTCCGCATGTTTCAGACACGAGGCTGACCAAAAGAACCGAGGTAGTACAGTGCCCTACCCAGCCAAGAGAGGTAGGGTCATTTAAAATAAATTACGATTTTGATCCGAAGCAGACACACACAAACATTTATACACACCCTCACATACAGACACATACAGTCACGCACACCCTCAAACACCCAAGCTAACACACACACACTCATGGATACATCCTCACACACGCATACTGATAGACACGTCCTCACACACAAACACATACATAGGCACACGTACACATATATACTCCTCCCCTACACACGCTTACAGACACACACATAATTAGATAACCTGACATACATGCACACTTACAGATACACACACACACACATTGATGGACACGTTCGCAAATAGACACACACTCAAGTACCTCCTCACACACATGACTATTAGTCACTTCCTCACACAGACACAAACACATCCATACAGAAACATAACGCAAACAGACGCGGATATACACAGACAGACACACACACAGACACACACACACACACACCAGCGCTGGGGAGATCGTTGAACCCACCTCCCGGCGTTGACCCGATAAGCAGTGAACGACAGGAGTTACTGGGTCACTGCTTTGAGATAAGGCTCCAATTGTGGTGATACATTTATTTATTTTAGTTAATTATTTATGATTCTCAGAGGATGTGGGGGTGCAGCACTAAATACTGTAATTGTCCTCCTGGCTGCAGCGTCGAACATTCCTGTGTCAATGTCATAACTCAAGCCGCTGACACAACAATACAAGTCAGATTTTACCCGGATGGAACGGTCTCCATTGTATCAGATAACACACACTGAGTCTCGCTCGGCTTTTCAGGCTCGGGCTTGTTTGATATTCAGTGGATTAGCCTGTTGCTGGCGCTCGGTTTACTTTAATAATGATCCCTGCAATTTAACGCAGCGCCTTATCACGTGGTTTTGAGACGTCTGCAAGCGCTTCACGGAATACAGTAATGAAAATAATAACCCTTGCATTCTGACGCAGTGGATCTACTGTGTAGTTTGTGGGCGAAACGCAGCAACCATTTGCGCACAGCAATGTCGCACAAACCAGCGTGGATTGAGTGATCACCTGTTCTGAGGGATTATTATCTCCAGGAAGGAAATCCACCAATCGACGAACAATTTGGCGTCCTACTTACGACTGGGTACAACCACTTTTGTTGATATGGTGCCTTTTACTCGGAATAAGAAAACAAGTGCGGAGCAAGGAAACTTACCTAAGGTTTCACCCGCAAATCCAACCCAAGCCCTTTCAAGTGTGTCAGCCTGGCTCAGTTGGGTAGCACTCTCTCCTTCAAGTCAGAAGGTTTTGGGTTTAAGAACCACGTCAAGACTTGGAACACATGTAGTCTGAACGGACATTCTAGTGCAGTGCTGGGGTACACCTCACTGCATCAGCAGAGGTGCCGGCCTTTGGACGAGACATTAAAACCAAGGTCCCCTCTGCCTGTTCAGATGGGTGCTAAAGATTGGCAAAGTACACAGCAGCCAATTATGCACAGCAGTGTCCCACAAACAGTCATGGATCGAGTGACCAAATTATTGCTCCTATTGTTTTTTTTAAAATGGGGTTGTTACCCCCCTGAAAAAAGTGACCTGCCAATCAGCTAACAAATGGGTTCCTTTTTTTATTACAGGGTAAACAGAGATGTGTGAAGAGAGGGGGATAAGTGCGACGAGAGGATCTGAAATATAAGGACCAGGAATTTCAGGAAATAATGATGCAAAGCTGGGAACGATTACAAGGTAGTAATCTAATCAAAGGGTTCAGCTGAGGCCAGAAACTGAGCGAGCGAGTGGCAAGCTTGGCTCCTGTGTGAAATAACATACAGAGCTCTGTTGTTATGTGCTGGGGTGGGGGCGGGGGAGGTAATGTGTTTGTGCGATATATCAAAGTACTGTATTCATGTTGGAAAACTATAGTGTAATGGTTGGTGCACTTGCCTCGCCAGATAGGAGATGTACAATGTGGGTGTCCACAAAGTCCAGTTTACCCTCGTGTTTCATTCTCCCGACAGTACATTGACCAACAACTGAAACACGGTGAAGAATAATGCATTTACAAATATTTAATTGTAAATTAAATTGTAATGAGCGTTATCATTTTCACTGCAGATGAAAATGTCGCCATGTTCAGCACAACCTCTTCTGTAAAATGGATGGAGCAACGAGTGGAAATGTATCTGTACACTGTGTATTGTGAAAAAACAGTGATTCACGTGGAGGTCAGTTAACTACTCCTTATTCCACGCGCGCGCGCGCACACACACACCTCTGTTTACCTAGCAGTAAGTAGGAACCCGGTTGTTAGTCAATTGGCAGATCCCTTTCTGCTGTGGAATTGGCTGCTGCGTTTCGGTCCACAAAACACACAGTCACTACACTTTACTTTTTTGTGAAGCGCTTTGAGATGTCCCAACGGCGTGATATAAGGCGCTGGGTTAAACGCAAGGATTCTCTGATAGGCCAGCAGGGGGAGCCAGAGCTCCGCCACAAAAATGCGATCAGCCCTGTGTTTGCCAACTGCTGAGAGTCACTGGAGCTGGAAAGGGGATAAACAGACAAAAGGGGATAAACAGATAAACTGTCTGGAGGCCTAACAGCGAGGCCATTCACACGCGAGATAACTCTGCGCTTTATTGTTCAGTTACTCTGTGTGTAACTGCCTGGCTCTCGCCTCTGAATCAGAAGGTTGTCAGTTCAAAGCCCCTCGTCGGGACGTGGTATCACACAGTCTTAAGGTGAAGCTTCAGTTCCAATGCTGGGAGTGTTGCGTTGTCCGAGGTTCCGTCCTTTGGATGAGATTAAACCGTGGTCACTGTCTGCCTGCTCTGGTGGATGTTAAATCCCATGGCACTGTTTGAAAAGAGAAGGGAGTTTCTCCCAGTGTCCTGTCCATCAGCCTCCCAAATAAAATGTGTTGCTCACTCCATGACTGTTTGTGGACACACAATATACAGTCACTGCACTTTACAGTATATCGTGTGAAGCATTTTGAGACATCTCAACGCCAGGATAAGGCAGTGTGTCAAATGCAAGGAGAGGGAGAGGTGGAGTGTCTCGGGGATGGACTTCCAGAGTGTGGGAACAGAATAGCTGAAAGCTTGACTAACCGATTACTGGGGCAGGTGTGGTGGGGTGTGGTGATGGATCGACAACGGCGGAGAATAACAAGGGAAGACAACAGCAAAAAATCCCGACAGAAACCCCACCCCCTCTCTACACACACACACACACACAAAAGGCGGCAATGTTAAACAAACAGCGGAGTATTTATAACAGAAAGCATAAGAAATGTCTGGGAATGTGTTGAGGCTGAAACACGCTCCTTCCAGACATCTGGTATTCTCCACACTACATTTCCTGTTGTTTAGATGTGCGGTTATTTTCTTCCCCCCCGCATCTCACATATCTCCACGTTGTGAAAACAAAAACAGAAAATGCAGACACGTGAGGTTAAGAGACATCAAGAGCCACTGGCTCAGTCGACCGGCGCTCTTTCTTCCGAGCCAGAAGATTGCAGGCCCAAGTCCCACATTTGCCTACGAGCAAGCAGTCGCTAACTACATTGTACAGTGTATTCCGTGAAGCTCTTTGAGATGCCTCAATGACGCGATAAAGCACTATGTCGAATGCCTAAGTTACCGTGAATAGAAAGTTTTGGCAAGACCTTCTACAAGAACCGAACTGTGCTGGAGAGAAAATTGGTCAGAACTGGCTCAGTCGGTTGAGATCTCACCTCTGCGGCAGAAGGCTGCGGGTTTGAGCCCCACTTCGGGACCATGGAATCACGTAATCTAGAGTCTAGACTCTAGACTGATCCTCCAATGCAGCGCTGTGGGGGAGTGTTGCGTTGTCGGAGATGCCGTCCTCCGATTGAGATGTTAACCGAGGTCCAGTTTGCCTGCTCGGGTGGATTTTATAGATTCCCACGGCCCTATTTGAAAAGAGAAGGGAGTTTCTCTCTCCCCGTGACCTGGCCATTAATCGCCCAGATTGAAATCTCCCCACTCCGCCAAATGGAATGGAGGGAGTTTCAGAGATTGGTGGTTGGAGGGACAGATTTGAGTAAGGTTGGAGCCTACTCGGTTCGAGAACCAGAGACTTGAAAACAATTTTCCAACCTAAACTGAGAGAGAGAGAGAGAAAATAACACGTCTTCAGAGTCAATTTGGCTTGAGGGGAATCGGGGAGAGAAATATGCCTGGTGTTAAAAGTGTGTGTCAGGACTTGCTCATCAACGCATGGATATGAGCTTTGGATATAATTTGCTCACCAATTAATTACAGGTAATTGCTGTAGTACAGCAACACTTAGAGTCAGGCTTCATGTTGGAGGATTTATAGGGAATTCTTTGCCAAAAATTCAGGAGCAACATACCGGTATTGCTTCCTTTCTAAGCCTACTAACACCAAACCAACCCCTCTGTTTTCGGCAGGCAATGGCCTGCTTTATGCCCCCCCTCCCCACCCCCCCCACTTAGCATACCACCATCGACGGTCAAGCTCCCAGTCTCTGGAACTCCATCCCCGAGTCTGTCTGCATGGATCTTGAAGGAGGCAGGAGAAGCCTTGCCTCGTTCAAGCTCCATCTCAAGACTTCCTTCTTTGCTTTCGGGCCACCCTCCCCCCTCCACCCATTTTGATTGCAATTCCCAGTTTGTCTCAAAACCCTTCACATGATGCACCATAAATGAGAGAATTAGATCTTTATTTAGGGAGAGCAGGTCTGTTAGGTTACAGGGAGAGAGCCGGGCAGTGGGATTGAGTTGCTCTTTTCAAAGAGCCGGCACAGACTGGATGGGCCAAATGGCCTCCTTTTGTGCCGTAAAGTTCCATGATTCTTAAGCGTATTGACTGTGAATTTTGTGGGTGAAATGCGCCAGCCACTTGCGCACAGCAGTGTCCCATGGAGTGAGTGACCGGTTTTATCCGGGGGGGATTGTTGGCCAAGACACCGCGAGCGGAAATACTCCCTACTCTTTTCAAATAGTGCCACGGCATCTTTAACATCCAACTGAACAGCCAGATGGAGCATCGGCCGAATGTCTTATCTGAAGGACGGCACCTCCGACAATGGAACACACCCCTCACCCCCTCCTCCGCCACCCCTCCAGCACTGCATTGGAGTGTCACCTTAGACTATTTGATTCCAAGTCCCAAAGTTGGGCTTAAACCCCCACCCCCCACCCCCCCCCCCCCCCCAAATTCGGACTCAGAGGCGAGAGCGCTACCACTGAGCCAGGCTGACCCACACATAATGTGAAACAAAAACAAAAGTTGCCGGGGAAACTCAGCAGGTCAAACAGCATCCATGGAGAGAGGAAAAAGAGTCAACGTTTCGGGTCTACAACCCTTCGAATTGGTGGTTGCTGCTGACTTATTTTGCCATGTTTTGGCTCGGTCAGTTTCACAACAAACAAGGGCTCTCTCATTTCAAGAATGACAGCCCAGGAGCGAAAGCACAGGGTGGGGGAGGTTGATGATTGACAAGGAGAGGGAGAGAGAGCTAAGTGCGAGTAAAGGCACCTGACTCTGAATCGAGAGGCTTGTGCCTGGATCAGGTCTCGGGATTTTCTTACCCTTCAGGCTCCACTGCTATGCTTGGGTTAGTTAGTGACCGTTATTCAATGATTCCACTAGATGGCGAGCTCCGTGATAAGAAGACGTATGCGTTGTAGGTCAAACTGTAACTCTTGACAACAACAACAATAGCAAAATTATATGTGTAAAGCACCTTTTGTGTCGGGAGGACATCCCGAGGCACTGGACAGACAGTGTTTGGGATCCGAGCTGGAGACCAGAGCGGGTGGAAGGAAGTGGGGGTGGGGGGTGGGATGGGTTGGGGGGTGCTCGATGGCACGGTCGAAGAGGAGGATCTTGAAGTGGGACTTGAAGGAGGCTAGGGAGGGGGCGAGGCGGAGGGATTGCAGTATGGATTTCAAAAGGTTAGGGGCAGAGTGGCTGAAGACTAGCTTGCCATGGGTGGGGTGGGTGGGTCGGGGGACATGGAGCAGGCTGGAGCCCACTGAGTGGGGGGGGCGGGCAGATTGGCCCCCGGGGGACAATGCAATGCAACTCTCCACAGGATATTGGTGCATCAGCAGAGGGGTGTGTGTGGGATGGGCAGGTGGATGCAACACTATATGTGATAAAACAGCTCCATGCGGTAGAGAGGATGGAGCAAAAATAAACCCTTTGTTGTCCAGGGAGCAAAGCTTTAACCACAAAAAGCAAATATTTAGCACCTTTCGTGTTGGAAAGATAGTTAAGGATGTGCAGCACCCAAGCTGGGGGTTGGAATCAAGAGGGTTGGGAGGGTGGCGAAAAGCACGGTCAAAGAGGAAAATCTTGAGATAGGGTTCGAAGGAAGTGTGGGAGAGGGTAAGGTGGAGGGATTCAGGGATGGAGTTCCAGAGGTTGGGGGCAGAAAAGCTAAAGACCCGATCACCAATGGTGGGGCTGGCACAGTGAAGGACATGGAGCAGGCCAGGACCTGCCGAACGGAGGGAGCGGACACGTTGGTGTGGCATTAGGAAGTAACAGAGATTGACTAGAGCAAGACATTTGGAGGGCTTTTAAGGTGAGGACAAGGATTTTAAACTTGATGCTCTGGGGGATGGGGGATGCCAGTAAAGCTGGACGAGGGTGAGGGTGGGGGGGGGGGGGGGGGAGCTGTTGTGCGCAAACACACAAAGTTACTACACTGCGTAGTAACATCCCGGGAAGGGTCCTGTCAAACAAGTAATCTTTCCTATTCGATACTGTGCCTCTCACGATATCATGTTCTCACTCGAAGTATCAAATGCAGAGGCTTATTTATTTGACGGGTTCTGACATTTGAAAAAAAAAATCTGTTTAACGCTTTATTGAATTACATCTTTGTCACATGTTCTGTATGCGCAGATCAGCGCCCGATGTCACATTGTATTGATTGTGAGCGTAGTGAAAGCCTAACTGCAGGGCTACAGTTGTCTGTTAAACCGACAGGGGTTATACTAACTGAGCGAGCACTGGGCTCCTGTTAACACAATGTTTTGAGTGAATTTCTTAAGTTGTGTCACTCTATCCCCAGCTTGACCGCTGAGTTTAGGTTGATTTTTTACTGATGAAGTGGGAGAGGAAAGGATACAATAATAATAATAATAATTCTTGCATTCGAAGATGGCGCTTTATCGCATTGTTGAGACGTCTCAAAGCGCTTCACAGGATTCATTGTAAAGTGGAGTGACTGTGTATTTTGTGCGCAACACGAGCCAGCCAATTGTGCACAGCAGAGTCCCACAAACAGTCGTGGATTGAGTGCGCATTGTTTTAAAAATAGCCCTCCCGACGTGAAAGACGCTATATAAATGTCATTTTGTTGTTGTTGTTGTATCCCTGGAACAGCGATCCACCAATTGACTAACAGCTGGGTTCCTACTTATTGCTCGGTGTGGAGTAAGGAAACTTGCCGAACATTTCGTCCTGCTGGGAATTGAACCCAAGACCTCTCGCTTGTGAAGCGAGTAACTATTGACTACAGGATCTATCACACACTCACACACAACAACTTGTATAGCGTCCTCCATGCTGGGTGGTGTCTCTGAATACTCAGAATACAGTCATACACATACAGCCATACACATACCAACAACAAAATTACACTTGTACAGCGCCTTTCATGTCAGGAGGACATCCCAAGGTGCTGGAACACATACCCACATACACATATACACAGTCTTACACACATACATACATGTACGCTCAAAGAAATAGATATACACACACACATACAGAAGCACACATAAACCCAGGCATAGAGGGAGGGAGAAAGGGAGAGATGGATGGAGGGAGGGAGGAAGGGATAATTTACACATGTGTCACAGACCAGTTAGGTTAAACATTACCCAGCACATTTATAAAATATAATAATAATAATCCTTGCATTTGATATAGAGCTCTTCACATCTTATTGACGTCTCAAAGCGCTTCACAGAATATACTGTAAAGTGAATTGACTATATTTGTGGGCGAAACGCAACGGCCAATTGCGCACAGCAGTGTCCCCACAAACAGTCGTGGATTGAAATAACCAATTTTATTATTGTGTTTTTGTTTGGACGGATTCTTATTAGGAGTGTGCGCGGAGTAAGGAAACTTGCCCAAGGTTTCACCCTGACCTGCCTGGATTCGAACACAGGTCTCACACTTGTAAGGCGAGCGCTCTAACCACTGAGCTACAGGAGCTCCACATTTATTCGAAGGGAAGCTTCTTGGTCCATGTGAGGGGTAAACATGACAGACTGTTGACTAGTTCCATTGGCTTGGAGTGAAAACCCTTCTCTGTGTCTCATGTCTTGCCCAGGCCTGAGCTGACAACCTTCAAAGGCAGCCTGGCATCAGGCCTGGCATCAGGCCAGGCATATCCTGACTGGTGTCAGTGAGGTTCTGGCCAAGGTGCAGAATTCCAAACATTTCCCACTCGCTCGCCACCGCATCAAAGCCCATCCCGAGGCACATCGCTTCAATAACTAGGGTTTGTTCACCTCACTGCCTCCAAATCTCTCAACGTATCTGACTGCGGGCAATGAAAACAAGGAATAAAATCAACAGTTTGGTTTCGGGACCGACAGAAGCTGATTTAGTGACAACGACATACACAAGTAAATAAACAAACAAATAAATAATTTGATCCCTCAATCCACAACTGTTTGAGGGACACTGCTGTGTGGAATTGGCTGCTGCGTTTTGCCCACAAAATACACAATTGGTCCACTTTACCATACACTTTGTGAAGTGCGTGGAGACGTCTCTCAACAATGTGATAGGGCACTATATCAAACGCAAGGATTATTATTTATTATCGTTACTGTTATTACTACACAAACATGTCGGCACCTTTTGATGTCCACCCAACGTGGACATATGACAAATACAAATATGGTTTTGTTCTTTGTGTGTATGTGTCAGCCTGGCTCAGTTAGTGACATTGGCCTTTGAGTTAGAAGGCTGTAGACTGCGTAGCCCTTGCTTCAGCCCTAAACAATAACAGAAAAACACCAGTGACACATTTTACACTGGACTTCACAAAGCGCTGTTGCCTCTGAGTTCAAATGTGGCTTGAGCTTGCTTGACTCAGTTTAGTGTCAGTGGAGAGATTTTCCTCCTGCAAAGAGAGTAAGCTCAAACTGTGCAAGGGTCTCCCTTGTGTGTGTGTGTGTGTGTTTGTAATGTGCCAAAGGGGAGGTAATGTCTTCTTTCAAACCTAAACATAGCTGGAGGAGAGAGTTAGGGTTAACAAATTAGCCTTGTTTTTATAACAAGCTTTGCAGCTTTCTGGTACCATTGCTCAGGGCTGGGGTGAAAGTAAGGTTTGACTACTATCCACGACAAACAATATTTTTGCCTGGGGAACTATCGTTTAATGGTGTTCAGGTCTGAACTAGCAAGAAGCTGCGAGGATGGATTTGAGCAGCTCTCTTTAGTTCTCGCTCTCACACACTCTCTCTCTCTCTCTCTCTCATTGCTTACCATTCCTGTACCAAGACATTCCCAGCAGTAAATAAAAATCAACTTGAAGGAAAGTTTGGTGTTGAATTTCCAGGCCAGACAAAATTAATCTTTAGTTTCCTCTCTGGAGACTCGGGCCGAGAGAGGGGAGGGAGCGGGGGAGGGGAAAACACAACACAACGATGGAGACAGGCTGTGGGATACAGAGTCAACACTGTATCTAGCTTTAACAGTGCGCCATGGCAGAGGTCACAAGGCAAGCTGACGAGAGCAGCAGAGAGGGAAGGTAGAGAGAAGGTAGAGATTTAAGGATTATTAAATAATAATAATAATTCTAATAATCCTTGCATTGCAGATAGCTCCTCATCACGTCATTGAAAGGTCTCAAGTCGCTCCACAGAACATATTGTAAAGTTGGTTGTGTATTTTGTGGGCGAAACGTGGCAGACAATTGGAAGGGTAGTGACTGTATATATGTGTAGGGCTAGTAGGGTTATAGGAGTTCACGGAGGTTACCCCGAAGTGTGTTGTTGAGGTTATTGGTGTTATTGATGTTGACGTTGTTGATGTTGTTGGTGTTATTGGTGCTGTGGGCATTATTGGTGTTGATGTTGGTGTAATAATCACCGTCTGTCTTCCAGCTTCCCCTCTCTCTCTCTCTGTCACCTTTCACAACCAAACCCTCCATTTTCTCCACCAACTTCTTTTACGGATCCCTCATGAAACACCTTTTGAAAATCCATATCCACAGAATCGACCGCACCTACTCTATGACTTACTCCAAAAAAATTCAATTGGATTAACCAAGCATGACCTGCCCCTTTCAAAGGCAGTTGGACTGTCTCCGATCAATCCCTGCCTTTCTAGGCGATCACAAATTTCACCCAGTATTATGGGTCACTTGCAGCTTACCCACAACACATAATAATAAAAATAAACCTTGCATTTGATATAGCGCTTTTCAAGTCTTCTAGACATCTCAAAGCGCTTCACAGAATATGCTGTAAAGTGAATTGACTGGACGAAATGCGGCAGCCAATTGCACACAGCAGTGTCCCCACAAACAGTCGTGGATTGAAAATGACCAATTTTGTTACTGTGTTTTTTGTTGGCGGGATTATTATTAGGCGTGTGAGGTAAGGAAACTTGCCCAAGGTTTCGCCCTGACCTGCCTGGCTCACGCTTCTAAGGTGAGTCCTCTAATCACTGAGCTATAGGACTCCATAACTATGTAACAACAATAATAATCCTTGCATTGGATTGAGCACCTTATATTGTGCTCTTCTTAGAACATGTTATAAAGTGGATTGACTGTGTATTTTGTAGTTGAAACATAACAAGAAGAATCATAAGAAGAATCCTTGCATTTGATTAAGCGGTTTTCACTTTTTTTTAAGCTTCTCAAAGAACTTCACAGAATATACAGTCAGGTGAATTGACCGTACATGTGTGGGCGAAACGTGGCAGCCAAATTTGCACACAGCAGTGTCCCACAAACAACCATGGATTGAGTGACCAAAGTGTTATTATTCTATGTATTGTATATTACTGTATATGTATTAGATTTTTTTGGATGGTTAGATGGTTAAAAAAAGAAGCTAAAGGCAATTGCCATCATCCTTTGCACTGTGTTTCTCCATTGTATTCTCTGCTCATTCAGTGCTAGGGGAGCCCTGCGACTTCAGACGTGCGATCATTCAGATGAGACGTTTAACCCGAGGTCCCGTTTCTCTCTTCCGGTGTCCTGGCCAACGATCCCTCAAATAAAATTGGTCACTCACTCCATGGCTCTTTGTGGGACACTACTGTGTGCAAACTGGCCCGGTCTGTTCATCCATAAAACATAAAGTGAATCCCGTGAAGTGATTTGGAGAAATTTAGAGGTGATAAGGTGTAAGGTGCTGTTTGCAATGCAAACAATAAGTATTATTAACATCATCTATGACATGAACTGGTGAGTGTGGCCTTTCTAGGAAAGTTCCTGGATTGCGAACAGTTAATTAATAGAAAACGCTTTTCCTTGAGAAAATGCGGTTTGGGTGAATGCAAAACTACGGCAACATGTGAGAAAGAGACAGAGAGAAAATGATTGTGTATTTGCACGTACATACCCTCTGTTTATACAAACCCTGGCCTGGAGGCATCGACTTGTTTTCTATGAGCTGTGTTAGTCACACCCAAATATTTCTGGCTCAGTGTAGGTACGGTTTGAAAACTTGGCTTCAGCCAGCCAGTCCGGATAGTAAAGTTTTGGCCAGCTTCCAGCTTTCTTTGGGGCGTTCAATACTGAAAGGAAAGCTGGAGGTAAATGCAGACTTTTCTCTATTTCCCCTTCATGGCAATGCGTTTGTTTGCTACGTGTGTAACATTTCTTTTTCATTTCGTTTCTACAAATCCAAGCACATTCTAGCACCTCCCTACCTTTTGATCGGCTTTCTTTGCGCTCCCCTGCTCATTCCTCGTCTGCTCAGTTCCATCAGAGGCCTCACTTGCAGCCCCTACGCCTCAAAGCTTTGGAACTCCCCGAAATCCCTCCATCCTGGCCCCCTCCTTCCCTTGTTTCAGATCATGACTGAAGACCTCTTCACTTCCTCCTGCCCCGGTGTGGCATCAGGCTTCTTCGCTATTCACCAGGTTGACAATTACTCGTTCTATGTTGGCTTTGTTTCAATCGAATACGGTATTTTCACACAGGGTGAAAACAAAACAAGAAAGTGCATTGTCAGAAGTGCCGTCCTTTGGATGAGATGTTAAACCAGGGTTCCGTCTACCTGTTCAGGTCAATGATAAACTGAGATGCCGTTCGGCATGGAAGGTGCTGTATGAATCGAAGTTGTTGTTGTTGTTGTGTAAAGATCCTGTGGCGTTGTTCAAAAAGAGAAGGGAATTTGTAATTGGTGACATGACCAACAATTTGCCCAAGTATATAGGTTTGTGGAGTAAGGAAACTTGGCCAACGTTGGTTTTAGCTGTCAGCCTGGCTTAGCTGGTAGCGTTCCTGCCTTTAGATCAGAAGGTTGTGGGTTCAAAGCCCCCAAACACCCCATGTCAGGATTAAGACTGACACTCCAGGCTCAGTAGTAAAAGAAAGGAGCTTTCTGAAAAAATCTTAGAAGGTTAGAAGAGTTAAAAGGTTGTTGGTTCAACATATCGGGATTTGGAATCGCCTGGTCTAAGCTAACAATTAAGTGCAGTGCTGGGGGTGTGTTGCATTGTCAGAGGTTCTGTTGTTCAGATGAGACATTAAACTGAGGTCCACTCTGCCTTAAAGATCCCATTACACTATTCAAAAAGAGGGAATTTCATCTCCTGGCTTAAAGTCCCCCAAATAAAGATTGGTCACTCATCCCCCATTGCTGGTTGCTGTGTCTCACTCACAAATACACATTCAATTCACTTGATAGCATATCCTGTGAAGCACTTTGAGCCTTCTCAACGATGCGATAAGGCACTACATCAAATGTAAGGATTATTATTATTATTGTTCAGATGGATGCTGAAGACACTATGTTTTATAGTGATGCTATGTTTCACTTGCGCTTTGGGACGTCACTATGTGACACTAGCGCTTTGGGATGTCCTCCCGATGTGAAAGGCGCTCTATAAATGTAATTTTGCTGTTTTGTTGTATGTGGAAAGGAGAGGAGTCTCTCCCGATGTCTTGGCCAACGACCTCCCTATGATTGTTCACTTTATGGCTTTTGAAACAGGATTTTGCTCTGGGAAGCCTGCAAAATCCACACATTCACTACACTTGGCTTGTAAAGGCGTCTTGAAGAGCTTCACAGGATTTCACTGCGAACGGAGAAGCCAATTTATGCACAAGGCACTGCAAATTAGCATTGATGTAGTGGCTTTCACTCCGGGAGGACATCCCAAGGTCTGAATGAAAGGCAAATTGGAGATTGTGGTTAGGCGACATGGAATGGGAAGGTCCAGGGATGGGAGAGAGGTGATGACAGATGAGTGATGACAGATGTATAGTATACAGCCTGTGATTGAAAGGAGTAAATTCAGAACTAATCTACACAAACAAAAGTTCTCCCCCAATTCCTCCGCCTTGCTCCCACCCTCCCCTCTTTTAGATCCAGTCTGAAGACCTTCCTCTTCGACCTGCTCACAGTCACCTCCTCTCTCCCCCTGCTCAGCATCAGACTCCACCACTGTTAAGTGATCCAAAATACTGCCTTGCGTGAAGGGTGTTACATAAATGCAGGCTATTGCTGTTATGATGACTGTTAAACATAAGAACATAAGAATTAGGAGCAGGAGTAGGTCATTCGGCCCCTCAAGCCTGCACCGCCATTCAATAAGATCATGGGTGATCTATTCTAGTTCCACCTACCTACCCTATCACCATATTCCTTAATCCCTTTATCCATAAGAAATCTATCAATCTCAGTCTTGAATATGTTCAAGGACTGAGCATCCACAGCCCTTTGGGGTAGAGAATTCCATAAATTCACTACCCTCGGAGTGAAGAATTTTTTTCTCCACTCAGTGCGAAAGGGCTGACCCCTAATCTTCAGACTGTGACCCCTGGTTACAGTCTCTCCAACCAGGGGAAACAGTCTCCCACTATCTATTCTGTCTTGCCCCTTAATAATCTCATAGGTTTCTATAAGATCACCTCTAATTCTTCCATATTCTAGAGAATATAGGCCTAGATTGCTCAATTTATCCTCATAGCTCATTCCCCTCATCCCAGGTACCAATCTAACTGCTTGCTGTACCCACAAACAACCACAACAACAACAACAACGATATTACATGTATAGAGTGCCTTTCACGTTGGGAGGACATCCCAAGGTGCTGAGCTAGGTAGGGGCAGGGGGAGGAGAGTAGGAAAGGGAGGAGGGGAGCAGAAAGCATGGTCAAAGAGGAAGGTCTTGAGACTGCCCTTGAAGGAGGAAAGGGATTGAGGATGGAGTTCCAGAGTGTGGAGGCAGAGAGGCTGAAAGCCCAGCCACCGATGGTAAGGCGGTTCAGGCAGGGGGCATGGAGCAGAGCCCGCTGAATGAAGTGGACAGGCAGGCTGATAGGGAGACAGCAGGTCGAAGAGATAGGAGAGGGCAAGGCCGTGAATGGCCTTGAAAGTGAGGACAAGGACCTTGAATTGGGGTGATGGGGAGCTAGTGGAGATGGGCGAGGGTGCGAGTGATGTGGTCGTGGAGCCTAGGGCGGGAGAATACACGAGCTGCAGAGTTCTGAATAATCTGCAGCTTGTGAAGGAGGAGCTGTGAAGGCCGATGATGAGAGAATTCCCATAGTTGAGCCTAGATATTATGCATGGACAAGTGTCTCGGCAGCATGGGGGGTGAGGCAGGCAATGTTGCAGAGATGGTGGAAGGTGGTACCGGTCATGGAGTGGATTTGGGGGAGGAAGGATAGCTCGGGGTCGAACAAGACACCCAGATTCCTGATTGGCTTCGAGAGGTGGAGAGTTGCAGCCTTGATTACTAATGCTGCCAGCACCTGAGGTGCAGAGGCGCTGACGCGAGCCAATCAGGAGGGTCTCTGTCTTGTTGACGTTTAGTTGGAGGAAGTTGTCCCTCGTCCAGGACTCAATGTCGGACAGACACGCAGTCATAACGCCAGTAGTCCTGGCATCGAGGGTGGAAACAGAAAGGTAGAGTTGGGTGTCATCTGCATACACGTGGAAATTTAAAGGGAGTGGCCGGGGTGCAAGAAAGTGGTGCTTGGAGATCAGGAGAGGGATGAGGATGGGAAGGATGAAGGAGATTCGGGGCAAAGGAATAGAGGGAGGATCAATCAATCAAAACTTAATTTATATAGCTCCTTTCACGTTGAAAGGACGTCCCAAGGCGCTGATGGGAGGAGGCTGAATGGGTTGGGGATGGGGGAGAGGGTTTGGCAGCAACAGTGAGAGAGGCAGCAGAGTGGAGCAAAGTCCTACAAATAGAACCCTAGTTTGAAATGAGTGACCCACTTGATTTGGTGGTACTGGGGGATGTTGGGATGGGGTGTGGGGGAGAGGGAAGGGAATGTAAAGCCAAGGGCAAAACAAATAGGGAACGTCCGTGGCGGAGAGGAGATGAATGAGGCCTGCAAATAGCGGAGAGGGAGCTGTGGAAAATGCAACCCAACCTCACCAGCGAGGAAGAGAAAACAAAACATTAGATTTCTCCATGGAAGCGAGCCAACATTTCAGAGGATGAAGTAATCTCAATGTCAATGCTCAGCATGATGAATAGTTGAGCCAGTTCGCCAAGCTTAGATGAATGGGAGGGGGAGGTGGGTAGGGGAGGGGATGGGAGTTGAAAGAATGACACCTCAAATACTAAGTATTCACCTTAGCCAAATCCAATAAAAACATCTCATCGCTCAAGCTTGTCTTGGCTTTGGTACGGATCCTTAGGTCGACGGGATACGATTACAGGTGGGGACTCTTATTTGCATAGGAGGTTGGTCGGATCTGAGGTCTTTGCCAGAGACGTGCTGGGTTTTCTTGGGTGGAAGCCAGGCAGCAAAACCTGCTGCTCTTGTGGAGCTGGACAGTGATTGATTAATAAGCAGGTCGCTCCTATGTTATTACTTAACAGAGGAAAAATATTTGCTCCGCATCCTGTTACATTAAAAAGAGTCACAGTTTAGATGTTAACTACATTGAGCAAAACCCCTCTGAATCCTTCAGGAAACTTGCCCTTTGATGTGGCATCTTATCTCTTTATGTTGCAAATTGTAAGTGCTTTTCTTTTCTCTTCCGCAACATAACTCACTCACTCACCGCCTCTCACTCGCCGCACCTCTCCCGCCACACCCCCCCACCACCCCATAGCTGCTCTTAATGATAATAATAATCCTCGCATTCGATATACTGCCTGATCACGCCTTTGAGATGTGTCAAAGTGCTTGATAGGATAGTCCCCACGGTTATTTGTGGGCAAAACCTTGTGAGATACTATTTACGATGCTAATTAAAATCCTTGCATTTAATATAGCATGTTGCTCTTAAAGCAATTTGCAGAATTTTTCACTGTAAAGTATCGTGACCGTGTGTGTACCTTGGGAGGTCCTCCCAAAGTGAAGGGCGCTATACTGTACAAATGTCATTTTTGTGGTTGTTATTATGTGTGTGTGTAGGTTCGAGCCATTCTCAGGTTAGATCATTTTATCCTCTGAGGAAATCCAATTGCCTGACTTGTTCACTCAGAAATTTACACTTTAAGATACCAATAATAATACCAACAGCAATCCCCGGTTTTGATTTAGGGCCGTATCACGTCTTCCAGACTTCTAAAAGTGCTTCGCATGATTTCCTGTAAAGTCTAGCGCTAGATTGGAGTGTCACCTTGGACGATCTAATTCCAATTTGCAACTCACAACCTTTTGACTCAGAGATGAGAGTGGTATGACTGTACCCAGGCTGACGCATGGGAGTTGGGCAACCCTGCAGTGGTAGATCCATTGGGCGGTTTATAGTGTACATGAAGCAGCTGGATTTAGTGAGTTGCCGTAAATCTGCTCTGACATAGATTTACGTAGGCTGTACAGCATGGAAACAGTCCGTTTTTATGGTAGCGTTGGTGCTAGTTGACAGCTTCCAGCAATAAGCTCCAAACTCTTATCATCCTCTGCATGAAGAAGTCGGGAGGTCCTGTGGCATCATGGTTAGTGTGCTCACTTTGAACGCGACAGGACTCGAGTTCAATTCCTGGCCGGGGCGAAACCTTAGACAGGTTTCCTTACTCCACGCTTTCTGTTTACATAGCCGTAAGTACGTAGTAACCCGGTTGTTAGTCAATTGGTGGATCGCCTTCCGGGGATAATAAATCCTTTTTGTAAAAAAAAAGTTGGTCACTCACTCCATGGCTGTTTATGGATTGGTTGCTGTGTTTATCCCACAAACTATACAATCAATTCACTTTCCCATATAATCTGTTGGTCCTCTTGCTTGCCAGGTGAGTGCTCTAAGCAGTATGCTGCATCCAACATGTCATGGCAGGGGGACACCTTAGAGTGCAGTGACTGTGTATTTGCAGGGAAACACGAACCCCAATTTACACACAGGAAATAAAGGAACTGCTGCACTTGCATTGATGTAACGCACCTTGCATGCTCTACGTCCACGTCCACCGCCCTACCTTTGGTGGCCGGGCTTTCAGCCTCTCTGCTCCCAAACTGTGCGATTCCATCCTGCAATCCCTTCGCCTCACTTCCTCTCTTTCCTCCTTCAAGGCCGGTCTCAAGACCCTCCTCTTCGACCATGCCTTCTGCTCCCCTCCTAACTCTTCCACCTCTCCTTCTCCCTACCCCCTACCCTGGCCCTTCCCTCCCGGTCGGTTCCTGACCCGACTGTTCAGCGCCTTGGGACCTCCTCCCGACGTGAAAGGCGCTCTATAAATGTAATTTTTTTGTTGTTGTTGTTCCATGCTGGACAGTGTCTCGGAGCGCTAAGAAGTTAATTTTTATCGAGGGATGGGGAGTGGGGGGGGGGGGGGGGCGGGGGAGGTAGGGTATTGCTGGCCAAGACAACAGTGAAGAAACACCCTTCTCTTTTTGAGTAGCTCAATGCCCGCCTAGTCTCAGGTGGCTAATACCTCAACGAAAGCTGGTAACATAGTTGTGCTCCCCAAGCGAGGGATATAACCAGACTGGTTGCAAGGAAGTTATGTCAACAATGGTCCAATAGTGAACCCAAAGAACTGGTGTAAACCAGTTTAATCTTGGGATCACATTAATCCAATGTTTTGCAAAAGATGGTCCTGCCAAAGTATGAGTCACCCGGCTAACGCTATGGAATATAGATAGGATGGGGAACTGGAGGAAGACAGCGCTGGAACCCTTTCATTGCTGCATTTTTCTCTCCTCTTTGTTTAGGAGCAGGAGCTGAACGGCACACTCTTCGATTAACAACAATAGTCATAACCTTTGCATTTGGCGAAGTGCTTTTCCCATCGGGAGGGCATCGCAAGCTGTGCACGGAACTTGAGGACATCTCAAAGCGTTTCATGGAATCATAGAATTAAAGTATATTGCAGCACAGAAGGGGCAGTTCGGCCCAGTCGTGCCTGTGCTGACTCTATGAAAGAGCTATCCAATTAGTCCCATTCCCCCTCTCTTTCCCCATAGCCTTGCCTTTTAAGTGTTATTATTGAATCTGCTCCCACCACCTTTCCAGTCATTTTTTTCTCCTCTCTGGTTCTTTTGCCAATCCACGTATCATGAATCAGTGTCCCCTGGTTACTGACCACGGTGAAAATACATTTAAAAAGAACTAAATACATGAAGTTTCAACGGATTATATCGTAATGTGTAGTGACTGCGTTGCTTTGTGGACAAACACGGCAGCCAGTTTGCTGGCCAAGCAATGACATCAATCAATCAATCAATCAAAACTTATATTTATATAGTGCCTTTCATGTCAAGAGGACATCCTAAGGCGCTGTACAGTTAGGTAGGGACAAGAGCAGGTGAGGAGGGGTCGGGGTAGGACGAAGAAGAATAGGAAAATTGACTGTATACTTGTGGGCGAATTGTGGCAGCCAATTGCGCACAGCAGTGTCCCACACGAACAGTCATGGGTTGAAATTACCAATTTTATTAATGTGGTTTTTTTGGAGGGATTATTATTAGGCGTGTGTGCGGAGTGAGGAAACTTGTGCAAGGTTTCGCCCTGACCTGCCTGGATTCGAACACAGGTTTCGAACACAGCTTGGTCTCCCCACCACTGAGCCACAGGAGCTCCAATCAAACAATCAAAACAATAACAATCAACAATTAACAATAGCCCGGCAACCGCTCCCTCTCCCTGCCGCCCGCCCGGACCATCTTCGGTGCGGCGACAGGCCCAAGAACTCACCGGCTCCTCAGCTGGTGTACCCGGTGACTTGGTGACGGCCCTGGTACCTCGGACACGGCGCGTCCGGCCAGTTCGCGCAGCAGCAGCAGCAGCACGATCGCCGTCCGGATCTCCCGCACCAAGATGATCCTGCAGCACCGGACCAGGTGAAAGGCCTCGCAAGGGGAACCGCCCGAAGACGTTGCCGTCGAGCGAGTTCAACTCGCCCATGGCTGACGACGCTCGATTAAAAAATAAAAACTAACATTTTTGTAATGCCCTCTAAAGTAAACCTGGGGCGAGTGACCAATTTTATTTGGGCGATTCTTGGCCAGGGCATCGGGAGAAACCACCCAACTCTTTTTGAACAGTCCCGTGGCATCTTTAACATCCACCGAAACAGGATCATCTTAACATCTCATCCGGATGACAGCACCTCTGACAATGTAGCATTCCCCCCCCACACCCCAGCACTGCACTAGAGTGTCAGCCTGCACTGTGATCTTCAATTCTTGACACGTGGCTTGAACCCACGAGCTTCTTGACTCTGAGCAGAAAGCGTTACCGACTGAGCCAGGCTGACACTTTGTTGATTTATTTAGAGAATATAGTGACTAAGACATTATTTGTCCTGTACACCATTACTTCCACTTCACAAGTACCTCCCACCCCCTTGTTAGGTTTATAACCTTCTTTGTTTTGTTTGGTTAAAAGGGGTGGGGTGGTAAGACTGAGAGGTGTCTCTTTAAATCTCTGCAGAGATTACTCAGCACACAGCAACTTTAATAGCGTGCTGAGAACTGTTTGATCAATCAAATAGCTGGTAAAGACAAGTGTCTACATGTGTTCAGCAGAACCCCAATTAAAATAAACTCTGTGATTTTACTTTGGAATGAATGGAAACGCTTTATCTTAAGTGGCATTTAATTTGATCAAATTTCTTCTTCAGTGGGATCCAAGTGTCACAGAGCTGTTAACCCTTTCTTTCTTTCTTTCTTTCTTTCTCAATGAAACAACTGCAAAATTATAGTAGTTCGAAGTTCTTACTACTGAGTTTTAATAATAGTAGCCCTTTCATTTCACACAGCACCTTTCAGTTGGGAGGTCGCCTCGAAGTAGTTCACAGGTTTTTACTATAAAGTGTAGTGACTAGGTATTTTGTAAGATGAATAACAAAAATAATAATCCTTATATTTTATGTGGTGTTTTTCAAGTTGGGAGGATGTCTTGGAATGGATATAATGTAAAGTGGAGTGACTGTGTCTTTTGTAGGTGAATATGCAGCAAATTCTCACATTGATATCTCATATTCAGCACTTTGGGACGTCCTCCCAATGTGAAAGGTGCTATACAAATATAATCTTGTTGTTGTAGAAGTGTCCTACAAACAGCCATGAAGTGAGTGACCAATTTTACATTGGGGATTGTTGGCCAGGAGAATCTAATTTGCTTGCCAAGTCTAATCTCTTAATCGTTACGTAATGTTCCTCTTTTGAAAATATCTATCCAATTCCTCTTTAACATAATCTACAGACCAACCACAGTGTGCGATACACAACAGGCAACTTCCCCCTGTCTCATGACTTGTTTTAACCTGTTTCCTATGCACTCCCTTCCTGCCTTCCTTCCCTCCTGATCCCAACCCCAGCTCGGGTGCAAAACTGTCCAGCGCATTGTGAGGTCCTTATGATGTGAAAGGCGCGGTATAAATGTCATTGGATGTGGTTGTTGCTGTTGTTAATTCCTGTTTGTGATAACCTCACAGGCCTCTGAGGCATTATAAAATAAAACTCACATTCCAACAGCGCCTCTCAGGTCAGGAGGTAATCTCAAAGAGATTAACAGTGCCGTATGGGCTACCAAATTGTGGGGGAGGAGGAAGATGACTGAAAACGCAGTTGTAGAGTTAAGTCTCAAGGAGAGGGGAAATGAAGGATTGCACCAAGGGAGCCCCGGGATGGAGTACCAGAGAGGATGACAGAATGGCTGACAGCCCAGCCCCCGAGGAACAGACGTGAAGCAATGTGTAATTCACACGAGAAGGCGTTATCATAATGTATGACTGATAAAAAGAATCCTTGCATTCATGCCCTCTAGTTGTCTCAAAGCATTTCAAAGAATATACTGTAAAGTGAATTGACTGTGATTGTTTGTCGATTGACAGATCATAGCTAATAATTCCTTCCCCCCACCAAATTATTTGGTCGCACAATCCATGACCATTTGTGGATCAATGCTATGCGCCATTGGCTGCTGCATTTTTCCCACAAAATACACAGTCAATCCACTTTACAATATATTTTGTGAAGCCCTTTCCAACGTGATAAGTGCTATATCAAATAATATTATTAATATTCATTCCAACCTCCCCCTTTAGCTCCTAGAATGCCTGACTTGAGTGAGTGCCCTTCTCTTCCCTGTTACCAATCAGTGCGAATAATCTTTTGCGATGTCTCGTCTCAAAAGCTTTCAGAAATTTGATGACTTGAATGAGGACCGCTTATTAGATCCCATCTTAACCTTCTCCGTTCCAGGCAACTTAATGAGAGACATTGAGCATCAGACGTACGCTCAGGCAGCAAGCAATTAGAGCACTGATATTGCTTTTATTTGGGCTTTTATTTTGCGTTCTGTCTCTCAGACATGAACCGAGTTGCTGAATGAGCAAGTCTTGCGGGCTACCAGAGGGATTATGAGTTAATTCGAAAAATCCTTCACAATGTATCTTCAAATACCTCTCCTCCCGAGGAAAAGTTGGAGGAGTGGGGGGAGTTCCTACATTTGCACCCCCACCCCCACCCCATTCCCCACTCCAATTGCCACTTCATGGCTTTTTTGTGGAACATTCCTCTGCCCAACATGCCTGTCATGTGTGTTTGCCCACAGAACACACAATCACTACACTTTACCTGTGTGAAGTGCTTTGGACCATCCTCCCGATGTGAAAAATGTTATGCCAAACGTAGGAATTATTATTCTCATTATAGATTAAGTCTACGTTGCTTATTAGGGTATCCAGAATGTGGCAAACAATCCCATAATAATCCTTGCTTTTGATATAGCACCTTATCACATCACCGACACCCCCAACACTGTGCTGGAGGCAACTTTAGATTATTTTATTCCAAGTCCCCACATGGGGTTGAACCCACAATCTTCTGACTCGGAGACGAGAGTGCGGCAACCACTGTGCCTGGGCAACACACTAGAATAGCTGGAATTTGCACCCATGGATTGGGATGAAATCAATGATCATGGAACTATTGATGGTGACTGATACTATTGGGAGAGAAAAATGAAATGAGACCATGTGACTTTAAGTAGAAATTACTCATCTGACAACTTAGTTTTATATCACTGCTGTGAGATCTCAATATTGTCAAACTTACTGTTCCCCAATTACTTATCAATTGATTTGCAGCAGTGACCAGTGCAAATGGGATTAAACACAGTTGTTGTTTCACCTTGATAATCTTGGCTTTCAATTTGACCATTGGAGGCGGGACCTTCAGTTTCTCCGCTCCCACCCTGTGGAATTCCATCCCGCAATCCCTCCGTCTTGTTTCTTCCCTTTCCTCTTTGACCGTACCTTTTGTTCCCCTCCCGAATTTTTTGACCTCCCCTACGTGTTTCACCCCTTCCCGAACACTCCCCTCCCAGCTCGGGTCACACGCCTCCTGTGCAGCGCCTTGGGACGTCCTCCCGACGTGAAAGGCGCTTTATAAGTTTAAGTTGTTGTTCTTGTTGTTGTTGATATTCCTTTGCTGCTAAATCAGATCACATTCCCTGGTCAACACAACTCTTGGCCCGTAAAACGAATGGTAAAAGGAATGGGCTGAAACAGCAAATGGGCAACGGTAACTTGCTTAACGACAACAACAACTTGCATTTATATATATATATTTATAGTACTTGAAACTGGCGGAGCTTGACCCCCAAGCCGGGGAGAGGTGACTGTAGGCCTAGCTGAAGAGGAAAGTCTTCAGTTGGGACCTGAAGATGGGGAGGAGTGAGGCAAGGTGGAGGGATTGGGAGACAATTCCAGAGTTTGGGGTTTAGTGGCTGAAAACTGCCACCGATGTGCAATGTAGGGCACGAGGGGCAAGCAGGAGGCCAAGAGCTATTTGAGCGGCTGGCAGTGGGTTAAGGAGTAAGCTGGTCAGAGGTGGGTGGGTGGGGGGGATGAGGTGAAGGGATTTGAAGATAAGTGAGAGGATCTAGAAATAAATCTTTTTGGCTAATCAGTGTCACTGGATATAATACTAACCTGGAGATTAGAGGGGCTGATAGAGTCTTAGCCATGGCCTCATTCCCGTCAACCCCAGCAACCCCATGCACCCTAGCTCCATGACCTCCTACAACCTTCCTAACTTGGCTGCTCAGTCAACACTGGCTTGTTTCCTCCTGATGCGAAAGGCACTACATAAGAGAAATTTATTGATCTGACCCCCTGCCTCAGTCTCTGTGCCACGTCCCCTCCTTGGTCAATTTCAGTTCACACCTGAACACCTGCCTTTTTGCCTGTCCCAATTGTTCTTAATCACCACCCCTCTCTGTCCCAGGATTGGTATTAATCTATGCCATTGATAATCTTGCATTCGATATAGCACTTTTCACGTATTCTAGACGTCTCAAAGCGCTTCACAGAATATACTGTAAAGTGAATTAATTGTATATTTGTGGGCGAAGCGTGGCAGCCAATTGCACACAGCAGTGTCCCACAAACAGTCGTAGATTGAAATGACCAATTTATTATCGCTTTTTTTTTCTTGAGGGATGATTATCAGGTGTGTGAAGCGAGGAAACTTGCCGAAGGTTTTGCCCTGACCTGCCTGGAATCGAACCCAGGTCCCTCGCTTGCAAGGCGAGTGCTCTAACCACTGAGCTGCAGGACTCCACAAAGTGCTCCAAGATGCTACTTCAAGAACGACACTACACAAACGCAAGTTGTTGTCTCCATTCCAGATTCCTCCACATCACCCTCTCCATTCCACCTTCCAGCGCCTTGGGACGTCCTCCCGACGTGAAAGGCACTATACAAATGTAATTCTGTTGTTGTTGTTATTTCAAAGGCTACCAGAAGACGATAACCGCAAATCAGTCATTAGACTTTACCATATACCCTGTCAAGTCCTCCTGATGTGAAATGCCCTATATTAAATGCAAGGATTATTCTAATAAATTTCTAATCACTCTGATGAACGAGCAGAAATGTGTGCAGTTCAGCAAAGTGCAACAAACCATAGGAAGATTTGAGCAGCAGAAATCAAGGTGGAATGTTACAGCTGGAGCAGAGGGATGAAGCAGAAATCTCGTAGCGAACCTCTCTTGCCCTGCACCTTATGACAGCTTCAAGTGAGTAAATTGATGAAGCGCTATTGATGTTTGGATTAAACTACACCATTGTGATCAGGTACTTGAACATGAGAAAAAAGATGAATCTGTGTTTTAATCCGACCAACTAATTTTGTTTGGGAATTTGGGGAGGCAGATGCAGTCTTCTGAGAACTTTTCAACGATGGTTTGATTGAGTTCACAGACTGCTGGCATATTTTGACCATCCAAAAGGGTTTGCCTTTTACAAGGTTTGCAGAACAGATCACAGGATAGTTTTGGATGAAAAATGTCCTACGGTTAAACTGATCTCTTGTAGCGCAGCGCTCAGAGCACTCGCCTCACAAGCGAGAGGACGTGAATTCGATTCCCGGTCAAGGCAGAAACTTTGGTGAATTTCCTTACTCCGCACTCCTCTGTTTACCTAGCTGTAAGTAGCAACCTGGTTGATGGTTGATTGACTGATTCCTTTCCAAGGATAATAATCCCTTTAAAACAATGCTGGCTTTTCTGAAGTTGTCCGTTGCAACTCTTAAACCTGTGTCATCTTTGTTCTACTGTCATAGTGCATCATAAAGCAATAATAATAATGATCCTTGCATTTGGAAGTATTATAAAGTGCCACATGTTATACTATAAAGTGGAGTGACTCTGTATTTTGTAGGCAAAATGTGGCAGTTGGTTTGTGCACAATGCCATGGATTGACCACTTTTATTTGGCGGATTGTTGGCCAGGACAAGGGAAAGAGATATGTCCTTCTCTTTTTGAAAATACTTGTATCTTTAACATCCACCTGAACAGGCATAGAAAGGCCCGGTTTAACATCTCATCCAAGAATGGTAATAGTAGTCCAATGCTTGCCATTATTGCTATGTTTCGGTGTAGGAAATAAAGGCGCTGTTCGAATGGCAGAGAAAACTGAAATCTTTTTAATATGTCTACAGCAACGAAAGACGAGACAATTCTGGAAGGCGTTTGCGAGAAATTGGGATTTTATTTTGAGCTGAGAGAGCTGAACAATTGATTTCTCCTGTACTTCCTCAGCCCCTCAGCTTGTGTGGATTTTGTCCCCACTCTTCTCAAACCATTGCGTGTTGCAAGGTCTTTTACCACCACCAACCACAACAACTTGCCGTTCGAATGAGCTCAAATGGTGGCGTGTTCGCTTTGCATTCAAGAAGTTGTGGGATTAATGCCCACATTCTCCAAGGGAGTCTTAAATGCGGAAAGATTTTCAACGTCTTGGGACGTTCTCTCGACGTGACAGTCACTATACAAACATAATTTGTTGCTCTTGTTGTTATACAGTGCCCTACGTGCAGGGTAGAGTCTCGGAGTGCTTAACAGTAGCGGAGCCAGATGCTAAGTGAGGTGGTGGGGGTGGTGGTGGTGGTGGAGGGGGTGGGGTGACCATAGGCACGGTTGAAGTGGAAACACTTAAGGTGTGATTTGAAAATGGGGAAGTCATGAGCGGGCAAGGCGGAGGAGGGGTCGAGGGAGAGGGTTCCAGAGTTTTGGCGTGTAGTGTCTGAAAGCTCGAATGTCTGAGACGACTCCCCAGACCAAGCCCCAGTAAATATACAGCCATAACATAAAAGGAAAAGTATCACATTCTCTGCAAATTCCTGAGGAAATTGCTTTCATATACAACAGCAGATTTTGGCTGGCACACAAAGGCAAAGTGTCATTTGCATGCCATTAGTGGTGTGTAATGGCCCAATGGTGGCTACTCAACGGGACTGGCCAATCTTTCATACTCCTCTGGGTTCACATTCAGGGTCGCGTTTGTTTAGTCTGCTCCTATAATGCAGTCAAGTGGACTTGTTCTGTTCTGCCCGATCAAATGCAACTCTGATGTATTTTTGTTTCGACCTGCCAATTTGATATGTACGACAGGAATTGGATATGTACTTGAAAAGGGAAATATTTGCAGGGCTGCGGGGTAGGAGCGGGGGTACTGGGACTGGTTGGATAGGTCTTTCAAAGAGCCAGCACGGGCACAATGGGCTGAATGGCCTCCTTCCGCACTGTAAGATTCTATGATTCTATGATGTACGGTTGTGGTTGTGAGAAGTTTGGTTATAAATCATGGCACATGTCAGATGTTCAGTACAGCATATTTCTCACCTGATAGGAATGCCATAATAGTCACTGTGGATGCAGGCCCAGTGGAATATGTGACCCCGTGCAGAGCAAGGGCATTTTTAAGAAACACTGACAACTTGCTTGCCTATCAAACACACAGTCAGCACACGTTAGACTGAGTTCCCCGAAATTTTTGCGACGACCTCAAGATGTGAATGGTGCTGCGTGAGATAAATATTAATAATAATCATTGCATTTTGTTCCATCCCTACCTCCATCCCATTGTTCGAGGCCCATCTCAAGACGTTCTTGGGCAGGGTGAAATGTTGGACAAGTTTCCTTACTCCACACGCCTCTGTTTTCCTAGCTCTAAGCAGGAACCTGGTTGTTAGTCAATTGGCGGATCGCTTTCTGGGCGTAATATTTCTGTGAAACACCTTTTTGATGTTGTTCTAATAAGGCACTATAGCAAATGCAAGGATTATATTATAATAATTCTACACCAACACATCAATACAGGGGTGGTTATGGTTGGGTGCGTGGGGTGCCGTCCTTCAGATAAGACATTAAACCAAGGTGGATGCCACTTGAAAACGAGATGAGAGTATCTCACTTGAACAACAACTCCTCCAAACCCATTTGAAAAATGAACAACATTATTAATTAAAATAAGAGTGGGGTGGAGGGAAGGGTGGGAGGTTGGTTTAATGGAATGGATGAGATATTTTCTTGATAGCCAAGGCTTAGAGGATGACTCTGTTGGAAACAATAGTATTGGGAATGAAACATATGAGACAAAGCCATTTGAAGCCATAGACACTCTATTTTCTACTCTTCTTACATACCTCTTTGTAATTGGACGTGAGCCAGGGCTCCCCTTTATTGAGCTCACACTCACATCCAACAGAAGAAACATACAAGAACATGCAAGAAGCATTGTCAGGAATTTATACATTATACAAAAAAACATCGTTGGTTCTTTCAAAAAAAATCATCTCTTTCTTTTCTTTAGAGAGGCCAATTAGTTGGGTGATTAAAACCGCATTTCCATTGTCGAAAGGGAATCACATCTAACCCCAAATTGGCTGAAATCTGACCTGCGTTTGAGAACAGAAACCGATTGAATAATGGATGCCAAATTGGCGTAGACTTAAACCAGATGCACCTCAGGGGCAGCTTTCATGCTGATGTTGATTTGGACGCTTGCCAGAGTAAATCAGTGACTGTATTTCACCCTCTTCTGTCTGCCCACCACATCCCCTCTGTGGGCACCCATCATATCCACCCAGGTCTGCAGGTCTGCCTTCATCCTGTTCACAAAGAGCTTTTAGTCCCTTGTGTCGAGAATTTTTGCAAGCTACTTGTGGAGATGTATAAACCAACATACTTTGCTATCTTAAGCAGCTTCTTAATAATAATCCTTATGTCTGATACAGCACCTTCACATCAAGAGGATGCCCCTAATGCTTCTCAGCTTGAAGACCTTAAAGTGAAGTGGATATGTACTTTATAGGTGAACACTGCAACCAGGACATCGGGAGAAACTTCTTTCTCTCTTTGAATAGTGCCAAGGGATCTTTAACATTCACCTGAATAGACAGATGAACGTCTCATCTAAAGGACGGCACCTCCGACAATGCAATGCACATCCAGCACCTCAAAGGGATGTCAACTTAGACAATGTAACTATGCCCACAACCTTCTGATTCACAGGTCAGTGGACGACCAACAGAGCCAGACTGACACAAGATAAGCAGGATGGGTTCCCCTGTGCAGAGCATGGACGTTCTACTCCAGACATAGGGAACTTTCCATGGGAAGTTAATGTACATACATATGTAGGTATTTGTATTTATTCTGAAGTGAAACGTGACATTGGATGGCACCTCTTAATAGCCTTCACGTTGGCCTGAGCTTTCTGTACAGAATTCTCAGTTTAGATACTCTTATGTATGGTGAGGGGTTTAATAACGATCCTTACATTTGATATATTTCTTCACTCAGAGGGTAGTGAATTTATGGAATTCACTATCCCAGGAGGCTGTAGATTCATGGATTCATAGATTCATAGAATTTTACGGCACAAAAGGAGGCCATTCGGCCCATCTAGTCTGTGCCGGCTCTTTGAAAAGAGCGATTCAATCCCACTGCCCTGCCTGCTCCCCATAGCCTAATAGACCTGTTCTCCCTAAATAAAGATCTAATTCCCTTTTAAAAGTTGTTATCGAATCAGCCTCCACCACCTTTTCAGGCAATGCATTCCAGATTCGAACAACTCACTGAGTGAAAAAATTTCTCCTCAGCTCCCCTCTACTTCGCCTTCAAACTATTTTAAATCTGTGACCACGAGTCACAGATTCGCCCACGAGTGGAAATAGTTTTTCTCTATTTGCCCTGTCGAAACCCCTCATGATCTTATAAACCTCTATTAGGTCTCCCCTCAATCTTCTCTGCTCCAGAGAGAATAACCCTAGCCTATCTAGCCTCTCCTCATAGCTGAAGTCCCTCAATCCTGGCACCATCCTAGTAAATCTTCTTTGTACCCTTTCCAATGTCTTCACATCCTTTCTGTAGTGTGGTGAACAGAATTGAACACAGTATTCCAGCTGAGGCCTCACCAAAGTCTTAATAGAGGTTAGTCAGCACTTCCTGACTTTTGTACTCTATACCCCTATTTATAAAGCCTAGTATCCCATATGCCTTCTTAACAGCCTTGTCTACTTGTCCTGCCACCTTCAACGAGTCACTAACACAAATCCCCAGGTCTCTCTGTTCCTTCACACCATTTAAAATTGTACTATCTAGCCTATATTGCCTCCCTTCATTTCTTCTCCCAAAATGCATCACCTCACACTTCTCTGCATTAAACTTCATCTGCCATGTGTCTGCCCACTTTACCAATTTGTCTATATCCTCTTGCAGATGGCTACTATCCTCCTCACTATTTACTATTCTCCCTAACTTAGTGTCATCTGCAAACCTGGAAACTGTACTCCGTACACCCAAGTCCAGATCATTGATGTAGATTACAAACAGCAATGGTCCCAAAACTGATCCCTGTGGTACACCACTGCTCACTTCCCTCCAGTCTGAACATTTTCAAGGCTGAGACTGATAGATTTTTGAAAAATAGAGGGATTAGGGGATATGGGGATAGGGCAGGTAATCAGAGTTAGGTGAGAAGATCAGCCATGATCTTGTTGAATGGTGGAGCAGGCTCAAAGGGCCGAATGTCCTGCTCCTAATTCTTATGTTCTTATATCGCCTTTCAGATCGGGAGGTTGTCCCAAAGTGCTTCACAGGGTATAGTGTAAAGTGGATTGACTGTATTTTGTTGCTGAACACGGCAGCTAAATCGTAGACAGGCAATGTCTCACAAACAGCTTGGAGTGAGTGGCCAATTTTATTTGGGGTGTTGTTGGCCAGGACAAGCGGAGATAGAACTCTCTTCTGTTTTTAAATCGCACCATGGTGTCTTTAACATCCATCTGAATGGGCAGACCTCTGTTAAACGTCGCGATTTCTCAGCGTGACAGATACATGTCTGACTAAAAAAAGCAAAACAGAATTTAAACCTTAGGCTGCAATGCACACTGGCATTTGTTTTGCCACTTGCCCATCATTAAATTACATGATTGGAGTCCCGTAGTGTAATGGTTCGCACATTTGCCTCACAAGCGGGAGGACCTGGGTTGGATTCCTGGGCAGTGCGAAAGCTTAGCCAAGTTTCCACACTCCACGTGCCTCTGTTTACCCAGTAGTAAGTAGGAACCAGTTGTTAGTTAATTGACAGATCATTTTCCAAAAAATGTGGTCTTCCGCTCTTTTGTGGGACGCTGCAGTGCACAAATGGCTGTTGCGTTTCGCCTACAAAAATATGCAGTCAAATAACCTTCACAACACATTCTGTGAAGCATTTTGTGATGACTCAAAGACGTGATCAGGCCCTATATCAAACGCAAGGATTATTATCGCGATGTCCTCCCGTCTGAAAAGTACTCTCGCATCTGTGCGTTTGTGTGTTTAGCATGCTGCGATGCTTAAGTCGAAACTTGGCAAAACACTGGGTATTAGCGGTTTACACTGAGCTGTTCGGTGCAATATTTCAACCTGTGCAGATCTCAGCGAAGTGAAAGATCATAATGAAATGTATAAACAGCAACAAATCATCACTTTGTTATTTCTTTGCCATCTAAACTGTGTTTATTTAAAAAGAAAGTGCCCCGCTAGACTTATGCTGTGTGTTCAGTTTGTTTCCCATCCCGATGGTTTGCTTCGGGAGGAATGCTTGGTAATCCTTGCATTAGATACAGGCCTTTCACGTCGGGAGGACGCTTTGAAACGCTTCACAGCAACTTGCGGTCAAGTGCAGCCTCTGCGCACTTTCATGTAAATATTATAAAGTGGCTAAATGGGTGCTTTTCTGGTGGCAAACTAAAATGTATCATATGACAATAGGAACATGATCGTCACATTTGGTGGCCGGGATACCAGAAGAAAACTCCCTTCGCCTTTTCAACATAAAATAATCCTTACAAGTGATACAGCACTTTTCACTGTGGGAGGACATCTCAAAGCACATCACTGGATGCACTATAAAATGCAGTGATAGTGTACTTTACAGGTAAGCTCGGCAGCCAATTTGCACATAGTCTACATACCACAAAGAGCCATGGAGTGAGCGACGGATTTTATTTGGGGGATTGTTCGCCAGGATACAGGGAAAACTCCCTCCTCTTTTTGAACAGCGCCATCTTTAATGTCCATCTGAACTGGCAGATGGGACCTTGGTTTAAAATCTCACTTCAAGGATGGTAACTCTGACTCCTTCCTTAGCAATGGATTGCACTAATCCAGGCAAGTTGAAGTTCCCGATGTGGGGTTTGACCGAACAACCTTCTGACTCAGGGACGAGAGGGCTACCAACTGAGCCAGGCTGACACTTAACAGCATTGCCAAGTGAAATGGACTAATGCTTATTGTAAAGTAATTTTTCGTGCTCCCTGCTACCCTCAGGGGAGCACCCAAGATTTGCAAACTGTTGTGAACTGAACGCTCTTAGAAATTTGGTACAATAGCTTGGAAATATATTAGCCGCAAATATATTCATGTTAAGAAAATACTGTAACGTGTGGCCTGGGTTGGTGGTTTGTGTTGAGTGATTTATATTTGGTGTTTCACATTCAGCGGTTTACACTTGCAGATTTACTTTCAGCGGTTGAAACAGCCAGTGAGTCGGATTCAGTAATTTATGTTCATTGGTTTGGACGTTGAAGGGACTTACACTCAGTGGTTTACAGAGAGGGTGAATTACTCTCAATCATTTTCATTCAGTGGTTTATATTCCGTGCTCCGCGCTGACTGATTCACACTGGGCCGTGCGCTTCTTTATGATTTACGATTGGATGATTTCGCAGGATCTTCGAGGAAGGGTGTCCCTCAGGCCATCTGATCTCATCCTTCCTCAGTGTCCATTCAATGGGCTCCGATTACACAATCAAGCTAATCCTTAAACAAGTCCATTTGATTTCAATGCAGTGTTTTAATGTTGGAGGTTATTCATTGTTGGCTCATTGGCTGGACCAAGAGCGGCAGATTTGACTTGTCAATGGGGCCACCCAGCTACTGTTAACTCTGCGAGCCTAATCCCTAACAGATAGGGTGGTCCTAGCTCAACAAGCGGTGGGGAACCCTTGCTAGACAGCAATATCAGTGAAATGCTATGCAGGTTTAGCTGGTTTCTTCAGCAGTTACCCCATCGTACACTTTGGATTCCTCAAGCATTGTTTCTTGCCAATGTGCGTCTAATACTCATAAGAATTAGGTAAGCAGGGCGACTTCCTCCAGGGAAAGATGGTGCCTATTTCATTCCAATACATGGGAATTCCCTTGTGTAGGTGGAGTATGTAAGTGGAACCTTCAGTCTGGTTTTGATACTTTTAAACATGGTGATGGGTTTCCACAAAAAAAAAGTTAAATTAGCAGTGAGTAGGAACCCAGCTGTTAGTCAATTGGCTGATTGCTTTCTGGGGTAATAATCCACCCTCCCCCAAAGAAAATGGATCAATTACTTAATGCACCATTGTCTGTGGGACACTGCTATGCACAATTGTCTGCCGCGTTTCGCTCTTAATTCATTTTTCAATATATTCTGTGAAGTGCTTTGGGAAGTCTCAATGATGTGATAAGGCACTATATCAAATGCAAGAATTATTATTTTTATTATTATATGGTCACCGTGGTTGATGTGGAACCAAACCAAATGTTAAATAGGTATTTATATTTGTTCTGAAGTGAAACGTGATATTGGCTGGCACCTCTTAATAGCCTTCAAGTTGGCCTGAGCTTTCTGTGGCTTCCAAACAAGCACATTCCTCCAGTGTTAGAATAACAGCCCTGCGCCAATGCCAAGCTTTAACCAGGCAGAAAATGCAGAGTTCAGATCGATGCACAGATTAGGTTATAATGCAGTCTCTTGAGAGGGGTGAGACCACACTTGCCAAAAATAAGTGGGGAGAGAGGGAGAGAAGGGAGGGGAGTGTGGGGGATGGTGGAGGGGAATGTGGTGAGGGGGGAAGGGAGCAGTAGGGAGGGAGGAGGGCAGAATGGAAGGAGGTAGGGGAGTGAGGGAAGGAGGGAGTGGGCTGAGGTAGGGTGTGAGGGAGAGAAGGAAGCATTAGAGAGAGAGGGTGGGAAGGACTGAAGGGACCACTGGGGAGGGAGAGATGGTGGGAGAGAGCAGGGTGAGGGAGAGAGGAAGGGTTGAAGGGAGGGAATGGGATAAGACAGGGAGAGAATGAGGCAGAGGAGGATGGAGGGAGGGATTGAGTGGGTGAGAAAAGGAGGAAAAAGCTTTTGCAATATGACAATTGGCAACAGGCTAGATTGGTGCAATCCAATTCACTTTATGGGAACTGGGACACTGGCCTTGGCTTGGATGTGATTGACGTGTTAAGAAGTGTGTGATGTCATGTTACCGAGCATGTCACCTGGCAGACAATGTTCTCTGCTTGTTTTGGCAGTGAGTATTGGAGGGCTGGGGATTGGGGAGGTGGGCAGTCAGGCTGTTACTCCCTGCTGGATCAGTTCTGGAGCGTAAGCCTCCGGAGTGTGGTGTTTATATATATGATCGGGCGAGGATAACAGGCGGAGGCTGACCATAAAGTCTGCCACAAAGCGCAGAGCTGTGCAGAATTCATAGTTTTCAGACAAATGTTTGTTGGGACATTAATCTTCCTTGCTGTAAGGGTAACACCAAATATGGGCACTGGGAGTGAATTAACGAGTGACAGGGTTTATAGGGGAATACAGTACAGGACGTGCTTTGCTGGACTGTGTTCTCTCTCTCTTTTTCTCTCTCTGCCCTTGGAACTTTGCCGGTCTGGATCTGCCTGGACTGTGAGAGATTTCCTTTTGGTTTTCATCCCATAATGGGTTGGATTACACACACGCGCACACACACGCACACAAACACTCTTCTATTACACAATCAAGCGACTCCTTAAACAAGTCCACTGTTCTGGCCTCAGCCATCCTTTCTGGCCTCAGCCATCAATTCCTGACAATTCAATTGCTGAAATTGTCCTTCACAACCCTAGCGTATGTATCCTGTTCCCCCTTCTCCTCCCCTTCCTCCTCCTCCTCCTCTTTCCGTCTCTACTCCTCCCACTTCTTCATCCTTCCTCTCTCTTTGAGGTATTTAATAATAATATAGTACTAATCCTTGTATTTGATATAGCGCCTTAACACGTCTCAAAATGATAATGGGATTCAATAGGGAAGATAATATCGAGAAAATATTTCCTTTGGTGTGGGAATCCAGAACAATGGACATTATCTTAACATCAGAGCCAGACCAGATAAGAGAGAATCTGGGCAAAAGTTTTTCATGTAAATGTCGTGAAAATTTGGAACTCTCTACCCCAAAAGCTGGGGATGCTGGATCCATTCAAATTTTCAAGAGTGAGGTCGATTGATTTTTGCTATACAAACGTAATTTGTTGTTGTTGTTGTTATTAGGTAATTCAAATGTTGTTGTCTGGCTAATTCAAAACATCCAGCTAATTCAAAACTCTGCCGCCCGCATACTCACCCGCACCAAGCTTCGCTCCCCCATTACCCCAGTCTTTGCCAGACTTCACTGGCTCCCTGTCCCAGAGAGGATTGACTTCAAGATCCTCACCCTTGTTTTCAAGTCCCTCCACTCCTCTGCACTCCCCTATCTCTCTGATCTCATCTCTCCCCAAACCAGCACCCGCTGCCTTCGCTCTACCGGGTCTGGCCTCCTCCATGTCCCCCAAATCCTCCGCTCCACCCTCGGCGGCCGTGCCTTCAGCCACTACACCCCGAGGCTCTGGAACCCACTTCCTCACTCCCTTTGCCTCGTCCCCTCTCTTCCCAGATTCAGGTCCCAGCTGAAGACCTTTCTCTTTGACCGCCCCTTTGGTCACTTTTCTACCCCTGCCCCTGGCTCGGTCCCGGGATCCGCTACTGTGAAGCGCTTTGAGATGCCGTCTGGCATGGAGAGCACTATATAAATTGAAGTTGTTGTTGTGAAGTTGTTATTGTAAGGATATCAAGAGATATTGGGCAAAGGTGGGTTTGGAGGAATCGCGGAACCCGCGGAAGCTATCCGCCAATCGATTAGGTCTTGCTCAGCCCGGGTGATCGAATCTGCATCCTTTCGCTTGTGAAACGAGCGAGTTATCCACTACACTATGGGACTCCCCAATCTTCTGTGCTTTGAAACCAAGTCCACATCCTGGACTGTAAGCCTCCAAAATTCCGCCCAGTCTTATGGAAGCCCATTTATAAAAAAATCTTATTGTTCAAGATCTCAGTTGGTAGCATTCTCGCCTCTGAGTCAGAAGGTTGTCGGCTTAGGCCCCAAAATAGGGACTCTGAACTTGTGTTGTCGAGGTTGACATTCTAAAGCAGCACTGGGGGAGTATTGCATTGCCAGAGGTGCCACACTTCAGCTGAGACATTAAACCAAGGACCAGTCTGCCTAAAGATCGCATGGTACTATTTGAAAAGAGAAGGAAGGGAGGGGTGGGCGGAAAGAAGAGCGGTCGCAGATAGAGACATTTACTCAATAAATGTGAGTAGAAAGAGTCATTGATTGCAATTCAACACCTTGTTTGTTAAGCAATAATAATTAATGATTACAACAACAACAACAACAACATTACACTTGTATAGTGCCTTTCATGTCAGGAGGACGTCCAAAGGCGATCAATCCTTGCATTTCATATTGTGCCGTGGCTTCTCACTGGATGGTTGGACGAGGCTTCTTACGTTGCCATTCAAATGTATGCCGACAATCTTTTATTCTATTCTCCGCTCTGAACGAGCCAGGAATTTGGCGATTAATTCAAAAAACCTGAACACTGGCCACTTCATTAAAGTGCTCCAGCCATTCTGATGCTTTCCCGACATTGTAAATCGTACCGTGAAGAGAGAGTAGCAAATTGAATGATTTGATTAAGCTGTTGCTACTGCTGTTGCTCTGCACGCTTGTCGTGAGTGGGGAGGCCTATTATAGGACATGCCGTGCAATAAATGCCATCTCCTTCTTTGTCCTCTCAGCACTCTGCTAATCTGTGGACACGGTGTGAGACTGACCCATGCTGTAATTGGATATATAACGATAATAATACAGACTAATAAATAGTGCAAGCATCTTGGAACAGAACAGTAAAGAAGTCAGGACAGTCACGCAATTCAATAATAATAATTCTGCTCCGCCACTGATATACTGACCCACACCAAAACTCTTCAGTGCTCCGAGACACTACCCCAAGTGAAGGGCATTATACATGTTGTTGTTGCTGTAATAATAATGATAAATAAAATGAAGAATTACACCGGTGTTCGCCAGGCTCCCTTTTACGGAATGGATTGATTTCAAGATTCTCTCACTTGTCTACAAATCCCTTCATACCTCTAGGATCTGCTTATTCTCTCACTCAACTACCTTTGCTCAATCAGCTCTGGCCTTGTTCTCTCTGCTCTATCATGCTTTCAGCCACTATGCCCTAAGACTTTGGAACTCTCTCCCTCAACCTCAATGATCTTTCCCCCTTCCCTCCCCTCTTAAAATCATGCCTGAAGACCTTCCTCCCACCATACTTACGTGTATCATCTCTTCTCTCTTCCTGTGTTGGCGCCATGCTCTGCCATTCTCATCTCTCTGAGACACGACCGCATGTGAAGCGCTTTGAGACATCTTAATGATGTGCTAAGGCAGAATGCAAGGATTGTTGTTATTATTATTGATGATATAATAGATCTTGACACGTTTTGCTGCCAGAGGAGGGACGTGATGCATTGCAGTGAGCACGTTGGCTCTATGCAGCGCCGCTGTCCCTTCCGGCCAGAGTGGTGCCGAATGCTGTGAGACCCAGACAAGTAAATCCTATCCAACACCCCCGGCAACGTCAGACCACATCACCATGGCAACACCATCACACGTCGGAACCCGCGCAGCAACGATGAGAAACGTCCTTTTATACAGTGACTTTCATCGACCTTTCCGTGGTACAAAGGGGTGTATCATCCCTGGCAGGGCGATCAAATACTTTGGAACTCATGACCCAATCACCTAACCGGCTGGAACAAGGGCCAGTTGTATCCAGTTAGACTCATGACTCCAAGAATGCGTTGTCTTCATTTAATTGGATGCTGAGATGTTATTTTTAAAAAGTAACATTAGTGGTTTCTGGTCCAATTATGTTTTTCCTCTTAAAACTACTCCATTGCCCTGCTGGCTGCTCTCCGCAAACTCCATTAACCACAAACTTCAACTGATTCAGAACTCACAAATATCCAACTAAATGGGTACTGTACTTTTACTCACTACGCCCTAAAGCTTTGGAAGCTTTCATGGTCTTAAATCATTAAGACTTTCCTCTTTCACAATTTTTATGGCCATCTCTGCGGCAACCCCCCCCACCAGCCCACAACCCCCACCTCTTCCGCCATTGTTAAGCAATCCGAGATGCTGCTCCATATGAAGGGAGCCATATAAGTGCAAGTCATGTTGTTGATGTTCTCCACCAGTGGCAAAACATCCTTTCTTCTACTGGTCTGGACCCTTCTTCTATAATACTGTAATAATAACGATCAAACAAAGAGCTTCACAGGATATAAACGTGAAACGGAATCTATTTTGTGGGCAAGCGCGGCAACCAGTTGCGCATAGCAGGGTCCCACAAACAGTCGTGGAGTGAATGACTGACTTTACTATTATTGGCCTGCATACTGGGAAAGAGAAATCACCTTCCCTTTTCGAATAATGCCATGGGATTTTGGACATTTACCTGATCAGGCAGACGGGAGCTTGCTTTAACATCTCATCTGAAGGCCGTCATCTCTGACAATGCAACAGCCCCTCAGCACTCCATTGGAGTGACATCTTAGATTGTGTGATTACAACGTGGGACTTGAACCACCCACAAACTTCCGACTCAGAGGCGAGGGCTGACACAGTTGGCAGGGTGAATCAAGCAACCCTGCGGAAGAAGTCAAGGCCTCATCTTCTTCCTTTCGGTTGCCACGAGCAGATATTATTGCATGAATGCATGTCGGGGACAGTTGAGAGGGGACCCAGAGCAAGGAGTTTTTTCCTTCCCTAACTCTAGCAAAGTTGGAGCCAATTTAGCCTCCCTCCTGCCCCCATTTACAGCAGAGAGCAGAGAACTCAGCACGGAGCCAGGATTGGAACCAGCGATCTCCTTATCTGTAAACCGTTGGCTATTCACTACAAAGTCCGGGCTGCTTCCCTGTGTTTTGTTATACAAAGTTATTTTATAGCTGTTTTTAAGACTGAATAAAGTCAGTCAGTCTTTATAGGATCAGGGTGCAAATTTGGTGTCCATCTACAGTTCATAATCTTAAGAAGTTAATTAAATCTTGAAATACTCTGTGCATAAGGTATAGCACTTTCCAAATTCACCACAAGGAAACAGAGTTGAAAGTGAATAATGGATTATATATAAAACGATGATCTATAATCATATAAAATTACAATTATGAAATTGATTCTGATTTTTGGTTTTAACCGACAAACCCCCAATTAAAATTGAAAAATAAAATTGGTGTTTTATGTCTTAAAGTGGGCTTTCAAAGTGGGGAGCGAAGGGGTGAGTTAGAGGAACTCTACCCAGGACTTCATACAAGATCTTAGACAACTTGATGTGCTCATAGTGTTTTGTTATGTTACGAGGCTAGATGTGCAGAATCAGAGACAGAGCAGCTGAATGCTGGCTTCTTTGTGTCTAATGTCTATATTAACCCAAATTCCTGGTCTTAATTCATTCTTTGACTAAATTGCTCACAGCCAGCTGACGCTGGGAAAACCCATCTCGATGTGACACTACAGAGTTACTGACTAATCTGTTTCAAATTCAGTGGAGGATTAGAGCTTTAGGAACATAAGAGGCCACATAGGAATCACAGAGAACCATGTGTGGTGCAAATGGAGAGTCCAAGCCAAAACATTTGTATATCGTCATTTTGATCTATTGTTAACTCTGCAAACCAAAGCTTTAACAGATAGGATGGTCTTAGCTGGACAAGAAGTAAGAACATTTGTCAGACAGTGGTATAAATGGCAATTTATTTGGTTTTAACTGGTTAGATTCCAGTAGTTACTGGCAATCCACACCCTTGAGGATCCCCAAGCCTTGGCTCGAGCCAATCTGCTCCCTATACTGTTGGGTTACTACGAACACTAGACACAAAGAAGCTGCTCAGTTGCTCTGCCTGTTGGGTAAGTAGGGTGAATCCATTTGCGGTGAGGGTGAACATTCCACATGTCCTGTGGAAACAGAGAAATCTGTAGGTGGCATATATGGAACTCTCAGTCTGTTTCGATACTCTTAAGTACGGTGATGGGTTTCTGCATGTGTCAGATACCCAGCTAACTGAAAACCAAATCTTAGTTTGATGTCAGATTTGCTACAAATACACTTTAAGCCAGAAATTTTCCAATTAGTAATACATACTTGAGATGAAACAACATGTGTTTGGAATTTATGTCATGTCAATATCACGGAACGTGCCCTCTAAAATCTCCAGCTTGCATAGATTTGTCTTTGAGGGTGCCAGTGTGTCATTTCCCGACCTAAAAAAATGCTCAGAAATCCTCAGTGTTTGTTCTTATTGTTTGATTATTGCAACCAGGGATGTTGATAATAATGTAATAGACTCTCGTTAAAATTCTATTTTTAATACATCACATCCCAAGCTTACAGAAAAGACAACGGGCCTGAATTACTGCGTATGGTTTTAAGAAGTTAAATGGTAATTGAGAAAGAGCCGATGAAAACCAAGCAGGAAATGGTAAAGAAGTGGTGGGAAGGGAGTGGAGGTAAAAAAAATTGGAGAAAAAAGAGAGAGGGAATAAGAAGAATGTGGACTGAGAATCATTACAACTCCGAGGAGAGGACTTTACAACAACAACAACTTGCACTTACATAATGAAATTTCTGGCGTGGAGGCCACTATGAGCTTCTCAGAGCGCTTAACAGTGGCGGAGCTTGACTCCAAGCCAAGGTTGGGGGGAGTGGAGGCAAGCATGGTCAAAGCAGAAGGTTTTCAGGTGGGACTTGAAAAGTTGGAGAGCGCAGGCAAGGCAGAGGAATTGAGGGTGAGTGTTCCAGAGTTTGGCGGGATAGTGACTGAAAGAATAACCTCCGATGGGGTGGAGGGTGCAAGAGTTTAGCAGGAGTTTAGCCGGTGCCGGTCGGTGGATTGGGGAATGAGGAGGTCGGAGAGGTAGGGCCAGATTTGAGCACGGACATGAGGATCTTGAAGTCAATCTGTTCAGTGATGGGGAGCCAATGGAGCCTGGTCTTTACAGAAGTTTCATTTATATAGCGCATTGCATTTCGGGAGTCCTGGAGCATTTTAAATAGGAATTGAGAAAGTAAACCCGGAACAACACTTTATAATGCAATACACGTTGCAAAAGGCAATTTGGGGAGAGACACTGAGAGACACGGAGAGACATCGAGAAACAACATCACAATAATCTGTATTTCACAAGTACATGCAGACAAGGCAATATGCTGTAACAGCCCAGATATTACCATAAATAATCAAATAGTTTGTACATGCAGGATGTGGCTACCCCAAGTGATTACAGTGTGAACAATAAGGAACCAGAGAAGATCAGGAAATATATCGATTTCCAAATAAATTAGGACGTAGGTGGCAATGTAAAACAAACTTAGTTCCTATGTTCATTGTTGCAACTGGGACTGTTAATAAGAGGATTCAGAATTGGCTTGATAACATAAGTGTTGAACAAAATATCAACCTCCTGCAAAATGTAGCTATGTTAAGAAGCTCAAAGAAAAGTAACATCCATTCATATGTAACATGGCAGTGTTATTGGTCTGGTACCAAGGTACTTGTACCAAGTGATTCATACAGTAATAATATACTAAGAATAATTCTTGCATTTGATATCGCACTTTATCATATTGTCAAGGTGTCTCAAAGTGCTTCACTTTGAGCTTTGGTCGATCGACTATGTATTTTGTGTGCAGCAGGTGAGCTCATTTACTCTGCTACAAATACGACTTGCTTTCTCTCCCTCGCTCTCGTTCCACAGCTCCCCCACTCCTTTCATCATCATTAATCTAATTGCGGGTTACAGAGCCCTCATTTTACTTAATGGGTGCTTGAGATGCTGATTTGATTAAGAATTTTTAAAAAAATGGAAGTGTGGAAATCCATTCCATCGCTGGCGTGATTTCATTGCGGAATTGTGGGTGGGGTGGAGGTGTGGGGGGAGGGGGGGGGGGGGGCGAGTGGCGGTGTGGGGGGGAGAGTGGGGGCACGAGGTAGTTTGTGTGTCTGTGTGTGTTTTGTTTGCTCTTAATTAGCCTGTTGGCCACAAGGGAGTTTCTGTAAGTCACGGGTGTGAAACAGCTTCAAGCCGGAAAATATCAATCTGAGAGAAACTAGCGACAAGGGAGTAATTGGCAGCTTCAGCCAGTGTGGGCTGGTTATTACAGCCGCTGTACATCCTCCTGTAATTTCAGAGCTTGTCTCCATTATTTAAAGGCTGTATATTTCAGGACGGGAAGGGGAAAAACAGCAACATTCAACTAAAACTGTCTACTTGACTCCAAACTTCCACCTCTCTCCCTCTCTCCTCCTCCCAGTGCTCATCCACTGGGACCTCCTCTGGATTTAGTGACCGGCGGAATTTCATTAGGTTTCCCAACTTATTCCGATATGGAATGAGTGAGCGTCTGATAATAATACGAGTTCTTGCATTTATTGAGACTGCTCATGGTGTTTTAATGCACCTTGAAGCGAATTTACTGCATTTTTGGGGGGCGAAATGTGGCACAAACGGATCCACAAACAGCCATTGAGTGAGCGACCAGGATCCTGAGAGAAACTCCCTTCTCTTTTCGAATAACGCCATTGGGATCTTTGATATCCACCTGAACAGGCAGATAGGACCCTGGTTTAATGTCTCATCTGAATGACGGCATGACGGTGACTGGCCTTATCATGCTAGCTGGGAAGCTTATGGGCGTGCGGAGAGGAAGAGAGGAGAACGAAAACGTTTTCGAAAACGAAAATATTTTCTCATTTAGTTTTCATTCAATGCCAAAGAGGTTTAGTGGGAGGCTTTCAAGCAGAGACCTGTTAAACAGAGTGGAGGGTCAGCCTGACTCAGTGGGTCTCGGTCTTGCCACCGAAACAGAAGGTTGTGGGTTTCAGTCCCATATCGGGACTTGGAATCACACAGTCTAAGCTGATGCTCCAATGCAGTACTGGGGATGTGTTGCATTGTTGGTAGTGTCGTCCATTAAATAAACCTGGGCCAGTCTGTCTCTAAGATGCTGGCCAGCCTGATGCTGGGCGCTATATAAATGCATGTTATTGTTGTTGTTCAGGTAGATGCTAAAAATCCTGTTGTGCTTTTTGATAAGAGAACACTCTCTCCCGGTGTTCCAGTGACAAAAGATCTTTAACGATCACCCGAACAAGCGGATGGAGCCTCGGTTTGACATCTCAGCTTGCTTCAGGATTCTGCCACCTAGTCCTCCACAACAACAACAACAACAACAACTTGGATTTATACAGTACCCGCCGAACAGCGTCTCAGAGCGCTTCCCAATAACGGAACCCAGGGCCGAGCTAGGGGGAGGGGGAATAAGGTGACCAAAAGCACAGTTGAAAAGAAAGGTCTTTAGCCTAGACCTGAAAATAGGAAAGGAGGCGGGCAAGGCGAAGGGAGTGAGGGAGGGATTCCAATGCCTCAGTGCATAATGGCTGAAGGCATGGTCGCCGATAGTGGAACGGAGGATTCGGAGAACAACGAGGAGGCCAGACCCGGTGGAGTGAAGGCAACGGACACTGTTGTGAGGGGAGAGGACGTCAGAGAGGTAGGGGGGTGCAGAGGAGCGGAGGGATTTGAATACAAGCACGAGGATCTTGAAATCAATTCTCTCCATTGCAGTCTGGCAAAGACTGGGGTAATTAGAGAGCGGAGTTTTGTATGGATGAGAATGCGGGTGGTGGAGTTCTGAATGATGGGAGACCGTCGAGGAGGGCATTTGAATAGTCCAGCCGAGAGATGCATGGAAAGGCATGGACCAGGATATTGGCAGCTTTTGGGGTGAGATATTGGCGGAGACGGGCAATGCGTCGGAGATGGAATAAGGCGGTGTCGCTGAGGGACTGGATGTGGGGGAGGAAGGATAATTGGGTGTCGAACCTGACGCCTAGGTTGCGCACATGTTCAGAGAGTTTTAGGGGCAGGTTGGGTAGGTGGAGTAGGTGGGAACCGTGTGATTGAAGACGTTGATGAGAACCAAAGAGTATGGCCTCCGTCTTGCCAACATTTAGCTGAAGGAAATTGGCGCTCATCCAGCCCCTGATGTCTGACAGGCAGGTTGACAGAACATCAAGGGACTGGGAGTCGTAAAGTAATGTGGAAAAATAGAGTTGGGTATTATCCGCATACATCTCCAAGAGGGAGCATATAGATTAGGAAGAGGAGGGGGCCAAGGATGGATCCTTGGGTACCCCGCAGGTAACTGGATAAGAGAGCGAGGATAAGTCATTTGTGGAGATGTACTGCTGGCAGTTTATGAGGTAGGACTCGAATGAAGTGAGTGCGGTCCCACTGAGGTGGATGATGGAGGATAGGCGGTGGAGGAGGGTGGTGTGATCGACTATGTCAAAAGCGGCGGAGAGGTCCAGGAGGACAAGGAGGCAGAGGGAGCCCTGGTCACAGATAGAGATGACGTCGTTTGTGACTTTCACAAGCGCAGTCTCTGTACTGTGGGCAGGGTGGAAACCGGACTGGAGGGGTTCGAAGAGGGAGTGGGAGGAGAGGTGTGCGTGGAATTGATTGGCAACAACGCGTTCTAGGACTTTTGAAATGAAGGCCGAGTTTGAAATAGGGTGGTAGTGCCTAAGGTTTGAGGGATCTAGGGAAGGTTTTTTGAGGAGGGGGTGATGACAGCAGTTTTGAGGGGGGCAGGGACTGATCCAGAGGAGAGGGACTGGTTGATACGTTCATAACCTTGCCCCACCCTACATCCATGACCTTCTAACCCCTAACCGACCTGCCCGCCCCCTCCGCTCAGCAGGCTGTGGCCTGCTCCGCGTCCCCTGACCCATCCGCCCCACCATTGGCCTTTAGCCACTCTGCCCCCAACCTCTGGAACTCCATCCCGCAATCCCTCTGCCTCGCCCCTTCCCTGACCTCCTTCAAGTCCCGCCTTAAAACTCTCCTCATCGATGGTTCCATCGGCAAACTCATAATCCTACCCCTTCCCCAGTTCGGGTCTGACACAGTGACTGTCCAGTGCTTTGGGATGTCCTCCTGACGTGAAAGGCGTGATACAAGTGTAATTTTGTTGTTGTTGTTGGTCAAGTCTCCCCCACTTTCCTCTCAATCCAGACAATTGTGAAGGCAGATGCCAATATCTAAGCTGTCTTCCAAAATGCCACCTACTCCTAGCCTGTAAGAACATTTGTGTTTAACCTCATGCACGATAATGAAAAGACTTAACTTCAGTCTTTAGTTGGAAGATGGTTTGGTTTTCAAGAACTGTGGTGACCCGGCTTCCAAACTTGGAGTAAATTTAGGAACTTTCAATCAATCAACTACTCTGTCCTGCAAAAAACCGTGAGATGCTTTGGGTGTGTGTGTTTGTGTGTGTGTGTGTCGTGTGTTTTTATCTGCATGTGAACTTCGATGTACACTATGTTCGGGTGCATCTAGGTGTGTGTCTATATGTGCATGCATGTGTGTTTGGGTATGGTATGTGTGTGTGTGTTACATGTGAATGTGTGTGTGGGTGCATGGATGTGTCTACATGTACATGTGTGTGCACATATGTCTGGGTATAGGTTTGAATGTGTTTATCCATGTGTGCATGCTTGCATGCATGCACACATTTGTATGTGGGTGTGTGCACGTGGTTGCGTATATTCATGCATATATGCATGTGTAACTCTGGATATGTGGGTGGTGCATGTGTGCGTACATGTGTGAGAATGTCTGTGTGTGTTTATCCTTACACTTGTGCTGGTGCATACGTGTGTGTGTGTGTGTGTGGGGGGGGGGGGCGGGGGGGGAGAGAGCTGGTGTATGTGTGTGTTTATCCATGTGTGCATGTATATGTATGTATACAGATTGCGGACGATTGTTGGCTGCCTCTTCGCCCCTTAGAAGCTGCTACATCAAAAGTGTCTGTGAATAGCAAGCAGGTACTAGGGCAGAGAATAGCTGCGTAAAAGCAGACAGTTCTGATATTGGACTGAAGAAAAAAGCCTTGCTTGTAATCACCCATATCTTTAAATGTCAATGAAATCAAATTAGCATATGTTAGCAATGTGTTATCCATTATAGCATAATATACAGCCTCCCGGTTTTAGCAGGGAAGAACTTACGTTTTTTGTAATCTCAAGGCACAATCCATCTTGCAATTAACCTGATTTACATATATAAATTTGTTCTTATTCGCTTTGTTCATTAATGTGTTCACCCAGTTAGAATAATAAGTGCACTCGGTGCCATATACGGAAAGATGCAGAGTTTCTCCCGCTCTCCCTCCCCCGACTTCTTTGAGTTATAACTTGAGATTCGATTTTGTAAAGCATCAAATTTGTCCATGCAAATGAGCTCTACTTAGCATAATTGATTAATGTGTTTTTTCTTGAAATTACCATAACGAATATATCCTCCTAGTTGGCAGTGAAACAGCAAGAGCTTTTTTTTTTAAAAAAGAACTGTTCACAGGAGTGTGTCCAAAGTATAAATTTTCCATCCACAAAATAACAGTCACTACACTTTACAGAAAAATCCTGCCAAGAGCTTTGAGATGTTGTCCCTTGGTGTATTGTTTAGAACATTCGCCTCGCTCGCGAGTGAATCAAGGTTCGATTCCCGGGCAGGGTAAAACCGTAGGCAGGTTTCCTTACCCTACATGCCCCTGTTTACCTTACAGTAAGTAGAAATCCAATTATTAGTCGATTAGCGGATTGCTCTCTGGGGGTTAATAATAATCCAAACAAAATTTGGTCACGCAGTCCACAACACTGCGGTGCACAATTGGCTGCAGCGTTTGAGCTAAGTTCACATAGAGCGGTTTAATGGTTTTAAACAGAATTGAAAAAGTACAATCAGAACATTTTCTAGATGCACCAAGAAGGTGGAACAAGAGGGACAGGTTTAGTTGTAAAGAGCAATTTCAGGACAGACAGAAGGAAGCTTGTGTTTAGGTAGAGGGTAATTAATAGGGTTGCGAGGAAAGACGGTTGAGGCCGGGTCATTGGGGTTTGTTTAAAAAGCAGCTTGATGTGCTGTTGTTGGGGAGGGTTTTTGGGGGGGTGGTAGGTGAGGAGGATTTTGAGGGAGAGATGGGAGGAGTGGGAGAGGGTGAGGTGCTCAGGTGTTGTTGTGATTGTGGGGATGGTAGGGTGAGTATTTTGGAAGGGTGAGTGAGATTCGATGGTCTGAAGGGTCTTCTTCATCCAAACCAATCTTGCGATAATACTCCTCTTTTGCAAGCATCTAATTATAGTCACTGTTCACAACACCAGTTTGTGACAGCCACCCCCTCTCTGTGTGAGGAGATTATTTCCATTGTTCTCATTGTGAGTGACAGAGAAGAGACTAGAGACCAGAGGATCCTTGTCCTTAGCTACCTGAGTTCATCAGTGTCAGCCTGGCTCACTCTGTATCAATGTTGGCCTCTGAGTTGTGGGTTCAAGACCCTCATCGGGACTTGGAATCACATAATCTAAGATGACACTCCAATGCAGTGTTGGGGGTGAGCTGCGTTGTCAGAGGTGCTGCCCTTTGGGTGAGACGTTAAACGGAGGTCTCGGAGGCTGTCAAGGATCGCTATTCAAGAGAGAAGATAGTTACCCTTGGTGTCCTGACAACTTCCCCAGATCAAATTGGTCACTTCATGGCTGTTTGCGAGACATTGCTAAGAACCAGTTGGTTGCCAAGTTCGCCTACAAAACATACACTGCACGTTTGAGTAAAATCTCCTGAAATGCTTTAAGACTTCAAAGGTGCAGTGTCAAATACAGAGATTATTATTATTATTTTTCTACACTACCCTTTCTCTTTTAAAGCTGATTATATCCGTCAGTTGGGGGAAGAATTCTTAACACAAAGAGGTAAATAAAAAGGGGTTTTAGGTGGAGTTCTGACAAGGCGTGGGTGGCGATGCTGAACTATCAATCGTTTCCCCCCCCACCCCCACCGACTTGGTCTAATGGCATGTTTCTGGAAGATTATGCCATTTGCATTGTAAGTTTGTGACCATGGATATTATGCAAATGCTATAATTTGCCTCATTATAATAGCAAATTGAGTCAAGTGTGGCGCTGGAACAGGAGGTTTTTAAAAGAAAGATGTAACAATTATTTTCCAGTTAATCAGCCGTTTCAGTTTTATTTGACTACAGCTGCCGTCAATTAATAGTCAATTAATTGACTAAATTGCTCTACCTTTCCTCCGTTGAGTTTTTTTTAACAAGCCCGGAGTCGTTCGCCTCTGACGCTCTCCATGATGATGTGACACCTCCTTAAAATAATAATGAGAATAATGATCCTTACATTTGATACAGCGCCTTCACAATGGATGAGGTCTCCAAGCACTGTTAGCTAGGCTCAGTGGTAACGCTCTTGCCTCTGAGTCAAGAGGTTGTGGGTTCAAGCCAGTTGGGATAATAATGATAATAATAATAATCCTTGCATCTGATATGTCTAGAAGATGTGAATTGACTGTATATATGTAGGCAAAACGAGAATTATTAGGAGTGTGGAGGAAGGAAACTTGCTCAAGGTTTCGACCTGCCTGGAATTGAACCCAGGTCTCTCGCTTTTAAGGCAAGTGCTCTAACCATTGAGCTACAGAACTTCTGTATGTAATGAAAGATCAATAATAAGCGAAAATAGTGGGGTAATCCAGTCAACAACAGCAACAAAATTACATTTGTAGAGCGCTTTTCATGTCGGAAGGATGTCCCAAGGCTCTGAACAGTAAGGGGTCAGGTCTCGTGTATGGTGGGGGAAGGGTGCAAGGTTAGGATGAGGGAGGGCAGAGAGGTGGGGGGAGTGGGCAATGGCTGAAGGTACAGTCGAAAAGGAGGAGCTTGAGTCTGGCCTTGAAGGAGGCTAGGGAGGGAGCAAGGCGAAGGGATTGTGGGATGCAGTTCCAAAGAATGGTGGCAGTGGAGCCTGCTGAATGGAGGGAGCAGACAGGTTGATAGGGGTTCAGCAGGTCAGAGAAGTAGGAGGGGCGAGGCTGTAGAGGGCCTTGAATGTGAGAACGAGGATCTTGAATTCTATCCTCGGAGGGATGGGAAGCCAGTGGAGCTGGGCAAGGGTGGGGGTAGTTGGATTATGGGGCCTGGTGTGGGAGAGGACATAAGCTGCAGAGTTTTGAATGATCTGTAGTTTGTGGAGGGAAGAGTTGGGGAGGCTGTCAAGGAGGGAATTTCCGTAGTTGAGCCTTGAGATGACAAATGCATGTATGAGGGTTTTGGCTGCCTTATGAGTGAGGCAGTGGCGGAGTCGGGCAATGTTGCGGAGGTGGTGGAAGGTAGTGCTGGTCACGGCGTGGATATGGGGGAGAAAGGACCGCTGAGGGTTGAACAAGACGCCCAGATTCCTCACTGGTTTGCTGAGGCGGAGTCACTATATAAATCATCAGTGAGACTACAGTTAGAGTACTGTACTGTGTACATTTCTGGTTGCCGCAGTACAAAATGGAAATTGAAGAAATCGAGAAGACACAGATGAGGGCAACCAAAAGATTATTGAGGGAATGGAAGGACTGGACTATGAGGAGCGACTAAGTAAATTGGGCATGTTCACGCTGGAAAAGAGAAGATTGAGAGGTGACATGATTGCTGTCTTTAAGATTCGAAAGGGGCTATGGATGATGACAGGCTGTTTCAACTTGTCCAGAATAGTAAAACTAGAGGACACAGCCTGCGATTGAAGGGTGGGTAAATTCAAAACGTATCTTCCCAAACACTATTTCAGTGAGCGAATAGTGAACCTGTGGCACAGGCTCCCTAGGGAGATGGTTGAAGCAGGAACTGTTGATTCTTTCAAACACAAATTAGATAGATTTCTTTTAGGACCTGGGTTATAGTACAGTAAATAATGGGTTATAATGGGTACAGTACAAATATGCATGCGCCCACCAGGAACAACAACAAGATTACACTATAGGGCGCCCTTCTCGTTGGGAGGACATGAGGAAGGTGGAAGGCAAGCAAGATGGACCTTGGTATTTTGTTGTCTAGCATTTCTACGTCAGAGGTTCCTATCTGTGTCTTTTCATGTAGATGTGAGATATTCCATGGCAATGTTCAAAAAGAGAAGGCAGTTTCTCGGCAACAAACTCCCCAGTTAAAGTGATCGTTAACTGTATATCTGTTTTGGACACTGCTGTGTGCAATCACTATTCTTTACAATGAATCCTGTGAAGCATTTTGATGTCGGTGGCGAGGCACTTTATCAAATGCAAGGATTAGTATTATCCTTTGTTACTTGCTGGAATTTGAATGCGTTTGACAATTAACGTTTACTTGGAAAGTCTAATTACGGAGAAATTGAATAGTTTATTAGACTTTAATAAATCACGTGTTGACCATTGGTGTGCCACCGTTTGAAACGCAAGCGTTTAGAAATCATGAACAGTGTGTTGACATTCTTTCTATCCAAATAGTTCTTCAGCGAGTTATTCATTACAGGAAAAAATTATGGACGGTCTGTCAGTATGTGGGAACTGAATTAATATAATATACTTAAAATCAGAAACACTGGGTTAATGCCTGGATCTCATCTGAAGGACAGCACCTCTGATAATGCAGTGCCCTTGATCACTGCACTGGAGCATCAGCTCCCCTTAAAGAGGTGACTGTAGATAATAATGCATTTGACAGAGCACTTTTCTCATCTTCCAGAGGTCTCAAAACGCTTCATGGAATATACTGTAAAGTGAATTGACTGTATATTTTTGTGGGCGAAACGTGGCAGCCAATAGCGCACAGCAGTACATTGAAGTGACCAAAATTATTATTGATTTGTTTCTCTTGAGGGATTATTATCGGGTGTGTGTAAGGAAACTTGCCCAAGGCTTCACCCTGCTGGGAATCGAAATGCTCTAACCACTGAGCTATAAGATTCTAGATAGAATGATGAGGGCTGGGAGTAACCCTCTCTACCCCTCGTCACCCGCTGCCTATGATAACTTGCTTATGCCAATGTCAAATCAAATGATTCCAGTGGAAACAAAGAGTGTTGTGGCTTTCGAACAGATCAACGTGAACTTGGTTTGAAGATTCAATCTGATTTCATCAAAGGTACCTCATACTATAAACACAATTCCCCAGGGCGGAATTACCACGGACATTGTAGCACATAACATTATCAACACATTTATCATAAAAGCAATAAGCAAAAAATTATACAGCGTTGTTAAAGCCTCCTAGAGTTAACGCCCAATTAAAGCAAAATTGCACTCGGCAAAATAATCTAGGTAGATCGAAGGGACTTACATCAATCAAAGATACTTTATTTTATTCTGCAAATACAAATTATAAATGAGAATCCTTGGCACATTTATTTGTTTGGTCAGCCGTGTGTCTGACACATTCATCAATGTGCCTCCAGAGTACTCAAACCAGTCTAAGAGTTCCACATGTTATATCCTACTTAAATATACCTGTTCAGGTGGATGTTAAAGATCTCCTGGTACTATTCATAAAGGGAAGGGAGTTTCTCCTAGTATCCTGGCCAACAATCCATCCAAAATAAAAATAAAAAAGGTCATTCACTCCATGACTGTTTGTGGGTCATTGCTGTGCATAACTGGCTGCCGCGTTTCTCCCACAAAACACACAGTCAATCCACTTTATATTATTTCTTGTAAAGCGCTCTGAGACGTCTCAACGATGTGATACAAGAATTATTACACTCAGAGTTTCCCAGAGTCCGGAATGGGTTGCGGACTCTCTCGCTATCTCAGTGGGATGCACATTGCATACCTAATCTCTAAGAATATTAGGCTCAGGTTGGTGAGACAATGATTGGGGTGGTTAGACATGAAGAATATGTTTCTTGTGATCAGCTTAGGGCAGCATACTGGCAGTTCCTGTGACTAAAATTCAGAGAGATGGTTCAGGGAAGTATGGTGGGGGGAAAGCCTTTCTAGAGTCTCAAAGTGCTTCACAGAATATACTGTAAAGTGAATTAACCGTATATATGTGGGTGAAACACGGCAGCCAATTGCACACAGCAGTGTCCTCACAAACAGTCGTGGAATGAAGCGACCATTTGTATGTCACATACAGCATGGCAAGGAATGTGTGTCTTGTGTGAAGAGTTACTCGCAAACGCCTCTTGTGTTTATTCTGATTTTTAAAGCTAACTAGAGAATTATGTTATGAATTTAGATCTCCCATGGGGGGAAGCAGCAACATTTCTAAAGAAATAATAATAATCATAACAGTCATAATAATAATCACTGCCTTTGCATGTAGCAATTATCACATCAAAACAGCTCAAAGCACGTCATGTTTCATCTTACTGTGAAGTGCAATGACTGTTTATCTTGGCAAATATGGCAACCAATTAGTGCCACACAAAGTCACACAAACAGCATGGGGTGAGTGACCAGTTTTATTTGGGGGATTGTTGGCCAGGACATTGGTAATAACTCCCTTTCTTTTTGATTAGTGCCATGGGATCTTTAGCGTCCACCTGAACAGGCAGATGGGTCTTCAGTTTAACGTCTCATTCGAAGGATGGTACCTCCGACAGGATGGGTCCCCCCAGCACTGCACTGGAGTGTCAGCCGAGACTGTGAGCTCCAAGTCATGACGTGGAGACTAGAACCCACAACCTTCAATTATGAAAGGCTGACAACTAATGTGCACACTGTTCTGCCAAATACACAGTCTACACTTTTTCTTACAAAATACACAGTCACTACATCTCACAGCAAATTAAGCATAGTGCCTTGAGACATCCGGCTGCGTGAATTGTAATTTAATGATGATAATAATAATCCTTGCATTTACAATAGTGCTTATCACATCATTGAGATGTCTCACAGCGCTCTACAAAATGTATTGCAAAGTGGATTGACTGTATTTTTTTGGGTGATGGAAAAGATTTTAAAGCGTATTTTATTATTTATACTATTATCACTATTATTATTAATATTATTGCTATTATTAATATTATTCCATAAGATGTGGATCAGAGCTGATGGCCAGCTTGATTCGCTCTGTTTATACCACAGGTACGAGCGCTCGCAAATTAACTTGCTTTAGATCAATCAAAGTGACATTTATGCGTCACAAGGTAGCTGTGGTTACACAGGAGCAATTACTGTGATATCATTAAAAAAAAACGAGCGCATAAATTAGGCGAGCAATTCTGCCCTCCGTCACCTAAGATCTTCTGGGGTGCGTTAAAGATTGGAGCATGAATCTTGCACGGTGATGGATAAATCGTATTCAAAATGCATTATGTATTCCGCTTGAATAATAACTTTGTTACACTTGTTGGGCTTTTATTGCAGTGTGTTGCTGTGTATGGAATGGCGTTCATTTTGTTTTAAAGGGATTGCACACGTTTACTGATCACTGGAAGATTTGTTTTTTAAATACAGCAGTTAATGTAATAATCCTTGTCATTCAGAGGCTTCAAAGCCCTTCACATATAGTGTTAAATGAAGTATATATTTGACGGGTGAAACGTAGCAGCCAATTCCACATGGCAGTGTCCCACAAACAGTTGTGGATCGAGCGACTAAATTATTATTATTTTTTTGGGAGGAATTATTACCCCGGAAAGAGATCCGCTAAATCGATTACCAACTGGGTTCCTCCTTCCTGCTAGGTAAACAGAGGCGTGTGCAGTAAGGAAACTTGTCTAAGGTTCTGCCCCACCTGGTAATCAAACCCAGGTCCTATTGCTCGCGAGGTGAACATGCTAACTACTGAGCCATGGGACAGCACTTTCATTCGAGAGGACGTCCCAAAGCGCTTCACAGGATTTCACTGTAAACTGTGTGTTTCGTGGGCAAATGCAGCCACCAATTTGCAATGCAATGCAACGCCCCGTGAAAGGTTGTGTCATGAATGACCCTCATTCATGCCTTCAGAATCTGCAATCAAACTGCGTTTCTATTTCGGTCATAAATTAAAACCTATAAACCGATCCCCATGTGTCTACAAGTGAGTTGTGCAGCCATTCGGTGTTTTGTTACTACCTCCCTGAAAAACGAGGCGATCTAACCCGCAGGAAAGGCAGACTGACCGTATAGTCCTATTAAAGCTTTCATATCAGGCTCCCGCAAAATGCCTTCCAATGGAGCTTGGGTGTAATGCAATACTCGGAGGATGAAGGTCTTAACGTTATATGATTGTGCCTCTCATTCTGTTTGTGTTGTGCAGCGTGCGCCCATAGAATCATAGAATCATAGAATTTTACGGCACAAAAGGATGCCATTCGGCCCATCTAGTTTGTGCCGGCTCTTTGAAAAGAGTGATTCAATCCCACTGCCCTGCCCGCTCCCCATAGCCTAATAGACCCGTTCTCCCTAAATAAAGATCTAATTCCCTTTTAAAAGTTGTTATCGAATCAGCCTCCACCACCTTTTCAGGCAATGCATTCCAGATTCGAACAACTCCCTGAGTGAAAAAAATTCTCCTCAGCTCCCCTCTACTGCGCCTTGAAACTATTTTAAATCTGTGAACACGAGTCACAGATTCACCCACGAGTGGAAATAGTTTTTCTCTATTTGCCCTGTCGAAACCCCTCATGATCTTATAAACCTCTATTAGATCTCCCCTCAATCTTCTCTGCTCCAGAGAGAATAACCCTAGCCTATCTAGCCTCTCCTCATAGCTGAAGTCCCTCAATCCTGGCACCATCCTAGTAAATCTTCGTTGTACCCTTTCCAATGCCTTCACATCCATGTGTGCGTTGTTTTCACATGGCACTGACCAACAACTGAAACGTATGGAAGAATAATTATACAGTAATTGTACTGAGAAAACTACATACTTCATCGCGTTTAGTACAAGCGTTTACTGTATTTCGACGACCAGAGGATCTGTAGCTGGGCTGTATCGTTTGCCGCACAATTTTGGCTCCTAAATTTTTGTTATTATTTTTAACGAGCCCAAATCCCACCACAATGTCATTACCCACCACAATCCACTGGATGTTCACAAAGTCCCGTCACCCCCGTCTGCTTGTTTTTTCCCTCTTACGGTTAATTTTTATTTTCTGTTGCAGATGAGTCGAGTATAACAAGGTTTGACACCAGTCGCTTCCTCGTGACTTTGTCCGTGTTACGCAAGATGGGGCCCTGAACAAGGCGACCGATCATTATCTGCCATGAAAACGATGGCGCTCACAAGCATACTGATCCTCTGTGCGTCTGGACACAGTAAAACGCTTGGACGGAATACAATTACATAGTTTTAAATGCAATTGTCATCATTCATTGAGATGTCCTCCCGACATGAAAGGTGTCATTATACAAATGTAGGTTTGTTTTGTTGTTCTTCTTCTTCTTCCTAATTCCAGAAAGTATCAGGCGCAGATTGGCAAGCGCCGAGGCTTAGTGACCCCCTGGAGTGTGCGTTGCTGGAGTCTAACCAACTAAAACCGCATAGCTTGCCATTGGTATCATTGTCTGGCAAGCTTTCTAGGGCCATGAGGCTTTGGCTTGTAGGGTTAACAGGAGTTGAGTGTGAGGATTGACTGCCCTAAATGACTGGTGGTGTTATTTATTGCTTCTGTCTCTGACTTTCAGTTGTTGTGACTAATAATAATAATCAAAGTGAACTGACTGTATATTTGTGGGCCAGCCGTGGATTGAAATGACCAATTTGTTGCTATTTTTTATTGACGGATTATTATTACTCGTGTGGACTAAACCCTCAAACGCCAGTTGGCTCCTGATAAGGTTCAGCCGCTCCACCCTCTGCAAACACCCAATCCCATCAGTGTGGAGCTGGGGTGTGTTACATTGCTCTCCTTCAATCTGACTTTAAACTGAGGTCCGGTCTGCCTGTTCAGGTAGACATGAAAGATCCAGTGGCGCTACTCGAAAAGAGAAGGGAAGTGAATTTGTGAACGCAGCAGTCACAGCAATGTCTCCCAAGCAACCACGAAGCGAAAGACCCGACTTACCTCCCCTCAGCCTCTCCTCCTCAAACAGGAGGCTAAAATTTTTGCAATGTGCGGTAATATCCAGTCACTAAGCATTTTGTGTTGTTATAGGTACAGGTACTACATCTAATGGAAAACGTGACGAAGTTTGTACCACTGCTGATGACAATTAGGAGAAGGTTGTGCCTTGAAAAGCTGCCTTCAAATTCTACCTTTAACCTGGGATCACACTGCAGTTCCTTAAACCATCGGAGAGGAACCAATTTATAAGCTGTCTGGGTGCTCAAGATACAGAGGTCAGAGAACGAGGGACACATGCGGCTATTATTGTAAATAAACCACACAGACTTCGGCTACGCTCAATCAAGTACCTCATTGGATTCAAACTGAGAGCTGTCGTGCATCCCAGCAGGTTTCCTTGAAACCCCCTTCTCACTCAATAGGCAGCCAAATAAACAGACCCCATGTTTGTTTGGGAGAGGAAATTTATCGCAAATGACAGGACACTTAGCTGCAAGTGGAGTCCTGCGGAAAATTGGTTGGCGCATTCGCTTCAGAAGCGAGAGGACCTGGGTTCCATGTCTGAGCGGGGGTGAAACCTTAGGCAAGTTTCCCACCCGCCTCTGTTTACCTAGCGGCAAGTAAGGACTCGGTTGTTAGTCGATTGGCGGATCGTTTTCCTGGGGGTAATAATCCCTTGAAAAAAATTAAAAACAATTTTGTCACTCAATCGACGACTGTTTGTCGGACGCCGCTGTGTGTAAATGGCTGTCCTATTTGCCCACGAAATATGCACTTCAATTCAATATATTCTGGGAAGCTCCTATGAAACGTCTTGAAGGTGTGATAATGCTCTATATCAAATGCAAAGGTGACGGTGATTATTATTATTATTATCGTTTTGATGGTGGAGTTTGTCCTTTTGTGAAATGAAAAGGAAACCTCGAATTTGAAAACAAAAACAGCCACCAAAAAGGTGCAAAAAATGGAAATGATCGCAATTGAGTTCGAGATGATGCTTGCTGGAACTCCTTATTGTCTATTCGCATGAGGAAAGTAATTGCGTGCATTTTTTTCCCTTCACGTTTCTGCGACTCTGGAAATGAAGAGGTTTAACCCTGCAGTGGCATTCCAATTAGCTGGTGAATAAAATCACCACTTACATTGTCTGTCAGATCTGTAATTATTGCAACGTGGCTAAATGAGTGCTTTTCTGCTGGTAAATGAAAGCGTATAAATTAATAATAATACTAGTATAATCCTTGCAGAAGAATGTCTCAAAGCGCTTTGCAAGATTTACTGTAAAGTGTTTTGTTTTAAGGTGTGAAGTGTTTTGTGGGGCAAAAGCTTCCAGCCAGTTTGGCACGACTGAAGGACAGCACTTCTAACCATGCAACACACACCCAGTGCTGTATTGGAGTATTAGCTTAGTCTATGTGAGTTCAAGACATGATGTATGCCAACAATTGCACTCAAAGGGAAAGGAAATAATAATAATGATCATGATAACAATAATCCTTACATTTTGATGTAACGCTTTATCACGTCTTCTGGACGTCTCAAAGCGCTTCACAGAATATCCTGTAAAGTGAATAGAATGCCTATTTGTGGGCGAAATGCAGCAGCCAATTGCGTACAGCAGTGTCACAAATAGTCTTGGAATGAATGACCAAATAATTATTTTATATGAGTGTATCTATATATATGTATAGTAACAGGTTTAGAGGGAAAATTAGGAGAAATTAATTCACACAGTGAGTTGTTATGCTTTGGAATGCGCTGCCTGAAATTAGTGGTGGAAGCAGATTCAATAATAATTTTCCAAAGGTAATTGAAATTTATTCAAAAGATTTAAAAAAAATAAGGCTAAGGGAAAAGAGAGGGGGAGTGGGACAGAGAGGGGGAGAGGGACTAATTGGATAGCTCTTTCACAGAGTCGGCACAGGTATGATGGGTCGAATGGCCTCCTTCTGTGCTGTAGGATTCTATGATTCTATACTACATACATTCCCCTGACATCAGCACTATGGTTCAACAATATGGCTGTGTTTACTGGTGAGAAGTAAAGTCACCTTTATCCCTGGCCTTAGGGGCCATGACTTCAGGCATCAGACACTTGACAAGTGTAGAATATTGTTTTAAGGAGTTAAATGGCAAATAGGAAAGAAACGATGAAATAGAAGCAGGAAGCATAAACAGATCCTGGAAAGGGACCCTGGTGGATGGAGTTACTTAATATGTCAGAGTTGTGGCCTGACAAACAATACAGGATGGACCAAAGATCACATCCGAATTGGTTAGAACTGCGGTCAGGAAGCATCTCCTCACACAGGAGGTTGTGAGGTTGTGGAAGGCCCTGCCCCAAAAAAACTGAAGTCGTGGAATCAATAGGGATGTTTGAAAACAGAGATAGGCAGAGACTTGGGCAGTAGAAGTACAAAGCTGCCTGGAGTAAAAGTGTGGCATGGGGATTAAAGGTTCTGCCAAACTGGTGGATAACAGCCCCATTTGCAAAGTTTGAGTCAATTTTCCCCCACTGTCTGAAACTCCACCCTAGCGTCTTTCTGCCTTGCCCCTATCTCCCCACCTTTAAAGCCGACTGCTGTGTATTGGTTGGGTACTTGCTGAGGAAGTGAAAGGATCTGGGTTTGATTTCTAGGCGGGGCGGACCGCTTTCTGGGGGTAATAATACATGAAAACAAATTGCGCACAGTAATGTCCAACAAACAGTTGTGGGATTGAGTGACCACATTTTTTTAAGGGATTATTTTCCCCGGAGGTGAAAACCAATCGACGAATAACTAGGTTCCTACCTACTTACTGCTAGGTAAACAGAGAAAACATGGGGTAATGAAAGTTGCCTAATGTTCCAGCCTCCTTGGGTATCGAACCCAGGTCCTCTCACTTACAAGGCGAATGCTCTAAGCAATGTGCTACAGGAGGCGGGTAAGGCAGGGGGATGTTAAACAGGCTGAGCGAAGAGAGTGATGGTGAGGTTTTACAACTCATATTTGTGATTACTGTAGTGCAAGACCTAATTTACAGGAAGGTGCCAGCGATGAATAGACTGGACCCCTTCTCTTCTGAACAACCAGCTGCACGGGGCAGCAGCGCGTTCCATACTGTTAACAACTGAAGTAGATTATTTCCTTTGGTTAAATTTAGCTGGCGATTTGTTCACTTTATAATCTCAGCCTCAAATCTCTCCTCCTGGCTCAGCGCAACTAACTTCTCTCTACATTTTTTTTTCACGGGTTTCTAAACTGCTCGGATGATTTGCCTTTTAATCATTCTTCTGGCTATAAAGAGAAGCTCCCTTAATCTCACCATAGATAAATAATTTAAGACCTTTTCAACCTTGTGCCTCTTTGAAGCTTTCAGATGCCTCTGTATCTTGCCTAGGCTTGTGGTCTGTGCATCCACTGAAACATCCCTGACTTGTTCTGTTTGCTTTGGCAATTGCTTCCCGACAGTATGGGGAAAAACAAACTATATTTCATCCAGGCTTATCCTATCACTTGCTTTATTCTCTATATGCGCCTCACCCACAGCTGGTGAGCTTTCAAACATTGTGCTTCCCTCCCTCCCTCCCCACTCCTCCCCCCTAAATTGGTAAAACCATAGGCAAGTTAACTTCACATGCTTCTGTTTACCTAGGAGTAAGAAGGAACCCGGTTGTTTGTGATTGGTGGATCGCTTTCCTGTGATAATAATCCCTTCAAAAAATTTGTTCGCTCACACCACGATTGTTTGTGGCTGCCTCATTTCACCTGCAAAATATACAGTTAATCCTTTTAACAATATATTCTGTGAAGTACTTTGAGATATCTCAACAACAACAACAACAACAATTTACATTTATATAGCGCCTTTCACATCGGGAGGACGTCCCAAGGCGCTAAACAAGAGGCGTATGACCCGAGCTGGGAGGGGAGTGTTTGGGAAGGGGTGAAACACGAAGGGGAGGTAAAAGAGTTTGGGGTGGAACAAAAGGCACGATCGAAGAGGAAAGTCTTCAAACCGGCCTTGAAAGAGGAAAGGGAAGAGACGAAACGGAGGGATTGAGGGATGGCATTCCATAAGGTGGGAGCAGAGAAACTGAAGGCCCGGCCTCCGATGGTGGGGCGGTTCGGGCGGGGGGCTTGGAGCAGGCCAAGTCCTGCTGAACGGAGGGTCCGGGTGGGCGTGTAGGGGGAGAGTAGATCGGTTAGGTAGGATGGGGCAAGGCCGTGTAAGGCCTTGTAGGTGAGGACGAGGATCTTAAATTCGATCCTCTGGAGGATGGGGAGCCAGTGGAGACGGGCGAGGGTGGGGGGTGATGTATGCATGCACGAGTGTTTTGGCAGAGCGGGGGGTAAGATAGTTGCGGAGCCTGGCAATGTTGCGCAGATGGAAATAGGCGGTGCTGGTCAAGGCACGGATGTGGGGGAGGAAGGAAAGTTTTTGATCGAACATGATGCCGAGGTTCCTGACTGGCTTTGTGAGGTGGAGAGTGCAGCCTTGAATGTTGAGGCTGGCAGCGCCCAATGTGCGGAGGCGCTGGCTTGAGCCAATCAGGAGGGCCTCGGTCTTACTCACGTTCAATTGCAAAAAGTTGGCCCTCGTCCACGATTTGATGTCGGACAGACATGCTGTCAGAACATCGATCGTCTGGGGGTTGAGGGATGAGGCAGAAAGGTACAACTGGGTGTCATCCGCATACATGTGGAAATTTACCCCATGTTTGCGGATGACGTCGCCCAGAGGGAGCGTGTAAAGGGTGAAAAGAAGGGGACCAAGGACAGAGCCTTGAGGGATGCCGTGGGAAACTGCGGGGGTTTGATGAAAAGCCATTGGAAAAAAAAATGTAAACGATGGGTCAAATAAGAGTGGAACCAGTCAAGGACTGTGCCTTGAAGGTTGAGGTGGGAGGAAAGACGTTAAAGGAGGATGGTGTGATCGACTGTGTCGAACGCAGCAGACAGGTCAAGGAGGACGAGGAGGCAGAGGGAGCCCTGGTCACAGGCGGTTAGGATGTCATTTGTGACCTTGACCAGGGCAGTTTCTGTGCTGTGGATAGGGCGGAAACCTGATTGGAGGGGTTGAAAAAGTGAATGAGTTGAAAGGAAAGAGCGGAGCTGGGAGGCAACCACTCTTTCAAGGACCTTGGATAGAAACGGGAGGTTGGAGATGGGTCGATAACTTGATGGTTGCGACGCATCAAGGGAGGGTTTCTTCAGGATAGGGGTGATGGTGGCTGTTTTAAGGGAGGTAGGGATGGTTTCTGAGGAGAGGGAAAGGTTAATGGTGTCAGAAATGAGTGGGGCTAACAAATGGAGCTGGGTGCGGAGGAGGGGGGTGGGGATGGGGTCCAATGAGCACGTGGTGGGTTTCATGGAGGTGATTGTTTTTGTGATTGAAAGCGGGGTGGTGGGGTTGAAAGTGTGAAATGGGGGGTGAGTAGGGGTTGAGGTAACTGATGAGGGCGCTGAGGTGGAGGACTGGTGGGGGGAGGAAACTGCAGAGCGGATTTTTACAATTTTGGATTCGAGATGTCTCAAATACAAGTACGGTATTATTATTATTCTCTCTCATCACCTTGGACTGTGAGCATGAAGTCCCAACGTGGGAGTTCAACCTATAACCTTTCGACTCAAGATGACAGTCAGGCTGATGCATTATATGACCTGTCAAATCTTCTCTGCTATTAAGTCTATGATGTTGCAGAATTAGTTGTAGCGGTAACAGTACAACACTCTTCTCACTATGCCAGCCTATCTCTGACCAGCAACCTATTGTTAGACTATAAACTCCAGCTGTTATAACGTTTGACAATCTGTGTGGCTGTGTCAGTTCTCAGAGCGAGATCACTGCCCTGTCCTACACATTTCTCCCAGTGTCCTGATTAACAATCACCCCAAATGAAAATCAGTCACTCACTCACTCCATGCCTGTTTGTGGGGTAAAACTGCCCTGTTTAACCCATAAAATATACTCTTTAGAGTATATCGTGTGAAGCGCTTTGAGGTATCTTGACAACGTGATAAGGCGCTATATCAAATGCAAGGATTATTATGTACCATTCGATATTATTAATGTCCACTTCCCTCCTGAAACTCTACAATGGATTCCCATTCCCCATACCCGCCATCCCTCTAAGTCCCAGTTTGGGTGCAACTGCCCTTAACTGTCCAGTGACTTGCCTTGTCCTTACAATGTGAAAGGTGCTATAGAAATGTACCTTTGTTGTTGTCGACGCTATAATTGTTCCTGTGACAATTCTTACAACCATGTCCTCTACTCACCGACCTCCTCTATCAGAGGAGAGAGCCAATGTCACTTGTACACATCTTAGAAAAAGTCTGTCTACATTTTCATATCAGAGAAATAAAATACTCATGTGTGTGCAAAATTGTCTGTCTCTACAGCAAGGCTTGACATCGTTGACATTGACTGACTGGAGCCCAGAACTCTGCTCTTGCCTGAGGCAACGTCAGACTAGTATAGGTTCAACTGCATAATTCAGCAGTTCACCGGGGAACCACCGACTTAAGGGAAACATCAAGTTTAAGAAACTGTTTAATATTAAGAGAACCATATGCTCGAGACAGACGCATGGCAAGTCACAGGTGGGCAGGCATTGGACTCTTAAACTCTGAGTTCCCTCCTGCTGCAGTAAGAACCTTGGCTCTCACATTCCTGGAATAAAACAGCAACAACAGCACATTCTGTTTATCTAGTGCCTTTCACGAATGTCGATTGGGATGGAGCGAGTGGGGGGACACTGGGTGGGCTGGAATCCACTGAACGGAGAGAGCGGACTGGTCAGGTCTGGGGTTAGCAGGTCACAGAGGTAGGCAGTAGGCTATGGAGGACTTTGAAAACAAGGACGAGGATTTGGGACACTATCCTCTGGAGGAGCCAGTGGAGCCAGGTGAGGATGGGGGTGATAGGGTCACTTGGTGCGGGAGAGGACACGGCCTGCAGAGCTCTGAATGTTCTGCAGCTCGTGGAGGGAAAAGCTGTGAACACCGACAAACAGGGAGACAGCATAGTCGAGCCTGAGTGGCAGCAACTCTAAAAATGCCGACGGTTCAATGGTTTTATTCTTTTATCTTTTCTTACGTGTTTTGCTCTCCAATTCTCGTTTACTGCCATTTATATCAGCTCAAGAACCTTTCTTAGGAGTTATCTGCTCCAACCCTAATGCCAGCCTGTCACCTCAGGTGGAATTTAAAGATCCCTTGGCGCTATTCGAAAAGAGAAGAGAGTGTCTCTGGTGTCCGGGCCAACCAACCCCCAAATAAAATTGGTCACTCACTTCATGGCTGTTTGTTGGATGTCATGCGTGCAAATTGGCTGCTGCATTTACCCATAAAATAATAATAATAATGAGTGAATTTGATAGAACGCTTTATCGTGAGACATCTCAAAGTGCTTTACAGGATGTACTATAAAGTGGATTGACTGTACATTTTGTGGCAAAATGCACAATCACTCGACTTTGAGATGTTCCGATGTGAAGTGCAAGGATTTACATGTCACTGTCTCACAAGCTTTTCTTGCTGCCTGACTGGCTAACAGCAACATACCCGTCAGGGCTTTGACTTGTAGGGTTAACAGGAGTGGGAGAATTCCCTGCCTTCCTAGTTTTTCCCTTCCCAAGAATAACATTTCCACAGTCCCATCAGTTCACACAGCATTCGGTTCCCTGTACTGTATTCCTGCATCCACTATGCTCGCAAATTCACCTGGAACTGCGTGAAGATGTTAATCGATAAAGTCTTAACTGTTTTGTCCGGAAATATAATGCATGCAATCACAACTCGGGGTTCACAACTCCCTTCTCATCTCAAGCGCTCCTCCAGGTTATTTCCTCAACATGGATATTGATCAAAAATAGCCAATTTCCAAACTTTGAATTCTCTCTGGGTCTTAATTATTTTCGCAGGCGAGAGAAGAGTGAAATGTTTAAAGTCGATGAGATGGTCGAACCGGTTGTGAGCAAAGCACGGCTCACATAGGGAGGCCAGGACACTGGGACTCATTTAAAAAGCAGCTTGATGAAGTGATGAGAGTGGGGGACGGAATGGCGGGAAATCTGGAGGGATTAAATCGGGTGAGTCGGGTGGGGAGGGGGTGGGGGAGGGGGGAGGGAGGGTGGAAGTGAGTGGGAGGTGAGGAGCACCTTCTCCGAAGTATGTGTCAATCATTGCGTGGATACCAAAGAAATCGTCAAGTAATTCTGGGCGAGTCTTCTTATCACACTAAATGTCTTTTTGTTCTTTCTCCTGATTAATTTGAAGAGGGTCAAATGAATAATGCATCGAATTAGCGAGACTTTAGCTGAAGAGCTTGTCGAAATGAGAGGCGTCCGTGCGAGACATTTCCAGGCTATCATTGTTGTTTGATTTTTTAAAAAATTATGTCGTGCATTCTGAAAAATGGAATTTTAATATGTTGAGAATCTCTCGCTAAAAAGAAGCCGAGGTTTTGAAGTATTCTCGATTGTCTTATTGAATTTCTTTGTTTGGGGGCAAAACCTGAGGCAACTTTCTTTACTCCACCCGCCTCTGTTTACCTCGCAGTAAATAGGACCCCAGATATCAGTGGATTGACAGATCATTTTCCAGGGGTAATAATCTCTTTTAAAAAAGAACAATATTGTTGTGCGCAATTTGCGGATTGCCTTCTGGGGGTAATAATTCCCATCCCAAAATAAGATGGGATCATTCAATACGTGACTGTGTGGCTTTCGCGTTTCAGCCACAAGATAAAGTCGATCCACTTTACAGTATATTCTGTGAAGCACTTTGAGATGTCTCAATAACGTGATAAGGTGTTTTACCAAGTGAAATTCTTTTTATTATTATCAAGCACTTTGATGTGAAAGGTGCTGTGCTAAATGTAAGGATTATTATTGGTATGATATCATTAATTTGTTCAGGTAGGGGGCCATAGCACAGATCGCAACAAAGAATGCACATTCTGAAAACATAATGATCAGAAAACTTTACTCCCTTGCCTCCCGGTACAGTAACAAGCGGGCAGGCATTTTGCCCACAAAAATACATTCAGTCCACTTTCACAATAAATTCTTTGAAGCACTTTCAGACGTCTCATTGAAACGATAAGGTGCTATAGGAAATGCAAGAATTGTTCTTCTTATTAAGATTCCCAACATTGCCAGATTTCTGTAAATTCACAGTAAGATTGTCCCAGACGGCCTGTTTCGCTTCTTCTCCAATCTTCCCGAATTCCCATAAACCAAGCGCACTTAATGAAAACACGAAATGCAATAAAATTCTGAATAACTAAGTACTTTAATAAGCGAATGCTTATTCCCCGTCTCAGTGGGGACTGTCTGAGGCGAGGGAGATGTGCTAAGTGGGAGTGAGTCACTTCCTCTAAAGGTGTGGCAGCCTGGCTCAGTTAGCAACATAACAGTAGACCATTCAGCCCCTCTAGCCTGTCCTGCCATTCTATTAGATTGTTGCTGATCGGTGTGTCCATTACATTTACTTGCCTTTGTCCCATATCCTTTGATACACTGGCCTAACAAATACCTACACACCCCAGTCTTGAAAATTTTAATTCATCCAACACCCATAGCCTTTTGGGGGTGTGAGTACCAGATTTCCACAACAACAACAACAATTTGCACTATATAAGCGCAGTGCACTTTTCAGCCTCTCTGTCCCCACATTCCATCCCCACACTCCAACTCCATCCTGCAATCCCTTCGCTTCGCTGCCTCCCTTTCCTCCAAGGCCAATATGAAGAACTTCCTCTTCGACTGGGCCTTCTGCTCCTTTCCTAACTCTCCCCCCTCTCCTACTCTCCCTCGCCCTATCCTGACCGCCTCCCACCCTCCCCACGCCCCATTTGGGTATCGACCTAACCATTCAGTGCCTTGGGACGTTCTCCCGACGTGAAAGGCGCTCTCCAAATGTAATTTTGTTGCCGTTGAACGCAGGGTAAAGTCTCAGAGCGCTTAACAGTGTCGCAACCTGATGCCGAGCTGGGGGGAGGTGGCTGTAAGCACGATTGAAGCGGAAAGTTTTCAGGCAGGACGTGAAAGAGAGGATAGAGGGGGCAAGGCAGGGGGATTGAGGGAGAGTGCTCCAGAGTTTTGGGGGCACAGTGGTGCGGTGGTCAATGCACTAAGTGGGGGTGAAGCACTTCCTCGAAAGAAAGGGGACTGGTGGCTTAGTTAGGAACATAGGAACAGGAATAGGGGATTCTCATTTGTTTCTGAAAAGTGCCACAAGATCTTTAACATCCACCTTAACGGATAGATGGGATTTCAGTGTAACATGTCATACAAAGAACGGTACCTCTGTCTGGAAGGTTGGAACCTGGGTCCTTGTGGTTATTATTTTGTAACTTCCCTACTACTCTCTCTCCATCTCTCTTTTGAATCTTTCCCTGCACAATCAATAATAATAATAATAATAATAATAATAATCATTGAGATGTTTTAAAGCACTTCATAGAATATATTATAAGGTGAAATGACTGTGTATTTTGTGGGCAAAAGATATTGAGTGAGTGTGAGTGAATTCAGTCAAGGAATCCAGATAGCAAAACACACATGCACAGGGGGAAAAAATGATTTTCTCTTTTGTAGAAAATGACAAAGAAATCTTTTTCCCAAAACAATGGAAACGGTACGTTCAACCAATTTTTACAAATTTTACCGGCAAAACAAGATTTGAGTGCTTAAACTGCTTCATTAGGCAATCAGTGATAATAAATCCATCGCTTAGTTATAATTGCCAAGAAATTAATCAAACATAAGTCTCTCTCATTAAAGTTGCAAAGATTATAGCAATATTGCATGCAAGGGAGTTCTCTAATTCATAATTCAGTTTTCCCAGTATCTGCTTCTAAACTCCCTCGCCTCCTTCAAGGCCTTCCTCTTTAAGGACGCTTTTGGTCACCCTCCTACCCCTATCCTAGCTCACCTCCACCCCTCCTGATCCCAACCCAAATGCCTGATTGATTGGGACACATTCCAAAGAGTCCAAGGTTGTGGGTTTAAGCCCCAAGTCAAGATTTGGAATCACATCATCTAAGCTGATACTTGAATGGAACTCTATGGGTGTCGGTTTTGAATTGTTGGGGGTGCCGTCCTTCGAATGAAACGTTAACCTGAAGTCTCGTCTGTGCATTTTCAGGGTGACGTTAAAGATCCCATGGCACCATTCAAAAAGAGAAGGGAGTTTCTCTCTTCCAGTGTCCTGCCATTTATGGGACATTGCTGTGCGCAAACTGGCTAACACGTTTCGCCCACACATATACTTTCAGTTTACTTTACAGTATATTCTATGAAGCGCTTTGAGACATCTAGAAGACGTGAAAAGTGCTATGGCAAATGCAACGGTTATTATTATTAGTAGTATTCATTTTACAGAATTGCATGCATTCCACCTACACAAGGATATTTCGGAGATAGATTGTTGGAATGGAAGGGTCACTCTCTCCCTGGAGGGATGCAGCCTGCTTATCTGATTCTGGAAAGTATTGGGTGCAGGTTGGCAAGAGCCAAGGCTTAGGATTGGACGGTACATGTCTACAAATCCCTGGCACCTCTCTACCTCTCTTGACAACCTCTCTTCCCACGATGGCTCCCTTGGCTGGCTCTGATCTCCTGCTAGTCCCTCATCCCCGCCCCTCCACCACAGGCAGCCGCACTTCACTTTCAGTCACCGTGCCCCAAACCTTCGGAACTCTCTGTCCTGCTCCCTCTGCCTTGTCCCATCCCCTCCCGTTTTAGATCACGACTGAAGACCTTCCTCTTTGACACTGTTTCTCAACTCGGCCAGTGTCATTCCACTGCTCTGCCACTGTTAAACGCTCTGAGACACTGTCCTGCCTGAAGGGCGCTATATACAAATGCATGTAGCTGTTATTTTTGTTGTTGTGTTAAACACCCCCTCTCTGGGCCACTCTGGTCTGTTCATTGGCGAGCCACTAGGGAGCAGTGTGGTCACGATCTTTGGCGAGAGAGATTCCCCCCCCAGTATTGTTTTGTCAGCATGATGACTGTATCCATCTGTCAGACACTGTCTCCATCACCAGTGTATGAAATCAGCGGCGGTGAAAATGGCAAAATATTTTGCAAAGAATTCTCCATCTGTCGTTTGCCAAACTCTTCTCTGTGAGGGAGGAGGGGGAGTCAATGCTGTTAAAAACTGAGGAAGGTGATGGTGGGGGTGTGGTTGGGGGGGGGGCAGGGTGGCGGGAAGAGAAGGGGTAGAGGGGGGAAGGGCTGTGATATGACTCAATAATCTAAATGGAGAACTGAGATTTATTTATTTTGTGCCTGTTTCTTCTCCCTCGCCTTGGGACATCCTCCTGCTGTTGAAATGTTCTATACAAATGTAATATTATTGTTGTTGCTCTTGTTGGTGGGATGGATGGGTGTATAGAGTGATTGGGGTGGAACACAGGGTAGGACTGTGTTGAGTCTGATAACTTTATTGGGACGTCCTCCCGACGTGAAAGGCACTCTAGAAATATATTTTTGTTGTTTTTGTTGTTGTTTATTTGCCCGTAATAAATGAAGCGGAGACATTTTACTGCCATCTGACACAATTTGATTCGGAAACACATCGCTCGTTTGGACACATGGCTTTTTTTTTCGTATAATAATAATAATCCTTGCATTTGATATAGTGCTTTTCACATCTTCTAGACGTCTCAAAGCGCTTCACAGAATGAACTTTAAAGTGAATTGACTGTATATTAGTGGGCAAAACGCGGCAGCCAATTGTGCACAGCAGTGTTCCACAAAGAATTGTGGATTGAAATAACCAATCTACCATTTTTTTTTTCTTCATTTTTTTTATTAGTAGGCGTGTGGAATAAGGAAACTTGCCCAAGGTTTCGCCCTGCTGGAATTGTACCCAGGTTTCTCGCTCTAACCACTGAGCTACAGAACTCCACTGCATTTGATATAGCGCATCATCATGTCGTTGAGACGTCTCAAAGAACTTCAGAGAATATACTGTAAAGTAGATTGACTGTATTTTATGGGCCAAATGTGGCATCCAATGGCACACATAGTGTTGTGACTAAATTATTCAGAAGGACCTCACATTGTTATATGGGTGTATTATGTTTGCGATGTTTCTCCCATTGAAACCTATGGCAAGTTACCTTATTTCATACACCTCTATTTGCCGAGGGAAGCTGCTTCACGGAATATATCTGCCAGTCAACCGGCAGATCGCTTTTCGGTGTGTAATAATTCCTTCAAAATAAAAATAAATTTAAAACAAATGATTTTATTATCAATCCACGACTGTTTGTGGGACTCTGCTGTGCGAATTTGGCTGCAGCGTTTCACTAACAAAATACATAGTCAATACACTTTAAAATATATTTTGTGAAGCACTTTGAGACGTCTCAACGATGTGATAAGGCACTTTATCAAATGCAAGGATTATTATTATTATTATTTTTGCCACCTAGGCTGAAAATATGTGTGTTTGTGTGTGGAGACGGATGGAGGGAGGGAGGGAGGAAGGGAGGGAGGGAGGGAGGAAGGAAGGAAGAGGAGGTGGGGGAATGCAAGTCAGGTGTGGAAATGGGTCAGGTTGGACTCATTAAACCATCTGCCGCTGCTTCTTGTGAACTGGGATCAGAGAATGCGCCTCAGGCTTTGTGAGCTGTTAACATGAAAAACGCATCAGAATGGGAGATTATTTACTGAAGTAAACCAGCTCTGTTCTGAATGAGTGGGTGAATGGATAGAAATAGTTACAATAGAAAACACAGGCGAGGAAGGCAACCAGATTTCACCTGATGATTGCAGTTGGTGATGGGAGTGGGGTGGGTGAAGAAGACGTGACTGGTTCAAATTTTACTGTTGGGAGTTGCAAACAGTTTAACAGCAACAACAATAAATTGTATTCATATAGTGCCTTTCAAGTCGGGAGGACATCATGTCCCACGTACATCTCACCGAGCCGTATTTGGTGGGGGGGTGGGGTGCAGGGAACAGGAGAATTTCTAATAATATGATAGAAATTGAGCAGTGCTCTTTTGTTCTGTAATTTTCGTTGGAATTTTTTTATTGTGCAATAATAATAATATTAATTATAATAATAATATTAATTATGTTCTTTGCATTTAATTTCCCCTAAAATGTTACCACGTCACCCAGTAAACAATTAGAGTAATAATCCTTGCATTTGACTCAGCACCTTATCACGTCATTGAGCTGTATCAAAACGCTTCACAGTACAACGAGGCAGCCAATTGTGCCTTTTTCAATGTTCCACAAACAGTCGTGGATTGAGTGACCAATTTTTGGAGTGGAGGGATTATTACTCCCGGAAAGGCAATCGACTAACAACTGGGTTTCTATTAAATGTTAGGCAAACAGAGACGTGTGGAGTAAGGTTTCTCCATGCCCAGGAATTGGACCAGACGTTCACTTGTGAGGCAAGTGGCCTCACCACTACACTATACAGATCGCCAAGAAATACAGCAAATATACACACAGCCTGTCGATTGGAGAGTTGCTGGTGAGGCGGCTGAGTCTAGAGAGACAGTGGCGATTTCCAACTGACAGTCTCTTTCCCTCAATAAAGTCTAATGATGTCGTTTAACTGTTCCCAGTGGTGAGGGAGAAATGCAGGCAATATTCAGTCTTCAACTGATGATCTTACAATAATACATCATTGTGTAATTAATAATGTATGAACAATAAAAATAATGTTATGATTAATGTTATTTAACTGACAATGTTACAGTAATAACATGGTGTAGTTAATAATGCATTGAACGACAAAAATAATATTGTGATTGCGTGAATATTATGGATGAATAATGAATGCTCTTCTTTTGCTTCCCGTTTTTTTCTGCTGTACACAAGTCTTCTTTTTTCTCGTTTTAATATTTGCTTTGATAAAAGATTAAGGCGTTGGGATTTATAACATAAATATTCCCTTGACAAAAGACCATCTCCAGTTTTAGTAGTTTGCCGTTACTTATTTATGTGCAAGTGCTATTCCATGTTCCCAGCGAAAATATGATTTACCAGGTGAAAGAAATATTGTTTTTTACCAAATCTCATTCCTTCAGTATAAAAGAAGTTTACCTGGCTTCTCAGCTTCATGGAACATCAATTGAAACTTTACTTGGGTTTACAGGGCACGGCGGAACCTGAGGCAAGTTTGTTACTTGTTAGTCGATTGGGGGAATCACTTTACTCAAACCATGACTGTTTGTGGGACACTGCTGTGCACAATTGGCTGCCGCGTTATGCCCACCAAAATATACAGTCAATTCACTTTACAGTATATTCTGTGAAGTTCTTTGTGATGCCTGAATGATGTGATAAAGCGCTATATCAAACGCAAGGATTATTAGATGTCAAAGAATCTTATGGCACAAAAGGAGGCCATTCGGCCTATCGACATGAATGGTATGCCTGCTTTGCTCAGTTGGTAAACCTCTGAGTCGCAAGATCATGAGATTGATTTGGATGAAGGAGAGCCTTAGCCCTATCTGATCTTATCTTTCCACAACACCCACCTTACTGTCCCATCACAGCATCGAGCTGCCTTTCAAATGACTCCCAGCATTCTGATCTCAATCACCATTCCTGGCAATCCTGTTCCAGTTATTAATTACAGTCTGGGTAAAGGAATATTTCTTGGGGGTCTGTCCTGAAATTGCCCTTTATAACTCTAAACCTACGTCTCTTGTTTTACATCCTAAAGTATGTATTGTCTCTCCTCCCACTTCAACCTTCAAGGTTCTGTCCTTGACTGGTTCAGGTCTTATCTTTCACACCGTCTCCAATTTCTGTCTGTCGACGGCTTTTCCTCAAGCCTCTGCACTGTCTCGTGCGGCGTTCCTCAGGGCTCTGTCCTCTCCTCTTCACCCTCTACATGCTCCCCCTCGGTAACATCATCCGCATCCGCAAATTTCCACATGTATGCGGATGACATCCAACTCTACCTTTCCGCTTCCACCCTCAACTCCAGTACTACCGGCATCCTGACTGCCTACCTGTCTGACATAGAGTCCTGGACGAGGGACAACTTTCCCCAGTTCGCAAGACTAAGGCCCTCCTGATTGGCTCACATCAGCGCCTCTGCGTCTCAGGCGCTGGCACATCCAAGGCTGCACTCTCCATCTCTCAAAGCTAGTCAAGAACTTGGGTGTTTTGTTTAACCTTGAACTTTCCTTCCTCCCCCACATCTGTGCCATGACCAGCACTGCCTTCCACCATCTCCGTAACACTGCCAGCCTCCGCCACTACCTCACTCCTCCATTGGGCACCCCATGCCCCAGAGAATCAAATTCAAGATCCTCGTCCTCACTTTCAAGGCATTCTTGGGCTTGGCCTTTCCTATCTCTCCGACCTGATGACTCCCTATGAACCTACCTACCTTCTCCGTTCAGCGGGCTCTGGTCTGCTCCATGTCCCCCACTCGCTGCGCCCTACCATTGGTAGATGGGCTTTCAGCCTCTCTGCCCCCACACTCTGGAACTCCATCCCATAGTCCCTTCACCTAGTTTTCTCCCTTGCCTCCTTCAAGGCCGGTCGTAAGACCTTCCTGTTCGATTGTGTTTTCTGCCGCCTTCCCAACTCTCTCTCCACCCTCCCAACTCTCTCCCTACCCTCCCCCCTACCCCTTGTTCGGGTCCCGACTTGACTGTTCAGCGCCTTGGGCGGTCCTCCCGACATGAACGGCCCTCTATAAATGTAATTTTGTTGTTGCTGTTGTAAAGTATTGATTGGGGTATACTAAGAGATCCCCTCTCAGTTATCCTCACTCAAGACTCAAGAAGGTTGAGGACTCAAACCTGTCGAGATTTTGAACTCAGAGCCCTGCAGCTCAGTGGTTAGAGCACTTGCCTTACAAGCTTGAGACCTGTGTTCAAATCCAAGCAGGTCAGGGCGAAATCTTGGGCAAGTTTCCTTACTCCACACGCCTAATAATAATCCTTCCAAAAAATACACAATAATAAAAATTAGTCATTTCAATCCACGACTGTTTGTGGGACACTGCTGTGTGCAATTGGCTGCCACGTTTCGCCCACAAAGATAGTCAATTCACCTTACAATATATTCTATGAAGCGCTTTGAGACATCTAGAAGACGTGAAAAGCGCTTATATCAAATGCAAGGATTATTATTATCCAGTCCGCTGCATTGTCACAGGTGCCATTCTTTGGCTCCTACGTTAAATGAAAATCATGTTTTTACCTGTTTAGGTGGATGTTATAGATCCAGCTGAACCGTTAGTAAAGAGAAGGGAGTTTCCCCCGGTTGTTGCATATTGCTTTAATGACATAAATGACAATTGAATATGGATGGTGCGAGTATAAAAGGATTCTGAGAAGAGTGACTTGGAGATTCGAAAGAGTGTGAAAGAGCTTGATTTGAAAGAAGTTGACTATTAAAGTTTGAATTTACAAACTCATTTGAGTGAATCTACATTGTGTTTTGTGGATTAAATAACATTACATGGTGTCAGAAGTGAAAATGGAACCTGGAGTGAAACTGACTATGAAAGGGAATACGGATTGAAAAGCAAAATGCAAAGAGAAGCAGAATTAATTGCTGTACCAAGGTATGTGCAGATATCAAGACCACTTAAACTGTTTGGAAGTCTAAGGCACAGTTGGTGATGGTTTGAAAGAGACTTTCATACTCTTGGATGAGCAGCAAACATAATCAAACTGCCACAAGAACATCAGTCTGTGATATTTTTTAATGTAGGAGGTGAGGAAGTGAGGGAGTATTTTTCAACCTTAGAAAGAGATGTGGACATGCCATTAAATGAGAAGATGAATATTATGAGAGAAAGATGTCGTGAAGAGATAATGTGATAATTTAGCGCTTTAAGTTTGGAACAAGAAAGCAGGGACCTATGGAATCACTCGATCAGCACTGTGTGGTATGGAGAACCCAAAGTAAAAATTGAAACTATGGAATATTAAGAGACAAAATGATTCGTGACCAGATAGAAGTTGGCATAAAGGATACAAAATTAAGAGGAAAGCTTTTGAAAAAAGAGGACCTGACGTTAGAATCGGCAATGAAGATAATAAGGATTGAAGAGGTGACAAAAATAAATATGAGAGAGATGGAGAAGAAATGCAAATAGATGAACTAGCCAACAGGCAAAGTTGGGATGATACTGATGAAGAGTATGGAGTGCAAAGAATATACAGGCCAAGAGGCAAGCCACACAGAATGGACAAATGTGACAAATGCGGATCAGAGCTTTATAAGAGGTGATGCCTTGCAGAATGAAAGTAGTGCTATCAATGCAAACGATATGGGCATTCCGCAAGTTTATGCAGGAATTGTCAAGAACAAGTGGGGAGATACAACAGATATGAAGCACAGGATCAAAGTCAAACAGAAAGAAGAGCAAACAAAGGATCAAATAACCTAGAGGAATAATTGGTGACAAAAACGCAAAATACTGCAGATGCTGGAACAAAAACAGAAATCGCTGGCAACACTCAGCAGGTCAGGCAGCATCTATGGAGAAAGAAAAAGCGAGTCAACGTTTCGGGTGCACGACCCTTTGTCAGAGAATAACCAGTGTCCTGGCCAACAATCCCTCCCAAGATTGATTGTAATTGCTGTGCGTGATTTGTCGCTGTGTTTGTCAACAAAATGCACCTTGACAAACACTCGGTAATGTGTCAATTGCTACTTGACTGAGTTGTATTCCTTCAGAGCAATCTGAAGCTCTTTGAGACATTTTGATGCTATGGGCTGCGATCTGCAGCCCCGTTGTAGCTCCTCTAGATTTGTACTGCAGTGTCAGCATGGACTGTGAGTTCAAATGCCCTCCTCGCCGGTCTCCCCTCCACCACAATCCATAAAATCCAGCTAATCCAAAACTCTGCCGCCCGCATACTCACCCACACCAAACTTCACTCCCCCATTACCCCAGCCCTTGCCAGACCTCACTGGCTCCCTGAGCCAGAGAGGATTGACTTCAAGGTCCTCACCCTTGTTTTTAAATCCCTCCACTCCTCTGCACCCCCACAACCTCTCTGACCTCCTCTCTCCTCAAACCAGCTCCCGTTGCCTTCGCTCCACTGGGTCTGGCCTCCTCCATGTCCCCCCAAATCCTCCGCTCCACCCTCGGCGGCCGTGCCTTCAGCCACTACGCTCCAAGGCTCTGGAACTCCCTTCCTCACTACCTTCATCTTGCCCCCTCTTTTCTCAGCTTCAGGTCCCAGCTGAAGACTTTTCTCGACCACGCCTTTGGTCACCTTTCTACCCCTGCCCCTGGCTCGGCCCCGTGATCAGCTGTTGTGAAGCGCTCTGAGACGCTGTCCCACGTGGAGGGCGCTATATAAATCAAAGTCGTTGTTGACCTATGCATTCTGAACCCACAAGTATCTGACCTCGGATAGAGAGTGGAGAACATACAGACTTTTCTTTTGGTTAGATGGGCACATGCGGAAACCCATCATCCAAACCAAACTGAGAATTGCTTGCAGTTTATCTATACGTGGAAATCCCAAAGCTAGATTATTGGATAGGAGGGATGCATCCTGCTTACCTAATTCTGGAAAATATTAGGTGCAGGTTGGCAAGAGCTAAGGCTTGTGGATCAGACTAGACCATGATATCTAATGCCCAACGTGCAGTTTAAACTGATAACCTCCTGACTCAGAGGAGAAAGCGCTACCACCTACGCAATGTAAAATGAGAGTTAAATGCAGACACCTGTAATTTAATGGCAATAACTAACTCCACGGTCTGTTTAACCACTTGGATCTACATCGCACTGTAACTGTCCCCAATGTGCTTAAACCTGTAATAAATCTACACCTGCTCATTCATCATTGCCTAATTTCAGGATATTAAAGCATTTTGCTGTTCTTGCTGATTAACCATGACTGCAGCGTTTATATATTTTAATTCATTTTAAAATGGAGCAGACACGAGATGGATTAAAAAAGTCATACCTCACTAAGCACTTGTGATATTTAATTTATGCTATCCAGTCAGTGGCAATATGCTTCCTGTAATACCAGCTGCAGATAAAATGAATGCTGTTTTTGCTTCGTTTCATATCTCTATTAATCTCTTTACTTATCTGTAACTCCCCGTGTATGCGTCGGATGACTTACAAAGTTAAAACAGGGCGAACATCCACAGCCTGAAAGGATGGAGTAAGCAGATTTGGTAATAACTTTCAAAAGGGAATGCATATTTACTTGAAAAGAAAAAAAATGGCAAGGTTATGGGTAAAGAGCGCTGGACTTGGACTCATTGGATTGCTCTTTCAAAGGGCACGGGCACGATGGGCTGAATGGCCTCCTTCCGTACTGTAGGATAATAATAATCCTTGGATATGATATTTCACCCACAAGTCACTTTACAGTATATTCTGTAAAGTGTATTCTTTGTATATTCTGTAAAGTGTATTCAATTCTTTGAAGACGTGAAAAGCACTATATCAAATGCAAGGCTGATTATTATTATGGTGCCTTATCACATTGTTGAGCTGTGAATGGGTGGTGGGGGTGGGGGGGGGGGTGCGGTGTGGGGGGGGGGTGCGGTGTGGGGGGGGGGGTGCGGTGTGGGGGGGGGTTGCGGTGTGGGGGGGGGGTGCGGTGTGGGGGGGGAGGTGGCGGGAGGGTGAAACTACAGCATTCACTGTAAAAGCGAATGTAAAAGCGGATATGTGTTTTGTAGGCAAAAAACCTGGCAGGCAATTTCTCGCACAGCACACAGTGAAACCAATGACTCAAACTTTGAAATATGTTCAGTAATAACGTTGCGACACATGGGATGTGCAACTGGTTCCTTACGGAATTCGCCACTTTGATGCGCTGTTTCGTACAACATAGACTTAAGCCAAACATGGTGTGAATGCCCATCGTGCAGATGCTGGAGGATTAATTTGATGGCAATGTGCAACCTTGCCATATAAGGAGAGCAGAGAGATTCCATCACTTGATTGTTTGGAGATTAGCTCACCACTGCCTTGTTTAATTTGGTCTTTGAAAACTGTTGTTTGAAATTACTTAGAAGTGCACGCATGTTTTTATAATTTCACATTTCCTTCAATATGCCTTCCCCATAATGCGAGGCACTAATTAAAGCCCACATTTTCCTCTGAGGTCCTATTACTTTAAATATACGATGAGGCTCCCGACATCTCGCAGTGCGAATCTCTCAGCCGAGCTGGGGAAGGGCGGGAGCTGGATGAAAAACAAGCAATAAAGTCTGAAGATGTAATAGTAATAATTCTTGCATTTTAATCCAGTCCCTTCCATGTCGGATATACGTATCAAAGCCCTTAACGCAGGTGCCTGGGGCATCTGAGTCTTGGTGGGAGGAGAAAGATGATCAAAGGTGCTTCCAAAGAAGTAGATCTGTCTTGAAACTGTCCTTGAAATGGGAGGGAGAGATTTATTTTAACAAAAGAAACCCCTTCACAGAATCTACATTCTAATAAAAATAATAATCCTTGCATTTGATATAGTGCCTTATTATATTGAGATGCCTGAAAGCACTTCACAAAATATACCGTAAAGTGGATTTGACTACGTATTTGGGGGCGAAACGCAACAGCCAATTGTGCGCAGCAATAACCCACAAACATACGTGAATTAAGTGGCTAGATTTTTTGGGGTGAGGGGGCTTATTACCCACAGAAAGTGATCCGCCAATTGACCTCCTCTTGCTCACGAGGCAGGCACACTCATCATTACGCTAGGCGACTTCACAAAACATTCACACAACAATAAGTGCTTGTTTCAAAATGGGGGGAGAAAAATGGGCGAACACCAGAGTGTAAAAAGGAATAACCCATTTGTCTGGAGGGGTGTTCTGCCGATAGTTAATGCCAATAATAACCAAGGAACACCACAGGTGATGAATCTGTGATTCTATTAAATGTTCCTCTTGTACACTGAAGCACTGCTCTGGGAGAAGGTGCCATATAATAACAATAATAATAATACTACTAAAAATAAGCCTTGCATTTAATATAGTGCTTTTCGAATCTTCTGGATGTCTCAAAGCGCTTCGCAGAATATCCTGTGAAGTGAATTGACTGTATATTTGTGGGTGAAACACGGTAGCCAATTGCGCACAGTCGTGGATTGAAGTGACCATAGAATCATAGAATCTTACAGCATAAAAGGAGGCCATTCGGCCCATCGAGTCTGTGCCGGCTCTTTCAAAAAGGGCTATTCAAAGTCAATCCCACACCCTGGCTCTCTCCCCATAACCCCACAAATCCGTCCTCCCCAAATAACTGTCCACCTCTCTTTTAAAAGTTGTTATCGAAATAGCCTCCACCACCCTTTCAGGCAATGCATTTCCAGATTCAAACAATTCGCTGTGTGAAAACATTTCTCCTCAATGCAAGTTGTTGTGCAGTTCATTACAACCTATTTCTATATTGCTTAGATATTGAGCTCCAGTCAGTCAATGTCAGCGATGTCAAGCCTCGCTGCGATACACACACCTTTGCCTACACGTGCTTTGTTTCTCTCTGATATGATAATATAGGTAGCCATTTAATAAAATGTACGCAATGGCATTGGCTCTTTATTCTGATAGTGAAGTCGGTGACTAACTAGAGGACATGGGTGTAAGATAGGGGTGAGCGAAAGGAGAATTTAGGTGACCTTTTTTCCACTCAGAGCTGCTGAAACATGGAACACTCTGCCCAAAAAGGTGGTAGAGGCAGAGTCCATTGAGTGAGTTTCAAGAAGGAAATAGACAGATATCTGAAGGATAGAGGCTTGGAGGGATTTGTGGGACCCTGCTTGTGCAATTACCTGCTGTGTTTCGCCCACATATATACTGTTAATTCACTTTGCAATATATTTTGTGAAGCGCTTTGAGACATCTAGAAGACGTGAAAAGGGCTATATCAAATGCAAGGATTATTATTTGGGGTCGGTTTTAGCACAGTGGGATTGAAAGGACAGTTTACTTTGAGAGTCAGGATAGTTGGTAGATACCCATTATCTCAGAGTACTTTGTTGTTAGCATACAGAGAAATCATAGATTCATAGAATCATAGAATTGTACGGCACAAAAGGAGGCCATTCGGCCCATCTAGTCTGTGCCGGCTCTTTGAAAAGAGCAACTCAATCCCACTGCCCGGCTCTCTCCCGATTACCTAACAGACCTGTTCTCCCTAAATAAAGATCTAATTCTCTTTTAAAAGCTGTTATCGAATCAGCCTCCACCAACTTTTCAAGCAATGCATTCCAGATTTGAATAACCCGCTGCGTGAATAAATGTCTCCTAAGCTCCCCTCTGCTTCGTTTTGAAACTATTTTAAATCTGTGACCACGAATCACAGATTCGCCCACCAGTGGAAACAGTTATTCCTTATTCACCCTGTCGAATCCCCTCATAATTTTATAAACCTCTATTAGGTTTCCTCTCAACTTTCTCTGTTCCAAAGAGAATATGCCGTCCGCATACTCACCCGCTCTAAGCTTTGCTCCCCCATTACCCCAGTCCTTGCCAGACTTCACTGGCTCCCTATCCCAGAGAGGATCGACTTCAAGATCCTCACCCTTGTTTTCAAATCTCTCCACTGCTCTGTAGCCCCCTACCTCTCTGATCTCCTCTCCCCCCAACCCAGCACCTGCTGCCTTTGCTCCTCTGAGTCTGGCCTCCTCCATGTCCCCCAAGTCCTCCACTCCACCCTTGGTGGCCGTGCCTTTAGCCACTACGTCCCAAGGCTCTGGAACTCCCTTCCTCACTCACTTCACCTCGCCTCCTCTCTTCCCAGTTTCAGGTCACAGTTGAAGACCTTTCTCTTCGACTGAGCTTTTGGCCACCTTCCTGCCCCTGCCCCTGGCTCGGTCCCGGGATCCGCTACTGTGAAGCGCTCTGAGACGCCGTGGAGGGCGCTATATAAATCGAAGTTGTTGAATAAACCTATCCTATCTAGCCTTTCCCCATAACTGAAGTCCCTCAATCCTGGTGCCATTCTAGTAAATACACTGTGCTTGGGTGGATCACTGGATATATCTACAAGATTAATGAAGGTCTATGCATATCTAATACTAACCGGCATATTTCTAACGTTGAATGTCAGTTCATTTTGTTTCCCCAGTGACATGATATTTAAATGGGTGGCACTATGAACGCTTCACTGAAACATGTGCTATTCCCAACCGGACATGTTGGTTTTGATGCTGAGCTTCTAGCATGGCCCAGGGCTTCATGAGATTTGCTATAAATTCTGCAGCATATTGGATACACTACAGAGTTAAAAATCCTTGTCTTCGCTAAAGCCCATCATGGCCTTGTCTATCCTTACCTCTATGACCTGCTAACTCTGTATTAATCTGCCTACTACCTCCACTCAGTAGCCTCTGACCTGCTCCATGTCCCCCATCCTGCCCGCTGCACCATTGGAGGTCTGGCCTTCAGTGTCTCTGCCCCCTCATTTTGGGAACAGTATCTCACATTCCCTTTGTTTTGCTCTGTTCCTTGCCTGCATTCAAGATCCAACTGAAGACCTTCTTCATCGATAAGTCTTGCGTTACCTTCTGCCCCTACTCAGCCCACCCTCCAACACTCCTTAACATTGTCCCAACCCCCAGCTGAGGTGTAAAACCCCGACCTTTCCATGCCTTGGTATCATCTCCTGACGTGAAATCGCTATACAAAGGTAATTTGTTGTTGTTGTTAGAGCATTTGTCTCATGAGTCAGAGGACCCATGTTTGATTCTCGGGCAGGGTTTCCATACTCCACACACCTCTGTTTACCAAGCAATACCCAGTTGTTAGACAAGGCCATTTCTGACCATTTTTTCATTTCCTGCAACACCTCTATCCCTCCCCCCTCCACTTCCAAACCCACGACCATCTTCTACCGGCCCTGGAAGAAGATTCCCCCTCAAACTTTCACCTCTGCCCTAGAAACCTCCAACCTCCTCCCACAATGGCATTCTTTTTGTACCGACCCATCCTCCGCCTCCACCGCCCTACACAACACCCTCTCCACTACCCTTGACACCCTGGCCCCCCTCACCTCCAAAACCGTCTCCCATTCCCGATCATCACCGTGGTACACATCTCACCTCCAAAACCGTCTCCCATTCCTGATCATCACCGTGGTACACATCTCACCTCCGTTCCCTCAAAAGCCAAGTGAGAGCAGTTGAACGCACCTGGCTCAAATCTGGCCTCACGGTCCATCGGCAAATCTGGCTGGACCGCATCACATTTTACCGCTCCGCCCTAGCCACCGCCAAATCAGCCTCTACTCCAGGATAATCCTGGAAGCGAAGGACAACCACCGCCTCCTCTTCGCCACCACCAACCAGCTCCTCCGCCCGCCCCCCCGCCTCACCTCGCAGATCGTCTCCTCAAACGTTCGTTGTGAGGAGATGCTGAATTTCCTCGAATCCAAAATTGAGAAAATCCGCTCTGCGGTTTCCTCCCCCTACCACTCCTCCACCTCAGCGCCCTCATCAGTTACCTCAACCCCTACTCACCCCCCATTTCACACTTTCAACCCCACCACCCCGCTTTCAATCACAAAAACAATCACCTCCATGAAACCCACCACGTGCTCATTGGACCCCATCCCCACCCCCCTCCTCCGCACCCAGCTCCATTTGTTAGCCTCACTCATTTCTGACACCATTAACCTCCCTACCTCCGTTAAAACAGCCACCATCACCCCTATCCTGAAGAAAACCTCCCTTGATGCGTCGCAACCATCAAGTGATCGACCCATCTCCAACCTCCCGTTTCTATCCAAGGTCCTTGAAAGAGTGGTTGCCTCCCAGCTCTGCTCTTTCCTTTCAAATCACTCACTTCTTGAACCCCTCCAATCAGGTTTCCGCCCTATCCACAGCACAGAAACTGCCCTGGTCAAGGTCACAAATGACATCCTAACCGCCTGTGACCAGGGCTCCCTCTGCCTCCTCGTCCTCCTTGACCTGTCTGCTGCGTTCGACACAGTCGATCACACCATCCTCCTTCAACGTCTTTCCTTCCACCTCAACCTTCAAGGCACAGTCCTTGACTGGTTCCACTCTTATTTGACCCATCGTTTACATTTTGTTTCTTTCAATGGCTTTTCTTCAATCCCCCGCACAGTTTCCCACGGCGTCCCTCAGGGCTCTGTCCTCGGTCCCCTTCTTTTCACCCTTTACACGCTCCCCCTGGGCGACGTCATCCGCAAACATGGGGTAAATTTCCACATGTATGCGGATGACACCCAGTTGTACCTTTCTGCCTCATCCCTCAACCCCCAGACGATCGATGTTCTGACAGCATGTCTGTCCGACATCGAATCGTGGACGAGGGACAACTTTTTGCAATTGAACGTGAATAAGACCGAGGCCCTCCTGATTGGCTCAATCCAGTGCCTCCGCACATCGGGCACTGCCAGCCTCAACATCCAAGGCTGTACTCTCCACCTCACAAAGCCAATCAGGAACCTCGGCATCATGTTCGATCAAAAACTTTCCTTCCTCCCCCACATCCGTGCCTTGACCAGCACCGCCTATTTCCATCTGCGCAACATTGCCAGGCTCCGCAACTATCTTACCCCCCGCGCTGCCGAAATACTCGTGCACGAGTACATCACCTCACGGCTGGATTACGGAAATTCTCTCCTAATCGGCCTCCCCAGTTCCTCCATTCACAGGCTGCAGGCCATCCAAAACTCTGCATCCCGTGTACTATCCCGCACCCGCCTCCGTGACCACATAACCCCCACCCTCGCCCGTCTCCACTGGCTCCCCATCCTCCAGAGGATCAAATTTAATATCCTCGTCCTCACCTACAAGGCCTTACACGGCCTTGCCCCATCCTACTTAACCAATCTACTCTCCCCCTACACGCCCACCCGGACCCTCCGTTCAGCAGGACTTGTCCTGCTCCAAGCCCCCCGCCCGAACCGCCCCACCATCGGAGGCCGGGCCTTCAGTTTCTCCGCTCCCACCTTATGGAATGCCATCCCTCAATCCCTCCGTTTCGCCTCTTCCCTTTCCTCTTTCAAGGCCGATTTCAAGACTTTCCTCTTCGATCGTGCCTTGAGTTCCACCCCGAACTCTTTTACCTCCCCTTCGTGTTTCACCCCTTCCCAAACACTCCCCTCCCAGCTCGGGTCACACGCCTCTTGTTTAGCGCCTTGGGACGTCCTCCCGACGTGAAAGGCGCTATATAAATGTAAATTGTTGGTTGTTGTTGTTGTTAGTAGATTGGCAGATTGCTTTGTCGGAGGTAATAATCGCTTAAATATTTTAAATAATTTAGTCACTTAATCCATTACTGTTTGTAGGACACTGCTGTGTGCAATTGGCTGCTGCATTTTGCTCACAAAATACAGTCAACTCACTTTATTTTATTCTGTGAAACGCTGACAGACATCCACCACTATCAAGGGCTCTGGGAAAACTACGCTGTGTGAGTGGCACAATATAAATGCAAGCCGTTGTTGTTGTCTTGAAGGTGTGATAAGGTGCTGAATCAACTGCAAGTATTATTACCATCATTATTATGAAATGCACCTGTGCTATTTGCCTGGTTAAGTTGGCCCCGTGTAGTAGAAGTTGGCATGGCTGGGCGAGCATTGATGGTAATCTGGTTGCTGGCATTTGGTGCCTCTTCAAATACTGAGGCCATCAAAAAGCGCCCCCTCCCCTGAACATTTGCACTGGTCCAGGTAAATCTGCGTTTGATCAGTCGTGTGCTTTCAGCATCTTTCTTCGATTGAATATTTCTCGGTTCATGGCATAAATCGTATAAATTCATTGCGCCGAATCTATTTGAAAGGCACAATGTAATCCTTGCTTGCTTGGCAAGCCCGGAGGTTAATACCCAGAACTGCATTGTGCTTTGTTGTTAATTAGAATGCGTAAAAAGGAATGGCAGAACAGTAATGTAGCCCGTTGTTTGATGTCGCACAACATTTAGCAGTAATGTACTGCAGTCTTGCATACAATCTTATCTTGGTATATTCAAATCCTTCAGACCTCGGTAATTAAAAAAAACTCTTTGTGTTACTCCAGCCGAGACAATTCTCTTGCTCCCTTACCTGTCAAGTGAAGGAATTCCAATTATCCGTTTCCACAATTTATTGAAGTTTGAGAAACTCCCATGTTCCTGCTGTATTGTAGTCTGAAAGTATTGTGAATCGACCCCCACCACGGAGGTGGAAGATTGTGGGTTCAAGACCCACAATGGAGCTTTGAACTTGTATAATTTACACTGGCATTACAATGCAGGGCTTTGGGTGGTGATGGTGGGGATGGGAGTGGGTGGAATGGGTGTGCCCCATGTCCAGCTAGGACCACCCTACCCTTTAAGGGCTTTGGATTGCAAGGTTAACAGATGCTGAGCGGAATGACTCCCAGCCCCCAGCGACTAGTCTGCCCTTCCACGTCCTGCTGATCAGCCAGGCTGGCTGTGTGGTCGTCACCAGTCCCTGGAATACTGGCTCAGGAACCAGGATACTGGCTCGAATCTGATATTCCATTGCGGACATCGAGACGGGAGTTTCTCCCGGTTTTCGCAGCCGACAATCCTCTCAGGCAAAATGGGTCACTCACTTCACCGCCGTTTGTGGGGATGTTCCTGTGTACAAAGTGGCTGTTGCATTCGCTTGCAAAATAAACAGTCACCGTGCTTTCAAGCACTTCGATGTCACGATGAGCAACTGTATTGAATGCAAGGATTATTATTCTTGACCGATTGGCTGCCGCGTTGATTCTGTTATTGTCTGAGAGACGGTGCACAAAATCAGTGATGAGTCGTCCTCACCACACAAAATGCCACGGCTATCAACCTCCCGCTGGTGCTGAATCGATCCAATAAAAGAACAACTTGCATTCATTCAACAGTGCTCTTCACACAGGATAGTATCTTGAGAGTACTGTGTGATGGCGGGGTTGGATGCCAAGCGAGGGAGCAGGGGAGAGAAGGGAGGTGACCGTAGGAAGGTACGAAGAGGTATAACTTAAGGTGGTACTTAAAGAGAAACAATAATTAAAATAACAATAATAATCCCTTGCATTTGATAGAACACCTCATCACATTGTTGAGACATTCTCGAAGCGCTTCAAAAGATCAAGTGGAGTAAGTGACCGTATATTTTGTGGACAAAACATTGGCAGCCAGTTGTGCACAGCAAACCTCCCACAATAGCCATGGAGTGAGTGACCAATTTTACTTTGGGGAAATTGTTGACCAGGTCACCGGGAGAGAATAGTGCCACGAGATCTTGAGCATTCACCTGAACAAGCGAAACATCACCCGCTCACAACCTTCTGACTCAGAGGTGAAAGTGCTACCACTGAGCCCATAATAGCTGGAGCGTAAGGGGGATCGAGATGGAGAGATTGAGGGATACAGAGAAACAGAAGCTAGCAGCTTCATGTCGGAGTGAATGTTTCCCCTTTTGGGATCTGCATTCTCATTCTTCAGCATTAAAAGAGCATGATGCCAAATGTTCAGGTTTATTTATTCAGATTGTGTCATTGGCTAAAAGCTCTGTGCAACAAGACCATAGATTAACAAAAACAGGTACGAGGCTAATGAAAGTCTCCTTTCATTGTTTTTTGTAGCTACTCAACACTTAAGGAAATCGTGCTTTTATAATAAGTAGAAGAATCCCTATGTTTGATAGAGGGCCCTTATCTTATTGTCGAGACTTTTCAAAGGGCCTCATGGGATATTAGTGACTTGACTGTGTATATTTTGTGGGCAATGATAGTAGGGCAATGTCCCTACTAACCAATTTTATTTGGGGTATAATTCAATAATACAGATTGGTGGACCAATGTTTAAATAATGTCTTGATGCTGTGATGAGGGATGGTAGGGTGGATATTTGGGAGGGATGAGATCAGAATGGGATGGAGGGGTCTTCTTCATCTGAACTGATCTCCTGATCTTGTTGTAGTAGCTCAGTGGTTAGAGCACTCGCCTCGAAAGAGAGCTGAGATCGAATCCTGGCAGGGCAAAACACTGGGCAAGTTTCTCTACCCCACATGCCTGCTAATAATCCCTCAAGGAAATAAATAAAATAACAAGTTGATCACTCAATCCACAACAGTTTGTGGGACATTGCTGTGCGCAATTAGATGCCCCTTTTCATCCCTTTACAAACAAAGTCAATTCATTTTCAATATATTCTAGAAGATGTGACAAGGATGCTATATGAAATGCAAGGATTATTAGTATTATTATTGTATGCTTGGACATAGGAGCACCAAGATAACAACGCATGCTGCCTACCTCCTATAATTCTCATACCCAGCACTGGACATCTATCGCAGACGTTTGCAGTTCTGATGCATGTTTGAATTTCATTTGCCCCTCAGTTAATACTAACGATAACAACAATAATAATAGTAATAATACTCCCTTCCCTGCATTTGATATGGCGCCTTATCACATCTTCAAAAAAATCTCAAAAGTCCTTCAGGAATATGCTGTGACGTGTAGTGACTATGTATTTTGTGGGAGGGGCAAGGCAGAAAATTGTACACAACCAGAATACCGCAAAGTCATGCAGTCAGTGACTATATTATTATCATTTTTTTAAAAAAGCATTATTATCCTCCCCCGGAAAGAAATCCACCAATCCACTAACGATCAGCTTCTTACTTATTGCTAAGTAAACAGGAAAGATACTTGAAGCAACACACCAATGTTGTTGCTAATACTGTACATTTCTGTCAGCAATAGAGCAGGGCTTTCTTTGGTCAATATATAAACTGAAGCTACAACAACAACAACAAAATTACATTTATAGGGAGCCTTTCGTGTCGGGAGGACGTCCCAAGGTGTTGAACTGTCAGGGGTCGGGATCTGAGCATGGGGGAGAGGCAGGGATGGGGAGGGGGTAGTGAGAGAGATAGGAGGGTGGCAGAAGGCACGATCGAAAAGGAGGCTCTTGAGACTGGCCTTGAAGGAGGCAAGGGAGGAAGCGAGGTGAGGGGATTGTAGGATGGAGTGCCTTGAATGTGAGGACCTTGAATTCGATCCTCTGGGAGATGGGGAGCCAATGGAGTCGGGCGAGGGTGGGAGTGATGGGGTCGCAGAGCCGGGTGCAGGAGAGGACACGAGCTGCAGAGTTTCGGACGCAGTTTGTGAAGGAAAGATGCTAGCTGGAATTTAAAAACAGTTAACACTGTGACCTTCAAGTCGGACATTTCCACAGTGTTGTCCACTGTGTTCCTCCTTTGGCGAGATGTGTATGTGTGAGTCTAATAGCAGTTGTGTGAGTGAGTGAGTCAGGGAGGTAGGAATTGAGGGAAAGGAGAGAATGAGGGAGGGAGGTGTTTTTGTTTTAAAACAAATCAAAGCTCCTGTACTCATTTTTGAATGGAAAAATGAAATGAAAATGGAGAAGGTGCAGGGTGTTTGGCTCTCATATGAAATTAATATGACATTAAATATGACATATTGGCATTAAATATGAATTAAAGTGAACTATATAGAAGTTGAACTGTCAGTTGTATCTGAAACCTTGCTAACTACTTTTATCTTTGGAGTTCACACAAAGGATAAATCTGGAACTCTCTCACCCAAAAGGCAGTGGATGTTGGATCCATTCAAATTCTCAAAACTGAAGTGGATAGATTTTTGGTAGGTTAGGGCACTAAATATGGGGCATGGGTGGGTAAATGGGGCATGGGGGTGTAAATGGGGCATGGGTGGGTAAATGGAGTTGAAGTACAGATCATCCATGATCTAATAGGATGGCGAAACAAGCTTGAGTGTCGAATGGCCTCTTCCTGTTCCTATATTTGAATAATTTGCCCACAAATATACAGGCAATTCACTTTCATTATATTCTGTGAACTGCTTTGAGACATGGATAAGATGTGAAAAGCGCTATATCAAATACAAGGATCGTTGTATTATTTATTCCCTCGGTCACTCCATCTCATCCCTTCTATCGGTCTCAAAATCCACCTTTTCATACTTACGACCACCTCCTTCCTCCCCTCTCCCTTCCGCCATTAGAAAAGACTCTGAGATGTTATTGTACATGAAGCCCAATGGTTAGAGCACTCACCCTACAAGTGTGTTCAAATCCAGGCAGATCAGGGCAAAAAGCTTGGGCAAGTTTCCTTACTCCACATGCGTAATAATAATCCATCCAAAAAAAACCACAATAATAAAAATTGGTCATTTCAATCCACGACTGTTTGTGGGACACTGCTGTGCGCAATTGGCTGCCATGTTTCACCCACAAAATGGACAGTCAATTCACTTTACAGTATATTCTGTGAAGCGCTTTGAGATGCCAATAAGATGTGAAAAGCGCGATATCACAATGCAAGGATTATTATTATTTATTTATAAATGCAAGGTGCTGCTGTTTTTATTATCGCGTGAGTTACAGTGAGCGCACGTTTGGATATTCAGACATGTGCAGAAACAGACAAATGTTTTCTTTTTAACCAGCTGTGGTCAATTAGCATCGCTCCATAGGAAATACAGATTTCAGGTGTTTCTGCCCAGCCGACCAAAGGCAACATCTGGACTGATCCGGCACGCTGAGCCCAGTGGTGGGAGTGAGCACAGCTCTGGCTCCAATCAGGTTTTACTTTAAAACCAGCTGCTCTTACACCTGCAGAGCTCTTCCTGTCCAGGAGTTCTTTCCGACCGGCACCACCAAACTCCTTCTTCCTAACGTCCCTATCGAGTCAGTCTCAGCGGTTCAGTTCCCAAGCCAGGGCGGGATCCACAGAAGCCTAGGCCTGGCTCATCGACAGGACACAGAAGAGCAGACTAGTCACGAGAAAGCTTGCCAGACAGTGCTATCAATAGTAAGCTGTGTGGTTTTAGCTGGTTAGACTCCAGAAGTTACCCTCATGAATATTCTGGGGTCCCCAAACCTTTGCTCTTGCCAATGTGCACCTACTACTCTCTGGGTTGAGGGAAGCAGAATGGATCCCTCCAAGGCAGTGGTTTCCGAACTGTGGGGCTCGCCTGCCTTGGCGGGTGGGTACCGTCGCCTGGGTGGCCGCAGAGCTTTGGAATCTCGAGCCCCCGAATGCGTGTGGAGCTGACGACCTAAGTGTGAGGAGCCGAGGCGGAGCTGAGGATCCGAGTGCGCGGAGCCGAATGTGAAGGAGGGGGTGGGGAGGGGCACAACAAAAATGTTGCTGAGTTAGTGGGTGGGGCGCTGCTACTCAATGTTTGGAAGCCACTGCTCCAAGGAGAGAAAGTTCACATTCTATTCCAATACATGGGAATGTCCATTATTCCTTCAGATAAGACGTCGAACCGAGGTCCCATCAGTGCCTGTTGAGGTGGACATTACCAACGGTGCTTTTGAAAAAGAGACGGGAGTTTCTCTCTGTGTCCCGGCGGAAAATCTCCCAGATAGAATCTTCGTGGCTCTTCATGGGGCTGTCGCTGCATAGAAATTGGCTGCCATGTTTTCCTGCAAAACACAGTCCCTGCAGTTTTCAGTTTGGCACTATACAAAAGGAATTTTGCTGTTGTTTGTGGCTACAGGACTCTGTGCACTTTATGCAATTATTTTCTCCCCAGCGTATGTTATCTCTTTATAAAGTCCAAGGCTTGAATACTATTTTAATCTGCAGCACAGATTAGCTATTTTTTAAAAAAATTGGTCATTTTAATGCACGATATTGCTATGTGGGGCACTGCTGAGCGCAACTGGCTGTCAGGTTTCACCCACATATAAATTCACTTTAGATATATTCTGTGAAGCGATTTGAGGCGTCTAGAAGACGTGAGAAGCACGTCTTATCAAATGTAAGAGTTAGTATTATTATTATGTGTATTATTATTATTATGTCCTATGTTTTAAAGTGCCTTCCTGACATGAAAAGTTATTGTATCAAATGCGAGGATTATTACTGTCCTCTGGTCAGCTGCTGGAGAATCCTTTCGAGGAGACTATGGTGGGGAGATATAATGAAGTCAAGTCCTGTTAGTTGTTTGCTTCAGTTTACAAAATGTGCTGCGCAGTCAAGTGTTATGACCGCTAGTATTCCAGATGGCCAATGGAATGCCTCATCTGGGTGGAATTGTTTACAATATGCATGTGATGGTGGAATCAAAGCTATGACTAAATTCTGAGGCATGTGATTGCAATGTGTGATATTCTTGCGACCAAAACAGACTCCTTACACCCTAATAATAATCCTAGCATTCGATGTAGCACTTTTACATCTTGTAGAACGTCTCAAAGCACTTCACAAAATATATTGTAAAATGAATTGACTGTATAGTTCTCTTATAAGAACATAAGAACATAAGAATTAGGAGCAGGAGTAGGCCATTCGGCCCCTCGAGCCTGCTCCGCCATTCAATAAGATCATGGCTGATCTTTTCACCTAACTCTGATTACCTGCCCTATCCCCATATCCCCATATCCCTCTATTTTTCAAAAATCTATCAGTCTCAGCCTTGAAAATGTTCAAGGACTGAGCATCTACAGCCTTCTGGGGTAGTGAATTCCATAAATTCACTACCCTCTGAGTGAAGAAATGTTTCCTCAACTCTGTTCTAAAAGGCTGACCCTTAATTTTAAGACTGTGATCCCTGGTTATAGATTCTCCTACCAGGGGAAACAGTCCCTCAGTGTCTATAATTGTGGGGGAAATGCAGCAGCCAATTGTGCCCAGCACTGACCCACAAACAGTCATGGATTGAGTGACCAAATTATTATAATTTTTTTGAAGGATTGTTAGGTGCGAGGATGTTATTGGGTAAAACACTCACAAGTAAAAGGACCCATGTTTGATTACCGGGCAAGATAAAATCATTTCTGTTTACCTAGCAATGGGTAGGAACCCAGTTCTTAACCAATTGATGACTGCTTTCCTGGGGTGATATTCCCTTCAAAACATCAATCACATGTGGTTTTCACTCGATTCACACCTGTTTGTGCGAAACTGCTGTGCACAATTGGCTGCCATGGTTCATCAACAAAATATATATAGATATATATATATAAATATATGTACAGTGAATTTAGGAGTCCTGTACCTCAGTGTTTGGCCTTGCAAGCAAGACACCTGGGTTCAATTTCAGGCAGGGCGAAACTTTGGTCAAGTTTCCTTACTCCGCATGCCTAATAATAATCCCTCAAAAGAAAATTTATAATAAATTGGTAATTTGAATCCACGACTGTTTGTGGGACGCTGCTGTGTGCAATTCGCTGTCACGTATCGCCCCCATATACACAGTCAATTCACTTTACAGTGTATTCTGTGAAGCACTTTGAGATGTCTTAATGATGTAACAAGGTGCTGTGTCAAATACAAGGCTTGTTATTATTCTTACTGTAAAGTGTGATGACAATGTATTTTGCAGGCCAATGCAACGGGTTGATGCACATGCCTTACTTCCTGGGAACGAGTAGTCAGATTGTGCACAGCATCGTTCCACAAACAGCCAAGGAGTGAGTCACCAATTTTATGCAGGGGTGAGGGGTGAGGGATTGTCGGGCTGAATACCAGGAGAGAGAAATTCCTTTCTCTTTTCAAATGGTGCCCCGGGATCTTTAACATCCAACAGCAACAACAAATCACATTTCTGTAGCGCCATTCACACACCTGAAAAGGCTGACGGAACGTCAGTGTAACTTCTCAAACGAAGGATGGCACATTTAACAATACAGTGCTCCCCCCAGTACGGTGCTGTACTGTAGAGTCAGACTAAACTGTATGAACTCAAAGTCCTGACGTGGGATTGAACCCACCCCATGCTGACTTTGAGGCAAGAATGCTATTGTCTGAGCCAGGCTGATAAATCCTCACATTGTAAGATCTCCGAGTTGCTACCCAGCGTGAAGGGCACTCTATATATTGCGAGTTGTTGTTAAATTCCATACAGTGCCTTTCACATCAGGAGGGTGCCTTGCCAGGATTTACTGAAAAAGTGTAGTAACTGTGCGTATTTAATGTCCTTCTGAGGAGGCACCAGACACACATGCGAGAATGACCGGGACAGGAAACGCTGCAGCTATCAGTCAGTTAAGTGTGTTTGAAATGGACAAACTCTTACAGTAACTGGTGAAGGAATGCAGACAGTCTGGCACTAGAGAGGGAAGAGGTCACCCGAGGTTGCGTTCTTTTGGAGTACTGTAGCGAAGTAGTTAAAGCGCTCGCCTCACAAGCGAGAGAACCCGGGTTCGATTCTTGGGTGGGGCGGGAAATCCTAGGCAAGTTTCCTTACTCCATATGTGTCTGTTTACTCAGCAGAAAATAGGTACCCGGTTGCTAGTTGATTGGCGGATTGCTTGTTGGAAATAATCCTTCCCATGAAAATCATTCAATCCATGACTGTTTGTGGAGCAAAACACAAAATACTACAGATGCTGGAAATCTGAAACAAAAACAGAAGTTGCTGCGAAAACGCAGCAGGTTGAACAGCATCCATGGAGAAAGGAAAATGTTTTTCTTTCCTTTCTCCATGGATGCTGCCTGACCTGTTGAGTTTTCCCAGCAAGTACTGTTTGTGGAATACCGCTGTGTGCAATTGGCAGCAGCGTTTCGCCCGCAAGAAACACAGTCAATCCACTTCACAACATGGTCCGTGAAGCGCTTTGGGATGTCAGAAAGACTTCATAAGGCGCTATATGAAATGCAAGGATTCTTCATATTATTATTTCATCCCTCCTTCTCCACCAAGTGTTCTCAATTAGCCCGGCTGAGCCGATCAGCTTCCAGTAGAGTTTAATAGATTTTACACCAGTAACCCCGGCAGGTCTAGAGGCTGATATAATAAAGCCTGCGGCACTCTTTAAATCAAATGGTGTCCTCAGCGCTTCTCACTCCTCTGCTCCACTGCATGTAATGAACTTGTCAGACTCACAGTCAGACTTTGCTAAGTGTTATCATTTTAACTTGGACATTGTGGTTCTTCCCCCAGTGCAGCTCAGCGCATGATTTCTCAGCCACTAGAACTATAAAGTCAAACGATGTATTCCCCCCACCCACCCACCCCCTCCTCAAAACTGACCAGTAAATTAAGAGACAAATCAGTATTCTTGCACTGAATACAGCGCCCTTCGTATCCGGAGGACGCCTTCACGGGTTCTACTGTAAAATGCGGCCACTATATTTTGCGGGAAAACATGGCAGTCAAATAGGACACAGCAACGGTCTGACAAACAGCCACGGAGTAGGTAACCTGTTCTATCTGGGGGATTGTTGGACAGGACTCCCTTCTCTTTTTCAATAGGGACGGGATCTTTAACTTCAACTTGCGCGGCAGACATCGTGTTGGTGTAATCTCCCCGGCGCTGCGCTGGAGCCACGTGTGAGCTCAAAGTCCTGATGCGGAGCTTGAACCCAAAAGCTTCTGGTCAGAGGCGAGAGTGTTACCAGCCTGTTACCGGCCCGGCTAAAGTACATGGTTTTGCGGGCTGGTCTTGTTTGAGTCACTCGAAACACAGCTGCCATGGAGAGAATTGTAGACAGATAAGCCAGATAAATGTGCAGAGCACAGGGAGTGCGTCATTCGTTTCCAGACTGGATGATGTAATTGCGGACAGGAAGACAGTTCTTAAAGCACTCAAAGATGTGGACATTAATTCCACTGCTCCTGACAGGCAGGGAAGCTAATTGTCCCTCCACTACACAGGGAGTTCACTAAATCCTGTTACCCCTATATTTTCTCCCTGTAGTGCACTGAACAACTGAAACATATGGAGGAATTATGATAATTGTATTTAGAAGTACTTAACTGTATTCAGTACAAGTGTGTAACTGTGTTTAGATGTCCAGAGTTTCGGCATGTGTGTGTGTGTGTGTGTGTGTGTGTGTGTGAGAGCCACCATTTTCATGGCAGATTGTGATCCATCACCCCATTCGCTGTGTAAAAAAAAAGTGGGGCAGGAGTTAACAGGTCACTATAAAGTGCTTCAAACTGGAAACTTTCCTGATGTGTCTGAACCGGGCAAACCAACGTGACTGCACTCTCGATTCCTGACGTGCACGAATCCACTACCAACCACGTTTTGTTCCCATTTGGCTTCCGTTAATCGTGCGAGCCACAGCCTTGATGGTCTCAGATGGCCAACTATGAGACTTTAGCAGTTACCCCAGAACAAACTCTGTGGTTTGGAAGCCTTGGCTCTTGTCAACCCGCACCTAATTCTCTCATAGTAAATAATGATTAGACAATGCAGGATGGAGTACAGGAATTTCCACGTGTAACTGGTAGATGCTACCATTTGTCGTTGTTGTTCACATGGAACTCTCAGTTTCGTTCTCTTGTTGGTTGCCTTGTGGGACATTTCTGTGTACAATTGTGCTGACGTGTTTTCCTACAAAATACACAGTCACTACAAGGACCAAATTTTATTTATAGAGCGCCTTTCACGTCGGGACACGATAGTATATCATGTGAAGCACTTTAAGACGTCCGGATGATGTGATAAGACGTGATGTCAATTGCAAAGTTATTATTATTCATCCACCACAGAAAGGACCAACTTCAAAAAGTTCACATTCGTCTACAAATACTCCCTGGCACTTCCCCATCTCTCTGAGACAGTTAGTTACAGTTAGTACTACTGTAGCCGTCCTACACTGTAGAGTATTGGCTAGAACACTCGCAGGGTGAAACCTTTGGCAAGTTTCCTTACTCCACACACATCTGTTTACCTGCAGTACCGATTGATGGATCACTTTTCTGGATGTAATAATCCCTTGAAAAAAATTGTTCACTCAATATATCTTGTGATATGCTTTGAGACATCTCATTCATGTGCTACACAACAATGCAAGGACTAATATTAAAAATTATTTTGAAATCACCTTTTGTAGTGCTGGGAGGGATGCAAGCCGCAGACCAACTTGATTGGTAACTCATGGAGATGAAGACGTGAAAAGCGTTATATCAACTGTAAGAATTATTATTATTATGCCACCACAACCACCACCAAAACAATTACATTTGTATGGAGCCTTTCATGTGGGGAGGATGTCCCAAGGCACAGGTGAGTCAGTATTTCGGACCTGAACTGGGGTCGGGATCGGGCGGGGTGGCGAGAAGGGAAGTGGGGTGACTGCTAGCATGCTTGAAGAAGAGTGTCTTGAGGTGGGAGTTGAAGGAGGCTAGGAAGGCACAGGGAATGTGGGATGGAATTCCAAATGTTGAGGGCAGAGTGGCTGAAGGCTCGCCCACCGATGATGGGGCGGCAGGGGCGGGGGACATAGAGTAGGCTGGAGCCCTGCTGAGCGGAGGGAATGCACAGGTTGGTCGGGGGTTAGGAGGTTGCAGAGGTAGGGAGGGGGCAAGGCCATGGACGACTTTGTAAGTAAACTAAAACACATGTGGAAGGAACAAGGACCTGACAAATCTCACAGAAGTGCTGTGAGATTCAAAACTCCCTCCCTCCCCAGCTGTGGGCGGGGGGGTGGGGTGGGGGCGGGTGGGATGGGGGGATTGGGGTGGAGGGTTGGGAAGCGGGTGTTAGATCCTCTCTCAAAAGAGTAACTTTATTCTTCGCCATTAATGTCTATTGATTTGTCTGGGTTTGCAGTAGATGCCCTCTTGCTTTCAAGTCGTTTGCTTTGCTGCACGATCTCACATGCAGGGAGATTGCAAATTGATCTGTCTCATGCCTTTATCTGAGCTGTGCTGCTTTTGCATTTTCTTCCTCCGTCCTCTTGTCATCTCCTTGTCCCGCTCGGCCAATCAGCATTGCTAAACACCAAGGCTGGAGCTGGTTCATCTCACCCATGCTTCACTGCTCTTATTGATAGAGACTCTTTGGTTTGATGGTCTATTTCTAACCGATGATTAATTGACCTCCGACGTTTGACCTTTCGTCTTCAAATCCCTTCATGCCCTGACATCTCCATACCTCTCCAACTTGCTTACTTCCCAACCCACAACTTGTTGCCTCCACTCGACTGGCTTTGTGCCCTCCGTTCCATCATCGGTGGCCACACTTTGAGCCATTTCACTGTGCCATGAAACTCTGAAACACTTTCTCTTAAGCTCTGCCTTGCCTTGTCCTTTCCCACCTTCAGCTTGGGCCTGAAGAGCTTCCTCTTCGATCCTGCTTACGGTCAACTCCTCCATTCCCCTGTATCTGCATCGGGCTCTCCCAGTGACGAGCATTCTGAGACGCTATCCTGCATGAGGGGCGCTATATAAATGCAATTGCGAATCGTTCAGAGCACTTGCCTTGCAAGTGAGTGGACCGGGAGGGTACAAATATTAGCCAGGTTTAGTTACTCCTTACTCCTGTTTACCTACCAGTAAGTATGACCCTGGTTGTAATTCGATTGGTGGATCATTTATCTAGGGGTAATAATCCCTTAAAATGTTTTTTTTTAAAAACTTGTCACTCATTCCACTGGGGCACTGCTGTGGGCAATTGGCTGCTGTGTTTCGCCCATAAAATACACACTCAACCACTCTGCAGTATATTCCGTGCCCCCCACATCCCATCCCGCACCCCCCCACCCCCCGCACCACCCCCAGCACACAAACGCCCCCACTCCCACCCCCCAGCTGCTTTGCCTCCCTCGGGCAACTATTTAAAGTAACCTAATGCAAACAAATGATCCCTCACATTAGATTTTACAGTGGCAAGCGGTAAGGGACTCTCCTATATTAAAACAATAAATAATTTGCAGCTCTCTTTTTTTCTTATTAATAATAATAAAGACAACTTGCTGGTGACATCGTACAGATTCAGTTTGCCGTGAGATTATTGGAAGTTTTATTCTGCTGGGATGGGGCGGTGCGGGAGAACCAGTTCCAGTAACAATCAAAAATACATGGTGATCTGGAAGAGTCCCAATGACACTTCATTAAACTTGCATCTCTCTGCTTCCCAGTCCCTTGCAGGCCTTTTATTGATAGCTACAATTCCATTACACCACCATTGCTCTCTCTTTGAATATTATTTCACCTTATATATATCTATAAAAAATACAGTTAATTCACTTTACAGTATATTCTGTGAAGCACTTTGAGACATCTCCACAATGTGATAAGGTGTTATATCAAATGCAAGAATGATTATTATTATATTCATTCCTCCCCTATGTTTTCATTCATAAGCAATCAATGGCATTCGAAACAAGAAGCGGATTGATATTCCCACCAAACTCTGTTTTCTCCCTATTAATAATCATTATACAGTGATAAAAATAATCATAATCCTTGCATTTATTATTCCACCTCATATCATTATTGAGACATCTCAAAGCACTTCAGTTTCTCCGCTCCCACCTTATGGAATGCCATCCCTCAATCCCTCCGTTTCGTTTCTTCCCTTTCCTCTTTCAAGGCCGGTTTGAAGACTTTCCTCTTCGACCGTGCCTTTTGTTCCACCCCGAACTCTTTTACCTCCCCTTCGTGTTTCACCTCTTCCCAAACACTCCCCTCCCAGCTCGGGTCACACGCCTCCTGTGCAGCGCCTTGGGACGTCCTCCCGACGTGAAAGGCGCTCTATAAATGTAATTTGTTGTTGTTGTTGTTGTTGACAGGATATACTGTAAAGTGGAGTGTAAAGTGTACACTGTATAATGTAAAGTGGAATGACTGCGTCGTTTGTGGGTGAAACGCAGCAGATCGTTTGCGCACAGGACTGTCCCACAAACAGCCATGGAGTGAGCAACTGATTTAATTTGGGGGATTGTTGGCCAGGAACCTGGTAGAGAGAAACTCCCTTCTCTTTTCGAAGAGTGCCACAGGTTGGTTTAGCATCCACCTCATCAGGCAGACGGGTCCTCGGTTTAATATCTCATGCTTCCTGAACAAATAAAAGCTCAAACAAGCCCAATGTAGGCTGATGTCCCAGTCGCCTCCTTCCGTATAGCTGCCCATGTGTTGGCAGGATGGCATTCGCGGAGCCAGTGGAAAATTGCAACATCTTAATCACAAATGGCATTTCTCCACAGCATAGTTGCATGGAACTCCGGGCAGCTGCGGAGAATTGAATTTGTGAGGACGGTATTGAGGTGCTTCGAGGTCTTTAAACATGATTGTGAGCTTAGCACAGGGCGGTGAGGCGAGGGACTCAACCCAACCAAACCAATCGGGCGGCAGAGACTAGGGAAACGCGATGGGTTAGACCTTTTAGTACTAAGCAGCCATGACAGCCTTTAAGTCCCACAAAAGATCCAGCAACGAAAATAAACACCTGTGATCTCTTAATATTTAAATGCGGAAAAAATATGGAAATACACACAATGTGTTATTCCCTCGCTGTGGATGTGAGACAAATTCGCCGCGGTTTGTCAGATGCCAGTTTCAGTCGGAAGCACTCTCGCTCTAGTCAGAAGGTTGTGGGTTTGAGCCCCATGTCGGGGTTTGGAGCGGCATAGCCTCAGCTGACACTCCGATGTCGGAGGTGCCATCCTTTGGATGCAACATACAATAAATAAACTGGGATCCCTTCGTGACTGTTTATAATAATAATAATAATGCTTGCATTTGATGCAGCATCTTATCAATTCTTCAAGACGTTCTCAAACTGCTTAATAGAATAGACTGTAAGATGAATAAGCTATAGTTTGGGGAGATTGCAATGTGCGAATTCATGACCATGCTCGACGACAAAATATACAGTCCCTGCACAACAATGTGAAAGTGCAAAGATTATTACTATTATTTTAGCGAGCTAATGTATGGAATCGAATGGTTCCTTCCCCCATTTTGATTAAAAAGTCATAATGAGAGTTACTATTGTGCATTAGATGGTAAACAAAAATAAACTATAGGCGATTGTTGTCATCTTTTGCATAGTGTTTCTCCATTGTTTGGAAAGATTCACCCACAGTCTAGATCGGTGTTTCCCAACCTCGGGTCCCAACCCGAATCAGGGTCTATGGGGCTCGTAGGGTCGCAAAGAATCATCAGAATTTTGATTTCTCTTTTAATGCTGAAAATGCTTTTTTAACGCTGAAAAGTGTCCGAGGCCACACCGCCAACCAGTTTGTATGAAAGACCGTACTAGCGAGTTGCGTTGAGTCCAGAAAAGAGAAGGAGATATCGTCTTGGCTGAGCTGTGCTTCAGTCGCGCGGTTGGGAGGATCTAAGAGAGACTAAGAGTCCGGAGGACCCGTTGGTGGCCAATTTAGGGTTGCAGCAAAAAAAAAGGTTGGCAACCTCTGGTCTAAACCATTGCTGGGCGAAATGTCTTCTGGAAGATCGTTGGCCAGGTCACTGGGAAAATTTCGCTTCTCATTTCAAGTAGTGCGGCAGAATTTTTAATGTTCGCCCAAACAGACACAGGTGAGGCCTAGGCCTGGGCTTAATGTTTCATCCGAAGGGTGGCGCCTCTGACAATGCAGCGCTCCCCATCCCAAGCATTGCCCTGGAGTGTCAGCCTGGAGCATGTGAGCTTCCCTGATGTCCCCACTGCATTTGATGGGATAAGCCAACCTGAAGCTAATCTTACCCCCTAAACAGCAATAATAAGTCGGTCAGCAGACAGTCTACAAACGACAGCGAAGTAAACATAAACAAATAGAAAAAATTGTCTCCAATAATAATTATCACTTGCATTTTATATAGCACCTTATCACGTCATTGAGACGTCATTTGCAGAAATATATTGAAAGATGGATTGACAGCATACCTTGTGGGTGAAAGCAGCAACAAATTACAACAACAACAACAAAATTACATTTACAGAGCGCCTTTCACGTTGGACACATAGCAGTGCCCAGCAAACAGTCATGGATTGAGTGACCAAATTTATTACTGCTTCTTTTTGGAGGGATTAATTAGGCCTGGAAAATGACCTGCCAATTGACCAGTAACTGGGTTCCTACTTACTTACTGCTGGGTAAACAACAACAACAAAATTACATTTGTTTAGCGCCTTTCACGGCAGGAGAACATTCCATGGCAGAGGCGTGTGGAGTAAGGAAATATGCCTAAGGTTTTGCCCTGCTTGGGAATCAAACCCAGGACCCCTCGCTTGTGAGGCGAGCTTGCAATTGGGACGCCAAGAATTTGAAATCCTTGCATTTCATGTTGGGAGGACATCACAGGTTTTTACTGGGAAGTGTAGTGATTGTTTGGAGTGCAGTAACATTAGCAGCCGACCCAAGTAACACATCAGTCATGATAAAACCGAATGCGGTAAGGTCACTTCAATTAACTGTGCTCACTGGCTTTGCAAATCTGGTCCGTTCATCCAAGAGCCATTTCAGGGGGTTACAGTGGAGGTTCTTATGTTTGTATGTATGTATGTATGTGTGTGGGTGGGTGGGTGGGTGGATGGGTGGGTGTGTGGGTGGATGTGTGTGTGTGTGGTGTATGGGTGGGTGGGTGGGTGGGTGTGTGTGTGGGTGGGTGTGTGTGCGGGTGGGTGTGTGTGCGGGTGGGTGGGTGTGCGGGTGGGTGTGTGGGTGGGTGGGTGGGTGGGTGGGTGGGTGTGTGTGTGGGTAAGGGGAGAGGAGGCGGAGGAGGGAAATCACTGAAGGATGCCTGAAATCTTAAATCATGTTTTGTTGTTATATGTAGAAGGAAATTTAAGGTTTGTGTGTTTTTACCATCACGGATCGTCAGTGAGCAGCAATCTGGAGAGCAAGCCCAGCGAGGGCGAGAGGGAACTATTATACGACATGACATCTCTTCCTGCAAACACAGCATAAGGCTGTTAACGTCCGAGTCTCAAGTCAGACAAAGATATAAAGTAAAATGGAAATCTGTGCACTTTCCTTGACTCAACATTCCTCAGCCCCAGAGACCTTGATAGGAGGAAATTCTGATCTGTTAAAAAAAAAGAGGCCCAGGAATAACAATTATCCTTGCATTCCACGCAGCGTCTTTCAGTGTCGAGAGGACGGCTCGAAACACTTCACAGGATTTTATTGCAAAGTGCTGAGACTGTGTTGTGTGGGTGAATGTGAACGCAGCAGCTAGTTTTACGCGCAGCAACGTTTCACAAGAAGCCGTGAAGTGAACAGGTGATTTTATTTAAAGGGTTGCTGGCCACGACACTGGGAGAAACTCCCTTCTCTTTTTCCGTTAGGGCCACGGGATCTTTTTAACGTCCCTCTGAACAGGTGCAGATTGGACCTTCATTTTGTCTGAAGGACGGAACCTCTGACAATGCAGAGACACCCTTAAAAAATGCCAGCCTAGACTCTTTGACTTCAAAGTGCTGACGTAAGACGAGAACCCACAATCTTCTGACTCAGAGGTGAGGGTGCTACCCATTACGCCTGTCTGGCATAATGCCTTCTGGCCTCCTCACACCACATTGCCTTAAAATTCGCGATTTCCCCCCAAATCAAAAGTAATTAAAAAAGTGTTCCACCAGTCTGGGCTGTTTTAAATGTCACAACAAAATGATCACATCCTCTTGACATGAAAGGTAAATGTCATTTTGTTGTTGTTGTCTCGGACTGGGTGGAATTTCAGACCCAGTGAAGGAAATATTGCATCTTGTATTAGTTATGCCAAGTTACATAACAACAATTTCCAATTGTTTAGTGCCTTTCACTTTGGCAGGATGTCTGAAAAACACTTTGTAGCACAGTTGACTGAGTCTTCAACTGTGTGTGTGTGTGTGTGTGGCTGTCTCTCTTTGTGTATATGCGTGTGTATGTCTGTGTGCGTTTATATGTGTGTTAGTTTATATTTGTGTATATGTGTGTCTGGATCTATATGATTCTGCGTGGGTATGTTTCTATGTCTGTGTGTTTATGTGTGTCGGTTTATATTTATGTATGTGTGTGTGTGTGTGTGTGTGTGGGTGCGGGTGTTTGTGTGTGGGTGAGTATGAATGTGTATCTATGTGCGCGAGTAGTTTACGTGACGGTCTGATACGAGCTGCAGTAATGGACAGAGGCAGAGAGCTGCACAGAGCAGCATGTGACAGCCAGCCCCTGGCCAATTCCAGGACTCTCACTCCTTTCCTGGTGGGGAAGCGAGACAGCTGAAATAAGCCGTTCAGCTGCTTCCCATGATATCTGACCGAAGTGCGTTTATCCCCTGAAGTTAAAGTACAAATCATCTGTGGTTTTATCTCAGCTGGGGTCTCCCATTTCACTCTCTGCCTATCTTAGCCATTTTGCCCCCTCTCTCGCTCTCTTTCTCTCTCCCGCTCCACTTAGTCTATCTCTTTTGCTTGGTTTAAATCCTTTCATCTGCCCTTTGTCTGCTGCTAGTGACCAGAATTGATCGTACATTGTGGTTCTAGTATTGTTTCGAGCCACTCACCAATAGACCTGGGCTACGAAGTGCACTGACTGGAAGGGAAGGGCAAGGGCTGAGATCCACTTTTTTGTTTGCTCTTCGTGCCCCCTTTATAGTGTGCAGTGGGACGTCCCTAATCTGAAAGCTGTTACACTGCCTGCCTGTACTCTCCACATGCAAATGAACCAGCCAGTTGCACGTCCGCGCTAAAAGTGCTTTTTAATGTGTCAACGGGAAGTCGAGAGAGAGAGAGGGAGAGAGAAAAACGCACCCCCTGTTTCCACGGAAAGTCTTTGGACAATTGCGGAGAGGAATGTTTGGGGATGAAATTCCGATGAATTAGCATTTTACTTTAATGGAAAGGCGTTTCCTCCCCAACAATCACACTCCCCAGCACCACCCGCCTCCGCTTGCGATAAAACTGGTCACTCAGTCCATCGCTGTTTGTGGCATGTTGTTTTGCACCAAGTTTGTGGGAAGTTGCTGCCGCGTTTCGCTCACAAAACACAGATCTGGCAAAATTACTTTGAGATGTTGTCCTCGTGCGAAAGGCACAGTATTAAATGTATTATTATTTTTTAATTATTTGCGTTGTGCTTTGTAATCCGCTGACTGACTTCTTACCGCTGTTGAGGAGAGAGAATTGCTTCTTGCTTCAGATTTGCTTATCACTTGAAATAGGTCAGGCCCGACGCTCCAGCGCTGTGATGGGGAGAACACTGCATTGTTTGAGTTGCCGTCCTTTGGATCAGACGGTAAATCGAGGCCCAGTCTGCCTGTTCAGATCGATATTAAAAGATCCCGTGGTGGTATTCGAAAAGAGAAGGGACTTTCTCACAATGTCATGGCCAACAATTCCGCGGGATTGAGCCCTGAGGTATTTTATAAGCATATAAAGGATTAGTCAAAGGCAGGGTGGAGCGAATTAGAACCGAAGAGGAAATCTTCTTGTGGAGGCTGACATATTGAATGAGTACTTTGCATCTGTCTTCACAAAAGAAGACGATGCCGCCAATGCCACAGTATTGGAAGAGAGGTTAGAGAAATTGAGTAGGTTAAGAATAAACAGAGAGGAGGTGCTAAAAAGGTTGACAGTGGGCAGGGTAGGTATTTAAAATAGTTGTTAAAAAGAAACAAAGCTGAGGTGAGTAGTTGTTTGGATCTGGAATGCATTGCCTGAATGGGTGCTGGAAGTCGATTCAATAACAACTTTTAAGAGAAGTAAATAATTGTTTGGGGAGGACAAGTTTGCAGGGCTATGGGGATGGAGCGGGGGTGTGGCACTGATTTGGACGCCTCCTTTCAAGGAGCTGGCACAGGCACGATGGGCCAAATGGCCTCCTTCTCTGCTGTATAACTCTGTGAATGCTTCACATCTAACCTAGCCCTGCACCGGAGCGTCAGCCTGTGAATATGAATTCAGACTCCAACGTATCTCACAACATTCTCACTCGGAGGCGAATGCTACCAACTGAACCAGGCTGTTGCATGACGGAGCATAAGACAGCAGAAATGAGGCTCAAAGGTTTAACTTCTCATCCAAAGGACGGAACCTCCGACAATGCAACACAGCCCAGCGCTGCACTAAAGTTTCAGATTAAACAAAATTATTCCCACGCAAGGTTTGAGCTCACAGACTTCCGAGTCAGAGGCGGGAGCCCTACCACTGAGCCAGGCTGACGCACAGTTGAGTTCAATCCCCCAGTTGTCATGCTAAAGCTGTAAACTGCTCTGGTCAGATCAATACTTTAGGATGCACCGAAACAGAAGGACACAACGTTTATGTGGCAAAAGGTAATTTCGGGACAGAAACAAACACACACACACGCACGCACACACATAACACACACTCACTACCTACCTCCACACATGTTCACATGCACACATGAAGTACTACGCAAAGGTACCGTAGTCTCACACTATTGCCCACACACATCCCACACACACTCATATACACACACATGCACATACCCTCCTCCCTACCCACACGCAATTGAACCACACACACAGGCACATCTTATGCGCACACGCTTCCACTTTTTGCCGATGAAACACACAGTCAAGTCTCTTTACCATATATTCTGTGAAATGAGTATAAACCAAGCCCCCACCCTCAGTTCCTTACTGGGGTGTTCACAGTTTCAACCTATTTATCTGAAGTCGGGTTATAAATAAGTCGGCCAGTCAGTCATCACAAGCTGGGTGTCTGCTAGGAGACTTCAAATGTATCTGACTAATACGTAACCGCACTATTATCTGCAGACGTTTCTCTATAAGGGATAGTTATGCGACGTGTTCTGAGGTGAAAATGCCCATTACTTTTTCTTTTTAGTGCCCACTTAATGCGGGATTGTAAATAATGAGTCTCTCACCGCTGAGAAAATTAGCGAGGAATATTTTATTGCAGGTGATGATGGAAGCATTTGCCTGAAAATGGACCAAAAGATGTACATCTTGTAGATAATGTCGCTGCTTCTTCCACTTATTATGCTTCCTGCAGTTTTTGTCTGATTGTACATTTTATTGGAGTCAGTGGGCGGGGGGCGTGGGAGGGGGTGTGCAAGTCTGTGACTATGGATGGAACAACTTGTGCTGAGATTTCATTTTAGTATTCTCTGGTCCCTGGTTTTAGTCCCTTCCCGCCCATGTTCTTATCTCTGTTTCCCCCTCCACCCCACCATCCCCAATCTGATTGCATTCAGCTCTAAGTTTGTCCAAAAAATAATAAGTGCGTGCATTTGAACTGTTTTGCCCACAAAGTATAGTCAATTCGCTTATATTCTGTGAAGCACTTTGATTCGTCTCAACGAAATGATAAAGTGATATCTCAACTGCAAGGATTATTAAGTACGATCTTTATGTGGCCCCTTATCATGTCATTGGATGCTGACCTTACAGTCTCTGTGACAAATGATCATTAGCTGATGTTCTGATCGGGTGGCAGGGGGCGGGTGGGGGGTGGGTGGGAGAGGGGGGAAGTATGATTTTGTTGGAGGTTCTGTCCTTCAGATGATACGTTAAACCAATGTCCCACCTAGTGTCCAGTGCTTTGGGACGTCCTCCCGACGTGAAAGGCGCTATATAAATGCAATTTTGTTGTTTGTTGTTGTAGTTAGTGCCTTATTGTTCAGGCACAGATGGACAGTTCAAGATCCCCAGGTGCTATTTGAAAAGAGAAGGGAGGTTTCTCCCGGTGGTTCTGGCCAACAATCCCACAAATTAAATTGGTCGTTCACTTCATGAAAAGAGAGAAGGGAGAGAGAAAGATGGAGGGTGGGAGGGAAGGAAGAAACAAAGGGGGAGGAACAGAGACAGGATAGGAAAAGGTAGTCAAGCATTTTTAAATTAGATCTGCCATTTTCTTATTGAGAAAATGTGTATAGCTACATATTTCATTAGGATCTGAACTCTTTTCTGAACCATGAATATGAAATAATTCAGGAGTCCATTTCGAGTTAATTTAATTTTTCATCATTCCACGGGTCCGTTTGTGGAAGGGGGAGAGAGAAAAAAAATATTTACATATACTGTACATCTCCATTAGCTGCTTGTGATTATAAAACATTCTCAGAGATCGGCCAGGATGATAAATAATAAGGATAATCTTTACATTGACCTTATCACATCGAGAAGACATCTCAATGCTCTTCACAGAACAGACTATAAAATGTAGTTTATGGGCAAAATCTTCAAAAAAAAGCAGGGGGTTAATTCACAAATTCTTGCTTTCACCTGTTTGAAGATCGACAGAAATTGAATTCTGTTTCAGGAAGCATTCATCCCCAAATACATCACAGCAAAAGAAAAAGCTCACACGGGCATTCCTATATCAGTCACCAGCACACTCGCCTCTGAGTCAGAAGGTTGTGGCTTCAAACCCCACATCAGGACTTGGAACCCTACACAAAACACAAAATACTACAGATGCTGGGAATCTGAAATAAAAACAAAAGTTGCTGGGGAAACTCAGCAGGTCAGGCAGCATCCATGGAGAAAGGAAAAAGAATCAACGTTTCGGGTCTACAACCCTTCGTCAGAACTGGGGCTTGTTTGGAGGGAGAGGTTTCTTAAGGACGTCAAAGGGGGAGAGGCAGGACATGGAAGACAAAGAAGACAAAGGAAAAGGAAAAAAAGAGTTGATGAGTTGAATATGTGTTAATGACTTCAGGGGGAGAAACAGAAGGGGTGGGTTTAAACAAAACTGGGGAGAAGAGGTGTTTAGAGGTAATAGAATAAACAAAGCACCAGAGAGGCAAGGGGTGTCTGGAGTTACGATTGTCCTGGAGGGAGGGGGAGGCGTTGGGGGGAAACTCCAATGGCCAGCAACTTTTGTTTTTGCCTTGGAATCCTATAGTCTAGGCAGATGATCCAATACACTGCTGGGGATGTCATTAAGTGATTTATCGATTGTATTTGGGGGATTGTTAGCTCGGTTGCTGAGAGGAACTCCGTTGTCTTTTCGAATAGTGCCGTGGAAACTTCAATAATAGATGGGCCTTGGTTCAGTAATAATACATATAATAATCCTTGTTTTTCCTGTCTTCTAGACGTCTCAAAGCGCTCCACAGAATATACTGTAAAGTGAATTGACTCTATGTTTGTGGGTTAAACGCGACAGCCAATTGCGCACCGTAGAATTCCGCAAACAGTCGTGGATTGAAATGACCATTTATTATTGCTTTTTTTTCTGGAAGGATTATTATCAGGTGTGTGGAGGTAAGGAAACTTGCCCAATGTTTTTACCCTGCTCGGAATCAAACCCAGGTGTCTCGCTTGTAAGGCCAAGCACTGAGCTACAGGACTCCAATGTTTCATCTGAAGGACCGCACCTCTGACAATGCAGCACCTCATTGGAGTGTCAGCCTAGATGATATGAGCTCAAAGTTTGGACATGGAGACTTAAACCCACAATCTTCTTAAATAGCAAGTGAGAGCGTGATCGATTAATCCAGGCTAACACCTACGAGAAACCGCACACTGATTGCCAATGAAGAAAGGGAGTTGATTGTGTGTTTGCTTGACAAGGGGGCTGCACTGTAATCGGGTGGTTGAGAGACAACAGCTTGTTTTCTCTTACCATTGGCAGAGATCGGAAACTTATTGGTTAAGGGGAGATCATGAGGACACTACAATACAATTATTATAATAATAATAATCCTTGGACTTGACCTATCAATTGTATTTGGGGGATTGTTGGCCAAGGCACCAGAAGAAATTCCCTTCTATTTGAATAGTGCACAGAATCTTGCCACAGAACAGGCAGATGGGTCCTTGGTTGAACCTTCAATTGGAAGGACCATGCAACAAACTGAGGCACTAAATCAGATGGTGATCGTAGACTATGCGATTCCAAATCCCCGACCTGGGGCTTGAACCCACAACCTTCTAACTTGCTAAACACAGAGTCTTTTCACAAATGGGGAAAGGTGGCTTCCAAATTAAGACAGAGTATAAGTGCTTCTCAGAGTTCCGTGATGATCTTGAATTTGAGGCAGAAAAACATGGACCCACGGGCTAAGGCTAGGTGAAATTGCAGTTCTCCCCTCTCCCAGTTTTGGATCGCGATCTCATGCAAAAAGAGAGCAACAAATCTGGGTTTAAGTAAATAATTTTGTGGTTGGAATTAATCTTTTAACTCATCAGATGATTTCAGTACATCTCTGGGGAACAGCTCGAGATATTAACATGAAGCATGGGTCTCCGGAGGAAACAACTGCAGAAATGCATAGAAAGACCACTTAGCTTAAAAGGTCTAAGAGAAAGAGAGACGAAAAAAAGTATCTTGCAACTTTGAAAGTGCTTTCGATTTGATAAGTCTCTTTCACCTTTTAATGTCCTCCTAGCGCAGTGTGTAAAAATGCTCCTGTATATTACTTTACAGAGGAGATTCATTACTTTCTACTGACTAAAAGCAGTCATTTCCTTCATTACGTTTCAGGCGAGCAGAGGTAATGTTCTGTTTCTGGCACACATGAAATATGCATAGCAACACGCCCCGTCCATATTACCTGGAAATACGTCGAAATCCTGTGGTGCAGTGAGAATGTTATGTTATGCTGCGTGTTTTGCTTTATGGCAAACTGTGAAGCCCGGTTTTGGGGTTTGAGAAAGTTAAACCCTGCACAAAACCTTCGGACAAGAATTGTGCAAGATCAGGGTCAGAAAAGGCCATTTTACATTTTTTCCCCCCATTAAACACTACAATCAATTCACTTTACAGTATGTTCTGGGACGTGCTATGAGACTCTAGAAGACATGATAAACTGCTATATAATAATAATGATAATAATCCTTGTATTTGATATGATACTTTTCACGTAATCTAAACGTCTCAAAGCACTTCACAGAGTATACAAGTGACTTGACAGTATATTTGTGAGCGAAACGCGGCAGCCAATTGTGCACAACAGCATCCAACAAACAGTCGTGGGTTGAAATGACCAATCTATTGTTGTTTTTTTCCTTGAGGGATTATTATTAGGTGTGTGGAGTAAGGAAACTTGCTCAAGGTTACGCACTGTCTGCAATTGAACCCAGGTCTCTTGTCTACAAGGCGAGTGCTCTAACCACTGAGGGCTATAGGGCTCCACGTATATTTTGTGACGTGCTTTGAGCTGTCTTGAAGATGTGACAAGGCTATGTCAAATGCAAGGATTATTATTATTTCAGAATAAGCACCAGGAGGTATTTCTTACCCATAGGGTAATTAAAGTAGAACAGGGGTTGCCAGCATGCAACTGATGCTGTGATGGGAGAGTGAGTATTCTGGAGGGATGAGATCAGATGGACCAAGTAATATTACAATAATCATTCCCTGCATTTGATAAAGTGCCTTTTCACGTCTTCGAGACATCTCAAAGCACTTCACAGAATACACTGCGTATTTTGTGGGCAAAATGGGGCAGCCAATTGCAATGCCCTACAAACAGTCGTGGAATGGGTGACCAAATTATTGGAGTAATACCCCCGGATAGTAATTTGTCAACCAACTTAACAACTGGTTCCTATTTACGGATCGGGAAAAGAACCTGGGTCCTCTCGCTTGCGAGACGAGTATGCTAACTATTCTGGTAACAGGATTCTCGAAAGGGAGAGCCTCCTTCATCCAAACTAATCTATTGAGTCTTGTAATAATCATAAAATTTACATTTCAATATTGCTTTCCATGTCAGGAGGATTTTTCAAAGTGCTCTATACTGTTGGACAGGCACACGAGCAGTGGGTGATAGCAGAGGAGGTGGTCAGGGGAAAACATAGTCAAATGGATATATCTTGAATGAGGTTAGTGAAGGAATGAGTCAGGGAGACTTCATGATGGAGTACCAGAGAGCGGGGGGGTGGGGGGGGGGGTGGGGGGTGGGGGTGCAGAATGGCTGAAATCCAAGCCGCTAATAAGGGAGCAGTTGGGTGAGTGTAGTTGATGGAGGTTGCAGTGGTAGGGTGGAGGCGAGACCTTAGAGGGATTTTGAAGGTTAAAACTGGATAAGAACTTTGGATAGATTTGAGTTATGACCGATACAGTGTAGGGCTGTTCAACCTACAAAACACAATGTCTCAGAGGGTATCTTATAGAGACGTTTAATGGCTGGAGAAAAGGAATATCCAAACCCAATGCTCTCAAATAGACCAAGGCAGCAAGACAAGAGAGTGTGGTGTCGCCTCACGTTTATTTTGTGGGACATTGCTATGTGCAAACTAGCTGCCACATTTCGTCCACAAAACACATAGTCAGTGCACTTTATGATGAAATCCTAACAACCGGGTTTCTACTTACTGCTAGGTAAACAGAGGCATGTGAAGTAAGGTAACTTGCCGAAGGTTTTGATCCCACATGGGAATTCAACCTGGGTCTTCTTGCTTACAAGGCGTGTGTGCTAACCTGTACTCTACAGGATTCCCCGCCAAACTTGTGGAGGATAGCATGGGGCACTTAAAGCAGACGAGTGCTCGCTGAGCGAAGGGATCGGGAGTGACACAGGTTGCAAGCAGTGGCAGAAGTAGGGTGGGGGTGAGACAGTGAAGGGCTTTTAAACATGAGAACGAAGATCTTGAACGCAACGATCTGGGAAAAGGAGAGGCCGGGAGAGCTGAGCGAGTTATGGATAGATTTGACTTTTCAAAATACCACACGTGTTTATATCTATATATATATATATCTATATCTCAACATTGCAGGGGAATTAAGGTGCTCTGTACAGATTTAGTATGTGCTTTTTAGAGTTTGCTATAACTTAACATCTGTCTGCTGACTCAGTCTGTATGCTTTTAAGAGCATCACTCATTCTGTTACATTTGTCCCTGGGGTCCCCTTGTAACCGTAACTTAACTTGTGCAGAGTGTGCAGTATGACCTATTTCACCGGGCTCCACATGCCTATCTGGTACCTGACTGTGGCACGATCCTTCAAAGTAAAGATCCTTTCTTTTCATACAACTATTTCCAGGTATTTGTTAGATATTTGTTTGGGGGACACTGCATGTCTACGAGTCAGCATTACATCGGTCCAATGACAATAGCAGGAGGTGCAAACTTCCATCCAGTCTTACCCAGTGACACCTTTTTGCAGTGTCGAGTGCACTGCGAGCTGATAGCACTCTTGCCTCCGAGTTAGAAGGTTGTGGGTTCAAGCTTTACCTCGGGACTTTGAACACGCTCCAGGCTCACGGGCCACTGCAGTCCTGGTCTGCATTTATCGGAGGTCTCTTTTTCCCCCGTGTTCTCGCCAACAAATCTCCAAATAAAATCGATCACTCACTCCATCACTCTCTGGGGGACATTATTGTGTACCAAACTGCCATATTTGCCGACAAAATACATAACCATTATGCTTCACGGTAGAATCCTGTGAAATGTTTCGAAACAATTTGACAAGGGGAAAAGCCATGATAACACAGGCAAGGATTATTATCAAAAATTATTATTATTGGTCTTATTTTGGCAGCATTTCAGAGTGCTCAGAAATTGCCACTACTTAAAAATAACTTCAATTTTGAGCTTGGTTTTTGTGTGATCTTACTTTTTAAGAAACTGGAGAAAATCGGCATTCAAATTAAGACTGAATTCAAAAATTTGCCAAAATATGGGATGCTAATGTTTTGGGATCAGTAGAGTATCTGACATGCACAGAACCCCCTGAGAGTTCCACGTACGAGCACCAGCTAATTGTAACCTAATGCCGATGTAACGCTGACTGGTAGACATGCTGTAACAATATCCCTGGAGGGATGCTTCCTGCTTACCTAATTCCTGAGAGTATTAGGCATGTTGAGCTAAGGTTTGGGGACCTCAGGTTGTACATTGGAATACTGCAGGAGATTAACCAACTAACTTCCACACCAAACTTCGCTCCCCCATTACCCCAGTCCTTGCCAGACTTCACTGGCTCCTTATCCCAGAGAGGATCGACTTCAAGATCCTCACCCCTGTCTTCAAATCCTTCCACTCCTCTGCACCCCCCTACCTCTCTGATCTCCTCCCTCCTCAAACCAATACCTGTTGCCTCTGCTCCACTGGGTCTGGCCTCCTCCATGTCACCCAAATCCTCCGCTCCACCCTTAGCAGCCGGGCCTTCAGCCACTATGCCCCGAGGTTCTGGAATTTCCTTCCTCACTACCTTCGGCTCTCTTTTTTCAGCTACAGGTCCCAGCTGAAGACCTTTCTCTTTGACTGCTCCTTTGGTCCCCTTTTCTACCCCTGCCCCTGGCTCGGTCCCGGGATCCGCTATTGTGAAGCGCTCTGAGACACCATCTGGCATGGAGGGCGCTATATAAATCAAAGTTGTTGTTGTTGTTATAACTTCAAGCGCTCTGAGATCTGCCCTGGAGGGTGCTATATAAATGCAAATTGTTGTTATTGCTGTAGTCTGTCAATGAGAGCATTGCCTAGCAAGCTTTCCCACTGCTTGTCCATACCACTTTACCGGTTAGTGCTTTGGCTTGCAGGGTTAACAGGAGCTGAGTGTGGGAGGAATCCCTGCCCCCATTGACTGGTCTGCCCTTCCAAGTCCTGCTGATGAGCCAGGATGGCTGGTCAATCATCAGCATTGTCAGAGCTCAGAAACCAAACTGCCAAGACTGGCAAGGAGGATCGACTTGTTCCTGATATTCTGTTGCCAAGCACATCAACTTAAAGCCAACTCAGCTCCAAGAAGGAATGTCACTGAAGTCCCCTACCACCAAAGGAGGATATTGGGAATTAAAACTTAAACATTCTGCGATCTTTGAGAACAAATCACACAGCAAGCTGATTACACCAGTAGCCTATGATTTGCCATTGAGAGCATGAGAGAGCGAACCTGGGTCCCTTGTAAAGAGGTGAGACACAGTTCAAAGCAGACTTCAAGTGGAATCAAGTTACAACCCCAAGATCTCTTCCAGGTTGTGTTGAGGCAGGAAATGCCACAAACTCATTCATTTTCATTGTGCAGAATTGCACTACACACGCAAACACATTTTCAATACACACGCACACAAACACGTACACAATTTTACGAGGGGAAAAGCCATGATATCAAATGCAAGGATTATTATCAATAAATATTATTATTTATTTTGATACACACACACACCCACAAAAAGAAAAATCCAAATTTAGTTTTTCTTTTTGAAACTCGTCCACTGAATTATGTTGGGGTGTTGGCCCGGCTCGGTTGGTTCCACTCTCACATCTGAACCAGAAGGTTGTGGGTTAAAGGCCCACATCAGTATTTGGAACTTATATAGTCTTAAAATAACACTCCAATGCAGTGCTGGGGGAATGTTGCCTTATCAGCGGGGTTGTCTTGATCATCTCAGATAAGACTTTAAATCAAGGTCCTCTCTGCCTGTTGAGGTGAACATTAACGATCTATTCAACCCTATTCAAAAAGTGAACAGAGTTTCTTCCAGTGTCCCGGCCAATGACCCTTCAGATAAAAATGGAACGCTTTTCCACGTCTGTTTGTGGTACATTGCTGTGTGCGAATCGGATGCCAGGTTCACCCGCAAAGTACACCATTGTTACACGTAACAGTAAATCCCATGGAGTGCTTTGAGGTGGCCTCCCGATGTGAAAGGCTCTGTGTCAAATGTGGGAATATTACTATTATTATCAATAAGCTAACGGTTTTGCAGCCGACATCACAATAATAGTCTCAAGCAGAATGTAACTATCATCCTGAATTATTGTTGACAATGATAATAATGACCTCTCTATAATAATAATCTCTCTAGAATAATAATTAATAATAATAATAATAATCCCTCTCTATGTGCTTTAGGACTGGGGCAGAGACAGTGGGACGTCCTAATAAACTGGTGGAACAGGCTCAATGGGCTGAATGACCTCCTTCTGTTCCTGGTTCTGTGTGCTCTTAACTCCAGTAGATTGAAAAGCTGAACCTTTAAAGGTTTTGTCCTGCTGGGTTCAATTTCCTAATGGGACAAAACTTTTATGTAAGGTTCCTTACCCCACACACCTCTGCTTACCTCACAGTAGAAACTTGATTAGTCGATCGGCGGATTGACTTGATTCCTCGATCCTTAACTGTTTGTCGAGCATTGCTGTGGCTTTTAGCAACACAAAATACAACAGTCAATGCATTTTACAATATATCCTGTGAAGTGCATTGAGACATCTCAACAATGTGAGAAGACGCTGTATCAAATGCAAGGATTATTATTATTTCTCTGCAATGACCCTTTTTTCTCAGGGCGTCTGTGCCACGAGAGCTGAGCTGGATCGGAGCTCAATTAAGAAAAGAAAACAGAATCGGGGGGAAGGGAGACCCAACTTTGATTTATGGCTTCATTTAAATATGTCTGTACTCCAGGATGTGGAGTTTTGATGACTCAACAAATAGCGTCCTGAAGGATTACGGGACCATGGGTTTGATGGGCCAGTCCCGGTGCTCAGGAAGGCTGCGCTTTACCTGTTTCGTACGGACCATTACCCGGGTGAAGTATGGATGTGCTTCATGTTTTAATGACCTTTGAGACACCAGAGAGGGTCTGTTGACTTGCACGTTTATTTAGATCTGGGGATAACCTTTCCCTTTCTCGAGCAAGAAGTCTGAGCATTCAGACCCTCTAATTGCCCCGGAGTGATTGAACGTATGTATTTCTTGCGGCCCGTGATTGCAACAGAAGTCAACATCATTTAGGCTGAGATTAGACACAGCGGTTGGTGGAAACGCGCCATATCACAGGACACACGTCAGGGTCTAATGGCCTGGGTATGAGCTTACAGTAAACTCAACTATTCACACTAACACCTGGCAAACGTCAGCTTAGCTCGACAGATACCAAGTTCGTGGGGCTCTGAGAGGAAGTCCTAAGAGGAAATGCTAATGTAAATGTAAATGCAAAAGCCCTGGAGGAAATGCAGAGCAGAGCAGTGAGGCTGACTTCAGTTGTTAGAGGAATGAATCAGAAGGAATGGTGAGATAAGATAAGACTCTTCTTCCTCACTGCATGTGCAGTGCTGGGATGCGGGTGGTGTTGGTGTTTGTGGTGGGGGAGAGCGCTCCCGTGTTCGAGGTGCTGTTCTTCAGATGATAAGACTTTAAACCGAAATCCGGTCTCCCTCTTCAGGTGGTTGTTAGACATCCTGTGGCACTAATCGCAAAGAGAAGAGAGTTTCTCCCCCAATGTCCTGGATCACGATCCCTCAAAAAATAGAACTAATAGGCCATTCACTGTCGCTGTTTGTGGAACATTGCTGTGTGCGTGGCCTACAAATTGCACTTCATAGTGATTCCAAGTGAAGCACTATGAGATGTCTTCCTGGCATAAAAGACGCTGTATCGAATGTAAGGGTTATTATTATCATCATCAATATTATTATTACTATAACTCCCTTCTCTACTTTATTGAAGATAACTAACAAACATTTAAATAGGACCTAAAGAGATAAGGAGACACAGAGTGGTTAACTGCTCTATTGTTCTTTGAATAGTGTAATGTTAATAATAATCCTGGCATTTGATATAATAATAATCCTGCCATTTGGTACAGCGTTTTATCGCGCCTTTGAGACAACTTAAAGTGCTTCACAGTGTAATAAAAATAATAATCCTTGCATTTGATATAGTGCTTTTCGCGTCTTCTAGATGTCTCAAAGCGCTTCACAGAATATACTGTAAAGTGAATTGACTGTATATTTGTGGGCGAAACGTGGCAGCCAATTGTGCACAGCAGTGTCCCACAAACAGTCATGGATTGAAATGACCAATTTTATTGCTGTGTTTTATTTTGGAGGGATTATTATTAGGTGTGTGGTGTAAAGAAACTTGCCCGAGGAATATGCTGTAAACTGAATTAACTGTATATTTTGTGGGTGAAACATGGCACCCAATTGTGACAGCAATGTCCCACAAACAGCCATAGGTGTTTGGATGGAATTATTACCCCCAGCAAAGTAATGAGCCAATTGATAAGCAGAGGTGTATAGAGTAAAGAAACTTGCGCAACGTTTCCTCCTGCTGGGAATCGAAACCAGGTCTCTCGATTGCAAGGTGAGTGCTCTAACCACTGATTTATACCAGGCTACAGTGTAATAGGGTAACAGTAGAGTGGACATTTTTGCTTGCCTGCAAAACACAGCTGTTTTGCAGTATATTTTGGATTTGCTTTGGGATGTCCTCCCAGAGTAACAGATGCTATACCAAATATATTGGTCATTATTATTTTGGAAGTTTACATCAAACATTTCATAATAATAATAATCCTTGCCTTATCATGCCATTAGATGTCTCAAAGGATAATAATAATAATAATCCTTACATTTATATAGCGCTTTCCACGTCTTATCGACGTCTCAAAGCACTTCACAGAATACAACGTTCCCAAGGTAGGGACCAGAGCAGTGGGGGAGGGGTCGGGGTAGGGAGAAGAAAAGAGAGAATAAAGGGGGGAAGAGAGGTAGAGGGACCAGAGCAGGCGGGGAGGGGTCCTGGTTGGGGGAAGGAAAGTAGGAAAATCGACTGTATATTTGTGGAAGAAACACAGCAGCCAAATTACGCACAACAGTATCCCACAAATAGTCGTGGAAGTGGGGTTTGGATTTGGATATACTGTACTGTGAAAATGATCAAATGACTGTGTATTGTCATGACTGGGGATTGTTGGCCAGGACACTGGAAGAAACTCCTTTCTCTTTTCAAATAGTGCCTTTGGGAACTTCAACCTCTACCTGAACAGGAACTGTTACCCTTGGTTTACCATCTCATCCAAAAGATCTTTTTCATGTGAACCTTGCGAAGATAGATGTTTAACACTCGGTGGCAATATTGACAAGTAGAAGGTCTATTTTCCCGTCTATCACAAATCTGCATATTGTATCGAATTAGCATAAGTTATTAATAGCTCAGCTCTAATAGCACAAGGGAGACATATTCCAACTTTTGCAGAAAATATAGGACTCACTATATAATTAAGAGAAAAAAATCAATTTTCCAAATTAATTAAATTTACATCCATAAATTAAGTTTAATTAGTGTAGCTCATTAATATGCTGTTTCTCACAGCACAATAAAGCAATTTTGTTTGTAGCTTCATAGATGGGGATGTGTATTTACTGACCATACATTCAATTGACAATAATAAGAATACTAATAACCCTTGGATTTAATACACCACATTATCAAAACGTGGCAACATCTCAAAGCTCTTCAGAGGATTTACTGCACAGCGGACCGAGAAGCTAACCCACACGAAAGGCGCTGTAATCATACAAGGGGTTGTTGTTGCTGTAAAGTATAGTGACTGTACTATGTGGGCAAATGCAGCAGCCAAATTTGCATTCCTAATAATGCCACGGGATCTTTAACATTCATTTAAACTTTGACTTGTACGGCAGCTGTTTGATCATTTATTTCTGATCTTGTGCTTGACAGAAGCCTTGGCCGTCCCTGTGATTGCCAGAAGCCTTGGAGGGCATTGAAGATCCACCAGGACAACATCTGCTTTGCGGCCAGAATGGGCAAAATAAGGCTGCGCTCTCTTGAACAGCGGAGTGATATAATAATATAATATGTATACAATAGTATAATAATCCTTGCTTTTGATATAATGTCTTATCACGTTGTTGATATGTCTGTAAGCGCTTTATAAGATACACTGCAAAGTGTATTTTGTGGACGAAACATGGCAGCCAATTGTCCACAGCAATGTTCCAATAACAGTCATGGTTTGAGTTGCCAAATTATTATTATATTACCATTGTTAAAGGGATTACTACCCCCCGGAAAGCGATCCACCAATCAATTAACGACCGATTTACTAGGTTTACTAGAATGATACCAGGATTGGGGAAAGGCTAGATAGGCTAGGTTTATTCTCTTTGGAACAGAGGAGGTTGAGAGGAGACGACTTGTGGTCACAGATTTAAAATAGTTTCAAAACGAAGCAGTTGGGAGCTGAGAAGAAATGTTTTCACTCAGCGGGTTGTTGGAATCTGGAATGCATTGCCTGACAATGTGGTGGAGGCCGATTTGATAACAGCTTTTAAAACAGAATTAGATCTTTATTTAGGGAGAACAGGTCTGTTAGGTTATGGGGAGTGAGCCGGGCAGTGGGATTGAATCGCTCTTTTCAAAGAGCCGGCACAGACTAGATGGGCTGAATGGCCTCCTTTTGTGCTGTAAAATTCTATGATTCTATGATTCTAAACAGATTCCTACTTACTGCTAGGTAATAACAGCTGTGTTTAGTATTACTAAGGGCTTGCCTTGCCCAGGTCCTCTCGCTTGTAAAGTGAGTGCTCTAAAGTTGCACTCACTTTACAAGCGAGAGGACCTGGGCAAGGCAAGCCCTTAGTAATACAGTTGCAGTCCTATAAGCTACAGGACTGCAACTGATTCCTGTAGCTTTATTGAGCATCACTGTGATATGACTGAGGTATTTAAAATAGTAAAAGGAACTGACAGAATGGATAAGGAGAGATTTTTTCTTGCATTGTGGAACCGAGAAGAGAATCATCTAAAAAAGCATGGGCAGGTCTGCCTTGAAGTGAACTCAGGAGACGTTCCCTTAGTTGTGCAATTTGCGGGATTCAATTCCTCAAAATATTACTGATGCAGAGTTGGGGGCGGCATTCAGATTAATATATCACCGGTAACAGTAACCCTTACATTTGTTACAGCATCTTTCACTTTGGGAGGATGTCCCAAAGTGACATCCTTTGCAGGATTTAACAAAGGTGAAGTAATTGTGTATTTTGTAAGCGATTGTGGCAACCAATTTCCACACAGCAGCATGCCACAAACAGTCACAAAGCTAACAACTGAGTTCATTTGAAGCCGAGAACTGAATTACAAAATTTGCTCAATTTAGCCACAGAAACAAGAGTAAATGGAGAGCCGGGTGGAATGTCTCGCCAGCTATTTAAGAGGAAACGCTACGCCGGTAAGGGTATCAGGGGATGCCTGGGAAATGGCAGGGAATTCATGTTGAGTGATAGAGAATGCTTGATAATAATAATAATAATACTAATCGTTACATTTCGCATTGCACCTTCTCGTGACTGTGTAATCTTGCGGCCAAACTCTGCAGCCAATTTGGGTACCGCAAAGTCCCACTAACAGCCGTGAGGTGAGTAACCAATTATTATTTGGGGGATACTTGGCCAGGACACCAAAAGAGAGAAACTCCCTTCTCTTTTCGAATACTACCATGGGATTATTAATGTCCTCCCGAACAAGCAAACCAAAATCTTGGTTTATCATCTCATCTGAAGGATGGCACCCTACATTTGCTGCATTGGAGTTTTAGTCTGGACTGTATGGGTTAGAACCTTGGCCTTGAACCCACAACCTTTTGATTCAGAGACGAGAAAGCCACCACAGAGCCAGGCTGACACACGATAGGCCCAATCACCTAATTCTGTTCCCAAGTTCCTATCAGCGCCTTGGGACGTCCTACCGAAGCGAAAGGGCGCTCGATCAATGTAATTTTGTTGGTGTATCAGCAATAACACAGGTAGGTGCAGGCCCAATACTGTCACAGTGAATCATCATCAGCCACAATGACAATTTGCTTTTATATTCTATAGACCTTTGCACAGGACATCTTGAGAGCTGAGGGGGCCTGTTTTACCCCACGTTTAGCAGCATAGGATGACTGCACTGAACCATCAAAGATAATAATAATAATACAACAATAATAGTAATAATCCTTACACTGCGTGTCAGCGTTTGAGTCAGAAGCTTGTGGATTCAGGCCTCATGTCAACACTTCAGGTGGATGTTAAAGATCCTGTGGTACTATTCACGATCAGTTTTTCCTGGTTCCCTGGCCACCAATTCAGCAAAATAAAATTGGTCACTCACTCCATGGCTGTCTGTGGGACACTGCTCTGTGTGTTTCACCCACGACGTACATAGTCACTGCACTCTACAGTATATCCTGTGAAGCGCTTTGAGCCGTCTTGACAACATTAAATGCAAGGCATTTGTGTTAATGTACTATTGTAATCATTATTTAATACAACAACAAAATTACACTTGTACAGCAAACGCATTTTCATTTCGGGAGGACGTCTCAAAGCTCTTTGTAAACTGAGTGACTCTGTTGCCTTTCTAGGGGACTGTAGCTTTAAGTTGGTACATCTCTGTTCCGTTCCGACGGGTTTACCAGCACAGATAGCTGAGCGCTGATTAGAATCAGGCCCCTGGAGTGTGTCACCCTTCTGTCTTTGTTTAAGTGGAAATAAATAAACCATAAATGAAACAGTGCGCAGCCATAACTGTAGCTGGAATGACTGTGGCGGTTGATTGAATCCAGTTGATGTTTCTGGCGTAATCTTTCTAAACGTCTCTTTATTTGTTTTAAATAGAGAAAAACAGAGCTGAGTTCTTTGTACATAGAAAACACTGACCCCAGTTTAATAATTACAATAATAAGAGTAATTATTATTACTCTTAATAATAATAATCCTTGCATTTGATTTAGTGTCTTAGCCGTTATTATTATTACTAGTATTATTATTATCATTATTATTAGCCGTGCCAATATTCCTCCAAGCACTTCACATAGATATACTGTAATGTGTAGTAACTGTGACATGTTTTGGTGAAAAAGCCAGGTAGGGGGTGGGGGTGGGGGGGGGGGGGAGATAAATACCAATATTTGTCCATCAATAATGTCTGTGCATAAAACAACCTCTTCTTCCAATTTCCTTCTTCTCACCTCCCTTACCCCTGCTTCTACGTTGCTCGGTGTTCAATCCTGCCACTGTGCGGCGCTCTGAGGTGCTAATCTATTATAATAATAATCTGTTTATTTGATTAGTCGTTGGGATGTCTCATAGCCTTTCACACAATATACTGTAAAGTGAATTGACTGTGGAGTACTGTAGCTCAGTGGTTAGAGCACTTGCCTTGCCAAGCATGAGACATGTGTTTCAAATCCAGGCAGGTCAGGGCGAAACCTTAGGCAAATTTCCCTTACTCCACACGTCTAATAATAATCCCTCCCAAAAAAAACAATAATAAAATTGGTCATTTCGATCCATGACTGTTTATGGGGACACTGCTGTGCGCAATTGGCTGCCGCGTTTCACCCAAAAATATACAGTGAATTAACCTTACTGTATATTCTGTGAAGTGCTTGGAGACGTCTGGAAGACGTGAAAAGCGCAATATAAAATGCAAGGATTATTATTAGTAGTAATATATTTTGTGGACGAAATATGGCAGGCAATTGCGCACAGCAGTGTACCACAAACAGTCATGGATTGACTCTCTAAATTATTCTGATTATTTTATTTTAAAAGAGATTATTATCCCTGGATGAGATATTCAACTGAGGTCCTTTCTGTGCCGGAGGGCAAATGAGTCCTCCATCAAGCTTTGTGTAGCACAGCTGTTCCCTAGTGTTTAGTTGTTTCATTTCCCTTCAAAATAATAATGGCAACAATCCTTACATTTGGTACAATGTCTTTTAAAGATAGGAGGACATCACCAAGTGCTTTGCATGATGTAGTGTGAAGTGTAGTGTGTATTTTTTTAGGCAAAATGCAGCAGCCAATTTTCATGCAGCGACGCAGCCCTGAACGATTGACTGAATAATCAATTTATCTGTGGGATTGTTAGCTCGATCACTAACAGAAATTCCCTTCTCTTTTCAAGCAACAAATGCTTCTAGACTCTTTGAGATGTCCATCTGAGGTGAAAGGTGAATAGGGGCTCGTCACCTCCAACCCCTCCTCCCCACCCCCTCCCCCCCCCCCCCCCAGCACTGCACTAGAGCGCCAGCCGAAGCGGATAGCCCAAAGCTCTTCACAAGATACACTGTAAAGGATGGTGACTGTGTTCTGTGGGTGGACGCGGCAACCCATTTGCACACTGTGGTGTCCCACAAATAGCCATGAAATTTTATTTGGAGGATTCTTACTCAGGATTTATGGACGAGCTCCCTTCTCTCTTTGAATACCACCGCTGGATTTTTAAAGTCCGTCAGAAGGTATCGACGAGATCTTGATTTGACATCTCATCCAAATGACAGCACTTCTGACAAAATAGTCCTCCCTCCCCCCCCTTTTTTCTTCTCTCCCTCCCTTTCCCCCTTTCTCTCCCCCTTTTCCCCCTTCCCTCCCTCTTCCCCTTACCCCCTTTCTCCCCATTTCTCCCTGATTTGAACCCCACCCACCTCTCCCTCCCTCTCCCCCCCCCTTGCCCTCTTTCCTCCCTTTCTCACCTGACCCCACTTCCACGGCTGTTTGTGGGACGCTGCTGTGCGCAATTTGGTTGCCGCGTTTCGCCCACAAATATACAGTCAATTCTCCTACTCTCCTTCATCCTTCCCCTCCTCCCTGCTCTGTCCCTACCTGACTATACAGCGCCTTGGGACGTCCTCTCGACGTGAAAGGTGCTGTATAAGTGTAAGTTTGGATTGATTGATTAATAGCATCATCAGCTAGAAGGGTTCCTTTTTAGGGGAATAGGTTTCAAGTCCTGACTTAGGTGGGGGTTGGGGGAGGTGGGGTGACTTGAACTGGCAAGCTCCTGGCTCGGAGGCAAGAGTGCTATCAACCGAACCGAACCTGACTTTCACAGATTTGCAACGCATCTGCTACAAGGAACCGAAGCAGTGAACGATGCAGTATTTACTTACATTCTTTGTGGTCTGGCAGCCTGAGACCAGAGAAGAAGTCCATATGTCTCTGTAGTGGTTTCAGTGCTGGCAGTCGTTCCAAGCATTTTTCCAGGCGTGGTAGGAAGAGCTATTGCTCCACATTTCCGGGTGATGCAAAGCAGGACATGTAGGTTCAAATCCCACAACAGGACTTGAACTCACGTAGTCTAAGACGATACTCCAATGGGGGCATGTTGCATTGTCAGAGTAGACTTTAAACTGAGGTCCCATCTGCCTGTTCAGGTGGAATTTAAAGATCCCATGGCACTATTTGAAAAGAGAAGGATGTCTCTCTCCCGGTGTCCTGGCCAACAGTCCTCCAAATAATAATAATAATCCTTGCATTTGATCTGTGGATGCTAGAAGATTTTTCGATGACATGATTGGGTGCTATATCAAATGCAAGGATGATTAGTAAATAATAATCCTTACATTTGATATAGCGCTTTTCACATCTTATCGACGTCTCAAAACGCTTCACAGAATATACTTTAATGTGAATTGACTGCACATTTGTGGGCAAACCGCGGCAGCCAATTGCGCACAGCAGTGTCCCCACAAACAGTCATAGATTGAAAATGACCAATTTTTATTATTATTGTGTTTTAAATAAAATCAGTCACTCGCACCATGGCTGTTTATGGGAAGTTGCTGTGTGGAAATTTGCTTCCAGTCACTATATAGTCACCTAGACTATGTGAGTTCAAAGACCTTATAGGTGGTTTGAGTCCACAACCTCTTGATTCAGAGGCGAAATTGAGCCAGGTTGACACCTATCCCAGGTGTTGCTCTTTGCCTGTCCCTCTTGCATGGAGTATCTTCTTTGAAGAATACTGTATGCAGTTTTGGTCTCTTTATTTAAGAAAAGACATACTCGCCATAGCAGCGCAGATTCATTAGGTTGGTTCCTGGAATGGGGATAGGTTGAGTAAACTGGGCCCATATTCTGTAGAATATAGAAGAATTAGAGGTGATCTTATGGAAACCGATAAGATTCTTAAGCAGCATGACAGAGTAGACAGTGTGACACCGTTTTCCCTGGTTGGAGAATCTAAAACTGGGGGTAATCTCAAGATTAAGGGTCAGCCTTTTTGAACAGAATTGAGGAAGTGTTTCTTCACTCAGAGGGTAGTGAATTTATGGAATTATCTACCCCAGATGCTCAGTCCTTGAACATATTCAAGACTGAGATTGATAGATTTCTAATGGATAGAGGGATTAAAGGATATGGGGATAGGGCAGGTAAATGGAATTAGGTTAGAAGATCAGCTGTGATTCTATTATATAGCGGAGAAGGCTCGAGGGGCCGATTGCCTACTCCTGCTCCTACTTCCTATGTTCTTATGTTCTCATAGAGGACTAACTCTTAGCTGTAGGATATTGCTTTAAGAAGTTAAATGTCAATTAAGAATGGGCTAATGAAATAGAGGCAGGAAATAGAAAAGGGAATTGAACCAGGGATGTGTGATGCGAGGAGTGTCTATAGACTCCTACAGAACAGAAAGAGGCCATTTGGCCCATCATGCCTGTTCCGGTTCTTTGAAAGAGCTATCCATTTAGCTCCCCTGCTCTTTCCCCATAACCTTGCAATTTTTTCATTTCACGTAAGTATCCAACCTCCTTTTGAAAGTTATTAACAAATCTTCTTCCACCACCGTTTGAGGCACTGCATTCCAGATCGTAATAATTCGCTGTGTAAAGAATATAATCCTCATCTCCCCTCTGGTTCTTCTGCCAATTATTTTCAATCTGTATCCTCTGGTTACCAATCCACCTGCCAGAGTTTCTCATTATTTACTCTATCAAAACCCCTCAGAATTTTGAACACTTCTATTAGATCTCCCCTTACCTTTCTTTAATACCAAAAATAATAATATGATTTGGTGCCTTATCATGTATTTGAGACATCTCAAAGCATTTCACAGAATGTACTGTAAAGTGACTGTGTATTTTGTGGCCGAAACATGGTATACGAATTCACATAACAGTGTCCCATAAACAGTTGTGAAGGAGAACAATCCCAGCCTCTCTTGTCTCTCCACATAACTGAAGTCCCTCATCCCTGGTAACATTCTGATGAATCTCTTTTCAATCCTCTCCAAGGGCTTGCAATCCTTCCTGAAGTGTGGCGTTGTAAAATGAACATAAAGGAATTACTTAATACACCAGTGTTGTGCACTGAGAATCATTACTCTGGACAGACAATTAGGTTGCAGTGACTGGAACTATGCATTAGTCCAGGTGAGATGTAACCAGAGCAATCTACCGCTTGAGCAGAACCTTGGGGATCAGATCACAGCTGATGTAGCAACAATAGCTGAGAATATAATTTGCTGCTTCACACAATTTCAATGTGGTGAGCGACTTTCACTTCTTTCAATTTTCCACCTTCGCAGCTCCTGCCCCATCCAGAATCTGTGAATTAGATTATCTTGACTTCAGTGGACGTTAAACCGAGGTGTTGTCCTCACCTCCTCCATGCACACGTTAAAGATCCAATCACTACTTAAAAAGGGAAATGAGTTTCTCCCGGTGTCACAGGTTTACGAAGAACCTACAGCAAGGAAATGGGCCACTGGCTCAAACAGTCTGCGCCGGTATTTGTACTCCACATGACTGAGTCCCTCATGCCCTCTGCTTCACCATTAATGACTATGCTTTCAGCCACAAGCCCCAAAACTCTGGAAAACTCAAACCCTCCGCCTTATCCCTTCCTTCCCCATGTTCACTTTGTGTCTGAAGATCTTCCTCTTCAACTATGACTGTGGTCATCTTCCCTTTTCCTCTGGCTCGGTGTCGTGCTCCGCCACTGTCAAGCTGCATGATTACCCTGCATGATGGGCGCAATATCAATTGCAGGTTGAGTCCACACACACTCCTTACTGCCTTCCATTCCCCTCTTCCTCACGTCAAGTCTTTAGCTTCCTTGTAAATGCATCTACACAACTTGCTTCAACCACTTTGTGTTGCACCAAATTACTGCCCTTGTCTTGGACCTGACAGCAGGTCTTCTCTCCCCTGAGAAGCTTTTTGAAACTTTTCAATTCTAGATAAAATTGGTCATTTCAATCCATAACTGTTTGTGGGGCACTGTGGTGTGCAAATGACTGCCGCGATTCGCCCACAAATACACAGTCAATTCACTTTACAGTATATTCTGTGAGCGTTTTGAGATGTCTAGAAGACGTGAAAAGCACGATATCAAATGCAAGATTATTTAAACATTTTTATGCCTCCTATTTTGGGTTTGCAGTCTCTTGCGGGCGTTAGTCTGGGTTGGGTCAATATTGTACTTCATGCGTTCCCTCTCCCCACCCACTGCCTAGTTACTGGGGGTGTGCTGCATTGTTGAAGGCCCCGTCCTTTGTAAGCGACGTTGAATGTCCCATCTGCCTGTTCAGATGGATGCTGAAGAACCCCTGATGCTATCCAAAAAGAGAGGGGAGTTTCCCTCTCCTGGTGTCCATTCCTGGCCAACAATCCACCAAATAAAATTGGTCACTCACCCCATGGTGAATGTGGGGATATTGTATGTGCAAATTGGCTGCCAAGTTTCCCAACAACTAATAATAATCCCTCCAAAAAAGACTAATTTGGTCACTTAATCCACAACTGTTTGTGCACAATTGGGGGCTGCATTTTACCCACAAAATACACTCAATCAACTTCATAATATATTCCGTGAAGCGAAGTGATCAGGCGTAACTTTAAAAGTGCAAGGAATATCATTACTAATATATTCACAGTCGCTTTTAGAGCTCCTCTTGATGTGAAAGGCCACTGTGTCAAATGCAAGGATTATCAATACTGTTATTGATCTGTATGGAGTCTTGGGGTTCGAATAACATTTGTAAAGTGTTTGAGCTTTTGTTTCTCCCAGCACTGTTTGATTACTGAAATTAGATGGCAGCCCTGTAATTTATTCCCTGCAGTCGACAATCAGATGTATTATCATTTTGTGTTTTGTCCGGAATCCCACATGTAACTCACTGGAGAGTTTCAACACTGCACACAGTCTAATTATTAGAGCTAATACCCTTAACCTCCCTGAATGGGGGAAAAAATCCTCTGAGAACGGTAGTTAATTTCAGTTAAATATTTGCTTTGCGATTCACTTCTTACACACGGAGTCCTTGAGTGTATGTAGATCCCTATAAGGTATTGGTTAGAGCACTCACCTCGCAAACGAAAGGACCTGGGTTCGATTCCTGGGCAGGGCAAAACCTTAGGCAAGTTTCCTTACTCCACATGACTCTGTTTACCTCATAGTAAGTAGATTATTAATCAATTGGCTGATCATTTTTCCTCTAAGAAAGGTGTTCACTGAAGCCATGTCTGTGGAGCACTTTTGTGTGCAATTAGCTGCTGCATCTTTCCCCAAAAATGTACTAGGAATTCACTTTACAGTAAATCCTGTGACGTCTCAAAGACGTGATAAGGCGCTATATAAAACGCAGGGGGTAAATAAGAATAGGGGCCAGCAAGGATTCAATGCCTCCGTGGAGACTGGTAGGCCGAGGGACTGAAATCCACTAAGCTGAACGCCAAGATTGAAAATGTCAACGCTGAGTACAATTGATTCCTGTGGTTGGGAATTTTTCTTGCCTAAACAACTCGCTTATCTGAGCCCCGGGCCATTGCAGTCTCCAACAAACATGGATTTCACCCAAAAGGTGCTTGCCTCATTCTGCCCCACTGCATTTGGAGCCCACGCCGCTCTACTCTCTTGTCACACTATTGCTCTTCATTGCTAATGTGTCAGTCTGGATCAGTCACTATCACTCTCACTTCTGAGTCAGAAGGCCCATCAAAATACTACATCAGGAATTTTTAAGCAGACAGTCTGAGTCTGTCGCTCCAGTCCAGTGCTGCTGTTGCATTTCACCAGTAAAATACAGTCACTCCACTTTACAATCTATTCTGTGAAGCTCTTTGAGACATCTCGATGATGTGATAAGATAATGATAATAATCCTTGCATTTAATATAGTCTTCGAGATGTTTCAAGGCACTTCACAGAATATGCTGTAAAGCAAATTGACTGTATATATTTGTGGGTGAAACGTGGAAGCCAATTGCGCACAGCAGTGTCCCACAATCAGTCGTGGGTTGAAACGCTCATTTTATTATTGTTTTTATTTGGGGGATTATTATCAGGGTGTGTGGAGTAAGGAAATTTGCCCAAGGTTTCGCCCTGTCTGGAATTGAACCCAGGTCTCTGGCTTGCAAGGCGAGTGCTCTAACCACTGAGCTACAGGACTGCACTTTGCTATATTAAATGCAAGCATTGCTAGTCTTATTATACAATTGTTATTTTGTTTGCGACCTGTACTTTCGCTGATCAGAACAGCCAGGATAGGGGTCCAATGCAGGGTTGGGGGGGTGGGGGGTGGGGAGCTGGATATTTTTAGCAATCTACAGCACTATCAGGTCAGAATGGTTTCTCAATGAGCATAGACCGTGTCAGGAGATGAGGGCATGTTATCATTAACAAAGAAGGATATCTTGATGAGTATGGCTGAATGCAAACACTCTGACTTTCCTCCAGCGTAATATCTGCATTGTCGTGGAGCGTTACTTCATTAGTGATGCCTGGACTAATGAGGTGTGAGCTGTAATGAAGGAGCGTCAGTCGCCGTGATTGATACTGAGGCTCCCACACGCGGGCAAGGGGAGAGGAGAAAGATACGTAAAATAGAATTACAATTAGAACTGCCTGAGTAAAGTCATAACGAGACTCTTTAAGCAAAGATGACTCTTTAAATGTTGACTATGAAATAATAATAACAATAATCGCCTTACAAGCGAGAGAACGTGGGTTCAATTTCAGGCAGGATGAAACTTTGGGCAAGTTTCCTTACTCCACACACCTGATAATAATCCCTCAAAAACACAATAATACATTGGTCATTTCAACACTGTTTGTGGGACACTACTGTGCGCAATTGGCGTTTCGCCCACCAATGTACAGTCAATTCCCTTGACAGTACATTCGGTGAAGCGCTTTGAGACGTCTAGAAGACGTGAAAAGCGCTAAATCAAATGCGAGGATTATTATTCATTAATCATGTCATCAAGAAATCTTATAGCATCCACAGAATATACTGTAAACTGGATTACACAGCACCTTTCAAGTCAGGAGAATGTCTCAAGGCACTTATCAATCCTGGCTGGGGAACCCGAGCATGATGGGCAAAAGCGGACTGAAAGTGCAGTGAAAGAGGTAAAGAGTTATGTCTTGAGATGAATCTTGAATAATGTAATGGAGAAAATCTATCATCTTACTAATATGTAAAGCAGGAAGCATTCTGTTTTTAATGTGCCTGTTTGGATTTAATAATCATAATCTTTGCATTCATATGGCACCTTATTAAGTTGTTGAGACATCTCCAAACACTTCACAGAATATATATATATATATATATATATTGGACAGTAGTTTGATTGTATTTTGTGGGTGAAATATGGCAGCCAATTGAGTGCAACATTGTCCCACAAACAATTGTGGATTGAGTGACAAAATTATTATTGTTTTTTTAAAATTATTTTTTTGAAGGGAATATTATCCCCAGAAAGTGATCTTGGTTTCACATCTCATCCAAAGGAAGGCAGCTCAGACAATGCAGCGCACGCCAGCATTTAATTGAAATGTCATAATAATGATAATAATAATCATCCTTGCATTTGATATAACGCTTTTCACGTCTTCTAGACGTCTCAAAGCGCGTTACAGAATATACTGTGAAGTTAATTGACTATATTTGTGGGCGAAACGCGGCAGCCGATTGTGCACAGCAGCGTCCCACAAACAGTCGTGGATGAAATGATACAATTTTACTATTGTGTTTCTTTGAAGAGATTATTATTAGGCGTGTGGAGTAAGAAAACTTGCCCAAGGTTCGTCCTGACCTGCCTGGATTCGAACACGGGTCTCATGCTTGTAAGGCGAGTGCTCTAACCCACTGAGCTACAGGATTCCACTCCATTGTCGTCTTATACAATGTGAGTTCCAGTCCCAACGTGGCATTTGAACCCAGAATTTTCTGACTCAGAGACAAGAGTGCCTGGCTGTGTACTAGAAGGATGACATCAGGAGAGTTGAAGGGCCTTCTTCATCTGAACAAATCCTGCGAACTTGTATGTATGTTTTTCATTGCTAGGGCTTTGAACATTGTGATGTTTTGGGGCGGAAGTGAACTGAGTAATTACTGTGACTGAAGCAGACAATGAGGTTGAATTAATCACATTGATTCTTACTTTAGGCCCTCTGATATTACTAAGGCGTCCTACACATTTCAAAGATGCAACTATGTCCTGAAGCTTTGGAACTATCTCGGTGTCAGGCACTGCCACTGTTAAGGGCTTGGAAACGCTGTCCCGTCTGAAGGGCGCTATATACATTGTTGTTGTTGAAGGAGCATAGAAGTAAGTAGAGTGGAAGATATAGTCTGTCTCATCAAGGCAACATTCCCTTTAACAATGTGAAAAATAAACGGAAGGTTTTTTTTCCACACCCAGCACTAAGTAAACCCGTAATGTTGGCAAAGCAAAAAGGAAATTGGAGTCTCTCAACACAAGTGAGGGAAATGCTGGCAGCCTCGGTCTATTCATTAGTGAGCACAGTGCTGGAGCGTTGGCAAAGTGTTAACTCAGCCAAGAGCTGAAATTCCACCCAGCGCTGAGATTTACTCTTATTATCGCAGCGTTTCGGAGCTTCCAGAGTTTGGCAAGTTATCAAATTCAGTCTGAATTTTAAACCTGTTGTTGTTCGTGAAAGCAACTTATGGGCAAGAACAGTTTCAAAACTGAAGCTCTGAACTGCTACACGAATAGAGCACATCTAGATCTAGGTCACTTTATACTATTAACAATTATTCATTTTTTGGGGGGGTTAGTTGGGTGTCTGACACGTGTGGAAATCCATCATCACCGTACTTAAGATTATCCAAACCAAACTGAGAATTCCATACATCCCATGTAGGCATGGAAATCCTAGAGATAGATTGTTGGACTGGCACTCTCTCCCTGGAGGGACTTACCTGCTTACCTAATTACGGAAAGTATAAGAGCCAAGACTTGGAGACCCCCAAAGTGTGCATTGGGGTAACTGCTGGAGTCTAACCAGCTAAAACCTCATAGCTTGTCATTGATATCATTGTCCGGCACATTGCTTGTCCACCTAGGACCAACCTACCAAAGCTTTGGCTTGCAGGATTAATAGGAGCTGGGTGGGATGATTCCCTGCTCCCATTGGACCTGCCTGGCTCAGAAGCTGGACTGCAGAGACTGCCACAGAGAGCTGGCTGAATTCATACTCCGTTGCCAGGCACATCTATTCAGATAGGCATTCTAGGTTGACCATATTTTGTAAACCAAATCCAGGGACAAATATAAAAGTGAACTAAACACAATTGCTGGCAGTTACTAGAAAGACTTGTTGGATTAATGGCTGTGTTCCTCTGTTGAACAGATCTGTTATATCTAGGAAGCTATTATTTTCATTCAGAATTTGGCCCCAGGGACACAATACCTTATCCGGGAACTGTCTTTGGAAATATGGGACCTATTAAAGAAGGGAGTTTCTCCCCAATGTCTTGGATGACAATTCCCCCCCATATATAATAGATCACTCACCTCTGGCTGTTTGTGGGATTATTGATTGTTCTGTGCAAACTGGCTGCCGGGTTTTGAAACACAAGGTTCCCGATGTATGAGCAATGGGTTGGTCGGAGAAAAAGAATGTAACTTCGAGGCATTTTAAACGTTTGCTTCGGTTTGAAAGAAAGCCATTTCTTTTTGCTCTTTCAGGAAAGTGTTACTAACGCTTTTAGTCAGGAAATTGCTTCGTTGACATGGTCTAAATCTTACCATCAGTGCCATTACAATGCAGCCAGGCGTTCACACAAAAGAAAGAGAAAAAATGCATACATAGCATGCTAGACAGGCTTGCGTGCCCCACCTGGACCAACAAGGTCAGCCTGACTCAGTCCAGCCACTGAGTCAGAAGCAGAAGGTTGTGCTACAACCTGTGGAGTCCTGTAGCATAGTGGTTAATGCACTTGCCTCACAAGCGAGGGGACCTACATTCGATTCCTGGTTAAGGTGAAACCTTAGGCAAGTTTTCTTATTCCCCATGCTTTTGTTTACCTAGCAGTTAGTGAGAACCTGGTTGTTAGTAGATTAGCAGAACTCTTTCTGGGTGTAGTAATCCTTCAATCCACAACTGTTTGAGGGACAGTGCTATGTGGAATTGGCTGCCGAATTTTGCCCCTAAAATATACAGTGAATATACTATACAGTATATTCTGTGAAGCATTTTGAGACGTCTCAAAAACGTGATAAGGCTTTCACATGCAAAGATTATTATTCTAACTTAAAGATTGGGGTATGGGGAGATAAAGGGTGAAATGGAGGAAGGGAGTTTCAGGGGTTGGGGAGGGGGCTCAGTTCTCGATGATGGTGCTGTGGGGTGGGGTTGACTAAATTCCTCTCAGCAAGCTTCCCAGTTTATTTTTTTTATTCATCACCGAAAAGGAAAACACAACGCTGCTACCAATGTTAAGCATGAGTTAATAAAATGGAACTAAATGACCCCAGATTGGAAGTTAATGGGCAGCCTGATGATCTCGCTTCGAATGTCTGTAATTGTTTGCTTTTCAACTGATTTGAATTTGATGGCAAAGCATTTTTTTCGCTCTGAGTTTCCTGAGTTTAGCTTTATGCTGGGCTTGTGAGAATTGCCGTCTGCTTCATGTGTAGTGTATTGGTTAGAGCACGTGCCTCACAAGCGAGAGGACCCGGGTTTGATTCCTGGGAAACCTTAGGCAAGTATCTTTACTCCATATCATAGAATCATAGAATCATAGAATCATAGAATCATAGAATCATAGAATCATAGAATCATAGAATTTTACGGCACAAAAGGAGGCCATTCGGCCCATCTAGTCTGTGCCGGCTCTTTGAAAAGAGCGATTCAATCCCATTGCCCTGCCCGCTCCCCATAGCCTAATAGACCCGTTCTCCCAAAATAAAGATCTAATTCCCTTTTAAAAGTTGTTATCGAATCAGCCTCCACCACCTTTTCAGGCAATGCATTCCAGATTCGAACAACTCGCTGAGTGAAAAAATTTCTCCTCAGCTCCCCTCTACTTCGCCTTGAAACTATTTTAAATCTGTGACCACGAGTCACAGATTCACCCACGAGTGGAAATAGTTTTTCTCTATTTGCCCTGTCGAAACCCCTCATGATCTTATAAACCTCTATTAGGTCTCCCCTCAATCTTCTCTGCTCCAGAGAGAATAACCCTAGCCTATCTAGCCTCTCCTCATAGCTGAAGTCCCTCAATCCTGGCACCATCCTAGTAAATCTTCGTTGTACCCTCTGTTTACCTCCAAGTAAGTACAAACCCAGGTGTTAGTTGATTTTGTCCACAAAATACAACAACAACAACAACAAATTACACTTATAAAGCGCCTTTCACGTCAGGAGGACGTCCCAAGGCGCTGCACAGGAGGCGTGTGACCCGAGCTGGGAGGGGGGTGTTTGGGAAGGGTTGAGACACTTAGGAGAGGTCGAAAAATTTGGGGGGGAACAAAAGGCAAGGTCGTAGATGAAAGTCTTCAAACCAGCCTTGAAAGAGGAAAGGGAAGAAACGAGACAGAGGGATTGGGGGATGGAATTCCATAGGGTCAGAGCAGAAAAACTGAAGGCCCGGCCTCCGATGGTGGGGCGGTTTGGGCGGGGGGCTTGGAGCAGGCCAAGTCCTGCTGAACGGAGGGTCCGGGTGGGCGTGTAGGGGGAGAGTAAATTGGTTAAATAGGGCGGGGCAAGGCCATGTAAGGCCTTGAAGGTGAGGACGAGGATCTTGAACTCGATCCTCTGGAGGATGGGGAGCCAGTGGAGACGGGCGAGGGTGGGGGATATATGGTCGCGGAGGCGGGTGCGGGATAGTACACGGGCTGCAGAGTTTGGATGACCTGCAGCCTGTGAATGGAGGAGCTGGGGAGGCCGACGAGGAGAGAGTTTCTGTAGTCCAGCCTCGAGGTGATGTATGCGTGCACGAGTGTTTCGGCAGCGCGGGGGGTAAGATAGTTTCGGAGCCTGGCAATGCTGCGCAGGTGGAAGTAAGCGGTGCCGGTCAAGGCGCGGATGTGGGGGAGGAAGGAGAGTTTTTGGTCGAACGTGATGCCGAGGTTCCTGATTGGCTTTGTGAGGTGGAGAGTACAGCCTTGGATGTTGAGGTTGGCAGCGCCCGATGTGCGGAGGTGCTGGCTTGAGCCGATCAGGAGGGCCTCGGTCTTACTCACGTTCAATTGCAGGAAGTTTTCCCTCGTCCAGGACTCGATGTCGGACAGATATAGTTAATTTAATTTACAGTATATTCCGTGCAGTGCTTTGAGACATCTCAACATGGTGTTAAGGTGCTATAACATACAAGGTTTATTATATTATTACATTAATTTATCATACAGAGCCGTTAAGTATGTAACAGTAAGTATGTGACAGTAAGTTTGCAGATGATCCAAAGTTAGGAACAGTAGTAAACAGTGAAGCGAATAGTTGCCGACTGCAAGAGGACATAAACAGACTGGTAAAATGGGCAGACACGTGGCAGAGGAAGATTAATGTGGATAAATGCAAAGTGATACATTTTGGAAGGGAGGATGAGGAGAAGCAGTATAAGCTAGATGGTAGAATCTTATACTGGGTGAAGGAACCGTGAGACCTGGACATTCATGTAAATAAATCTTTGAAGGTGGCAGGACAAGTAGATAAAGCTGTTTTTTTTTAAAAAAAGCATATGGGGTACTTGGCTTTATTAATTGGGCCATAGAATACAAAAGTCAGGAAGTTATGATGAACTTATATAAAAACACCGGTTAGGCCTCAGCTGAGTACTGTTCAGTTCTTGGCACCACAATTCAGGAAGGTTGTCAAGGCATTGGAAATGGTGCAAATGGGATTTTCCAGGATGGTACCAGGAATGAGGGACTTCAGTTATGAGGAGAGGCTAGACAAACTAGGATTATTTTCCTTGGAGCAGTGAAGGTTAAGAGGAGACTGAATAAAAGTTTTCAAAATTATGAGGGAATTCGATAGGGCAATAAAGGAGAAACTATTTCCACTGGCACATGGGTCGATAGCTCGAGGACTCCAATTTAAAATAGTTGTTAAAAGAAATGGAGGTGAGGAGAAATTTTTTCATGCAGCGAGTTGTTTGCTTCTGGAATGCATTGCCTGAAAAGGTGGTGGCAACCGATTCTATAACAACTTTTAAGAGGGAAGTAGATAGTTATTTTGGGGGGTTTGCATGGCTATTGGGAGAGAGCGGGGGAGTGGGATTGGTTTGGCCAACACCTTTCAAAGAGCCACTCAGACCCGATGTGCCGAATGACCTCCCTCTGTGCTGCATAATTAATTCTATGATTCTATGAAGTAAGTTTCTCACAGCAGGTTCCGTAAACCAATCGCGCCCAACCTCATCCGGCTTCACTGGCTCCCCACCCCACAGATGATCGAGTTTAAAATCTTCATCTTCAAAGCTCTCCGTGGTCTTCCTCCGCCCTACTTGTCAGCATTCTGAGATGCTACCCCATGTGAAGGGCACTTTATAAATGCAAGTTGCTGTTGTTGTTGACCTCCTAAAACCCTACAAAATCTGTTCGCTCCCTCCTACTTGGCGGGCACCTATTATTCCAAAGTGTTTGCACACACTAACAGTCTAGGTTCCCCGTACAGAGAAAAGCTATTAAACATATGAACGGTAGGGAATATAGAGCAGCAGGATTGCATAAAACACAAAATTATATATTTACTGTGTGGATTTAGTGTTAAGAACATTGCCCGTCTAATGCACAACGTACGTGAAGATAAATCAAAGCATTTTGCAACTAATGAACTTTGGGCTCTCATTAATGATGTTGCTGATGGTTCTGTGAACACCCCAAAAAAAAATTAATTTCCCCAGAGACTACTTCCTTTAAGTGATCTGAAATGGGTTGCCGATGTCTGCTCTTACAGTCAGCTTCAATGTAGCTCCCAGGGATCAGAATTCTTAATGTTGGGCTTTGGATTCAACTTAGTAAAGCAAACCACAGCTGAATTCTGAAATGATCTCCATTGGTTTCCTCCATTGGTTTGACTGTTCAAGGCTGAGGGTTGGAATCATATGGGACAGATGTTTCAAAGCGCTTCATGCAGCCGCCTGGAGCAAGAGTTTTGTGTGTGCGTGTGTGTGTGCATGTCTGTGCGTGTGTGTGTGTGCGTGTGCCCGCGTGTGTGTGTGGACGGGGGTAGTGGCGGGTTGTTTGGGGGAAAGCTGACAATGACAGCCAGGAAAGGGGTGGGGGGAAGTGGGGCAGAATTGTTGCAAAAGTGAGTTTCAAATGTGGGGAGAGACGGTTGCTTGGAGGAGGGACTCTTGGAGACAATACTAATCCTTGCTTCTGATATAGCGCCTTATCGCATCATTGAGATGTCTCAAAGCAATTCACAGAATGGACTGTAAAGTGGATTGACTGTGTATTTTGTGGGTAGCCAATTGCGCATAGCAGCGTCCTGCAAACAGTCATGGAAGGTTGGAACATCAGAGAGCAAAACGGGATGAGCGGAGGGGTGGAAAGCATGGGGATATGTCTTTGCTGAAGTCAGGTGTCGGCCAGCGGTGTGGGTGTTGGGGAGAGCGATTGATGTGTTTTTGAATGGAAGGAACAGTAGGGGCAGTGTTATCATAGAATCATAGTATGTTACAGCACAGAAGGAGGCCATTCGGCCCATCGAGTCTGTGCCGGCTCTTTGACCGAGCAAGTCACTTTCATTAACCCCAATCACCAGCTTTCTCCCCATAACCCTGCAAACCCGTCTTCCCCAGATACCTATCTAGTTCTCTCTTAAAAGCTGCTATCGAATCGGACCTCACTACCCTTTCAGGCAGATCAATCCAAATTCGAACAACTCGCTGAGTAAAAAAAAATTATTCTAACCTCCCCTCTGCTTCTTTTGGTAAATATCTTAAGACTGTGACCACGGTTCACAGACACACCTATCAGCGGAAACAGCTTTTCCCTATCTAGCCTGTCGAAACCTTTCATGATCTTGAAGACCTCTATCAGGTCCGTGAGTAACCTTCTCTACTCTAATGGGAAAAGTCCTAACTTCTCCAGCCTGTCCTCACAGCTAAGGTTCCCCATTCCTGGTATCATTCTCGTGAATCTCTTCTGCACCCTTTCCAGTGCCTTAATGTCCTTCCTGAAATAAGGTGCCCAGAACTGGACGCAGTACTCCAGTTGAGGCCTAACCAGTGTTTTGTATAAATCATGGGAGATGATGGAGGGATGAGGCTGTGACAATGACAAGATTTAAAGGTTTAGTGTGAGGAATCTTAAAAATAATCCTTACATTTGCTATAGTACCTTAGCACATTGTCGAGATGTCTCAAAGCGCTTTACAGGATACACTGTTAAGTGAACTGTGTATTTTGTCAGCAAAATGCAGCATCCAATATGCACACAGCAATGTCCCACAAACAGCCATGGGATTGAGTGACCAATTTTATCGGGAGGATTGTTGGCCAGGACACCGGTAGAAATGCCCTTCCCCTTTCGAATGGCGTGAGAGGTCTTACCAAAATGCAGTCAATTCACTTTACAGTGTGGTCTGTGAAGCGTGTTGAGATGTTATTGATATTTTTAAATTTGGGGACTTGAGAAGAAGTTACATTGAACTGCAAGGATTATTACTATTATTCCACCCCATTTTGTGATATTTGAGACCGTTTAAAAAAAAGAGACTCAAAGGCTCATTTGCGATGTTAGTGTTGATTAGTTACAGAATCCTACATTAACCTGTAAATTAAAATTCCTTGGTGCAATTTGATGGCTGATTTAATTTTGTCTTTCTTTGTTTGCCTTCGGCTAATTCCATTACGAATTCTCTGCGCGGTTTTTTTTTGTTCGCTCGGTGATTAGCATCTTAGGCAGAACTTCTGATTACTATTGTACACTTAGCACTACATAAAGCGAAGGATTAATATTCCCCCAGAGAATTGTTGCTATGGATTTGCTATTTTTTTTATTCTCTCTTTCTCTCCCCCTCGCTCTTTGCAAAAGATGTTTCAATTGCCATAAATTATGATCTCCTGTGAATAGTCACCCCTTCGTGACCCCATCTTAACAAGCCTAAGAAAGCGCCTCCCCCACACCCTAATGAGGTTGAGAAAGGGATGAGGAACTTCAGTTATACGGAGAGATTAGAAAAACTGGGATTGTTCTCCTTAGAGCAGAGAAGCGTAAGACGAGATTTAATTGAGGACTTCAAATTTGTGAAGGTGTTTGGAGTAAATAAGGAGATACTGTTTCCACTGGTGGGTGGGTCGGTAGCCAGAGGACATAGATTTAAAATACTGTAAATGGCAAAAGAACCACTCCACATCCAATTGGTGAAAGCATTGCTCAATGGGAAGGAATGTGTGTCCGAACTGTGGACAGGAAGACTATGGCAATGTTTTCATACAAGGAGTTCCATGTACCTATCATGCACCCTCTGAGGGCTCAAACCCATGCTTGTTGCATCCAACAAGCATGGGTTTGTTGATCAAGCGATCAACAATCCTCCATGGATGGGAGGTAAGCTGCCTTTCACTGCCTGAAAGAGTGGTGCCTCTAACCTCTCTCCTCACAGCAGGCCTCCTTCTGTGCTGTGGGACTCTATGATTCTATATAGAGAAAACACCCTCACTTATTAAGGACCAGACTTTGATAATGTGTTGCTGGTTACTATAAAAATAATAATCCTTGCGTTTGATATAGCATCTTATCACATCTCATGAGGCATCTCATTGTGCTTCACAGATTATACTATAAAGTGAATTATATCAGGGCGAAATCGCTAGCTATTTGTGCACAGCTGTGTCCCACAAACAGTCGTGGATAGGGTGATCAAGTATAAAAAAATTGATTGCTTGCTTTCATTCATTCTCTGCGGTTAAATTTTTAAAAATAATAACGATAGTAATCCTTAAATCCGGTACAGCGCCTTTCACATCTGGAGGATGTCTCAAAGCATTTCACAGGATATACTGTAAAGAGCAGTGCCTGTGTGTATTGAGGGCAAACGTGGCAGCCAACATGTACACATCAAAGTCCCCCCAAACAGCCGTGAAGGGAATGACCCATTTTATTTGGGGGATGGCTGGCCGGAACACCAAGCAGAAAGTTGATTGAATAAAATCTCAGGCAGGTAAAACAGCGGATGAAAGGAAATGTTCTCACAGTAATGACTGTGCAATAGCAGTGGGCTGGGAACTGCTGCCAGATTCCATGTTGAGCCCAGTATCTGCTGGGAAGACTCTATTGTAAAGTCAGCAAAGCAACTGCGTCAGACCGGCTCAGCTGCTGGTGCTGTCACCTCGTCAGAAGGTTGTGGGTTCGAGCTCCCATGTTGGGACTGGAAGTCACATTCACATCATCTACAGTCCACTACAGTGCTGCATTGTTTAAGGTCCATCCTTTGGCTGAGCTCACAAAATCACAAGATTGGTTTGGATGAAGAAGACCATTCAGCCCATCTGATCTCATCCATCCACAAATCCCACCGCTAGCTTTCTCCCCTGGATAGCTTTTTATATGAGTCCCAGTGTCCTCGTCTCTGCCATCCTTCCCTGTTCCAGTCATTAACTAGCCTCTGGTTAAAGAGAAAGCTTCCTGGTATCTGTCCTGAAATTGTCCTTTACAACTCTAAACCTATGTCCTCTCGTTCAACTGTCTTGGTATTGAGTCTTCCTTTGTCTAATATTGCTCATGTTGCCACATATTTACTGTAAAGAATAGTGATTGTACTTTGAGAGGGAATGCAACAGACAATTTGTGCAGAGCTTGTACCACAAACAGCCAATTTTATTTGAAGATTGTTGGCCAAGACACTGGAGAAAAAATCTCTTCTCTTTTCAAATGGTGCCAGGGGATCTTTCACGTGAGTTAAACCAAACAATCACAGACGAGACCTTGCTATAACATCTTACCTTTTCACAGTGCACCCTTAACACTACATTGGAGAGTCAGTCCCTGACATGGGGAGGTGATTGAACCCACAAACTTCTGATTTGGAGGCGAGAGGTCAACCAACTGGGCCAAGCACCTTTTTTCTCATTCATTACATTCAAGCTTTTCAACCTTGTGTGAATCAAAGACAATGATCAGACAAAATTCTGATACAGAATTCCACCACCAACAACAACTTGCACTTATATAGCGCGCTCTATGCCGATGGTGTCTCGGAGTGCTTAACAGTGGCAGAGACTGACTCTGAGTGGTTGGTGGTGGGGGAGGGGGGGCAGTCACAGTTGAAGAGGAAGGTTTTCAGGTGGGACTTAAAAAGGGGGAGAGAGGAGGTAAGGCGGAGGGATTGAGGGAGAGTATTCCAGATTTTGGGGGAATAGTGGCTGAAAGCACAGCCTCCAGTAGTGAGGCGGAGGGTGTGAGGGACGAGCAGGAGGCTGGTGCCAGGTAACCAGAGGCTCCGGGTGGTGGTTTGGGGAGTGACAATGGGCTTTACCTGATGGGAGCAAGTGGACAATGGACAAAAATGTTTCAACACACCTGCTAAGATTCTGTGTTGAATTATATACAGTAGTTATTTGGTTTACCTGTTAAACTGGGACAAGTCTAAAGGGACTGTACGCAGTTTTCCCTTATATCCCCAGAAAATGGGATTAAATATTCTGAAATAATTGTTCTCTGAAACTCGTTTAAATATAATCTTTTCCCAGCAGGTGAACTGGGGCATTAATGGATGGGAGGCTCTCGAGGGAGTTTCAAATTAATTATAATTCTGCAGATTAATATTCTCTTAATTGCTGGCCCTTCAATTATAAATAGTATTTTTAATCAAAATATATTCCCCTGACTGAATGGAGCGAAGAGCAAGAAGCGAACTCATCTGAGTCGCGAGTAGTTATACAGTACTATGATAGGTCCCGTACCTTGGCTGTTTGCGGGATGGTAGTGTCCGCAAATACGTTCACCTACACGGAAGCTACGCATAACAGTGAAATCGCTGTGAGGTGATGCCTGGTTCGACGAGGGATCCAAATGCAAGTTATTATTTGTGTGGTCGATTGTGTGAAAATGTCTCAAAAAGCTTCACAACAACAGCAATTTACATTTCATGTCTCTTAACAATAATAACAATAACACTAATCCTTGCATTGGATTCTGCACCAAAAGCTGGTGTGGGAAGTGAATGAAAGTGAGGTGGACGAAAAGGGTCTTGTGGTGAGTTCTTAATGGTGGGGGACGAGTTGGTGGGTGCCAAATGTTATTAAATGTTACTCCTGCCTTTGAGGTGGAGCGGGAAGAGGGATATAAAGCAGGCTGGTGTTAAAATCAACGGGTTGCATGCGTATGGCATCATATACTTAGGGTAGCATCTTGGAATGCTCAATAGTAGAGGAGCGCGATGCAGAGCATGGGTGGGAGGTCAATGTAAGCACGGTCTAAGAGGAAGGTCTTCGGATGTGATCGAAATAGAAGGCAAGGTGGAAGGATTGAAGCAGAGTTTTGGGATGAGGTACCAGGGCATCAAGTACACTAGTGTGAGGATCTTGAAATTGATCCATTCTGCAATAGTGGAACCTGGCAAGGACTGGGGTGATGGGGCTATGGAGTTTGATAATAATAATCCTTGCATTTGATATAGCCTCTTGTCACATCTTTGAGATGTCTCACAGAATACAATAATAATAATAATAATCCTTGCATTTGATACTACTATTAATATAGATGTTGGTGAGAATACAGGTGGCGGATTAATCAAATTAATTGGGCGATGGTAGATTGAATGCAGAGCAAGGCAGGAGGGTGGCAAACTGTGGAGGGATTTGAACATGTGCATGAGGACACAAGTGTGTTTTACTTTGTGTGGCCCATAGCTTATTATGGGACAATTTTCCTCAAGAAAATTCCTACTATGAAACTGCATAAAGCGTATTTGACAAGACAACAACAACAACAATAACAATAACACTTGCATTTTTATAATGGAACCTCATGTGGGGCAGAGTCCCGGAGCGCTTGACAGTGGGGAGAGAGAGATATCCCCTTCCTGAGAACTCTGGATCTTTATTTGCCATATCATTACCGATCTGGCAGAGTGCTTCAATTGGAGTTTGACAGACAAAGTGCTATTGAATTGCGATCAGAAATAAACTATTGCCACAGAAAATGTTTATTTCTCTCTCTCTCTCTCTCTCTCTCTCTCTCTCTCCCTCTCTCTCTCAGGACGTTTTCAGTTTAATTAAAATGTTTGCACAAAGGGCCTTGATTAATAAATAATAACGCTTGCTTTTGATTCTGCGCACACACAGCAAAGCACTTTGAGACGTCCTCCCAATGTGAAAGGCCCTATAATCAAAGCGCTTGGACTCTGTTTCATGCGAAGGGTGATATATAAATTCAAGTTATTGTACATCAGTGATAATATAACCTATAATCCCACTCTCCATTTCAGTTTCCTCCTTTTCCCCTCCTTTATTATCCTCCTCCTCCTCTTCCCTCCTCCCCTCTGAGGAGAGATTAAAAGTTAACAAAAGCTTCCCCCCCACTCCCACCATATGCTCTATAAATAGTAACAGCTATGTTCATGGCTAATTTACATGAGTTTGGCACAGTTGGGAAGAGATAAGTTACCTTAAGGGAAAGGAGTTCACTTGAGAGCCTATTTGAGGGTTTTGTTTCTGCTTTGGTCTGTTTATTGCCCTCCATAGGTTCTGAACAAGGAATTACACTTTTGAAACAAGTCATTATTTCTCGGAACTGCCAATGTTTTTTTTAGGAACAGACAGAGCCAAAAAGGTAGATACAATTTATACTCCATTTTGAAATCAGAATTATCGTCCCTGCTTTCAATGTCTCGCCTCCCCTGCCCTCCGCCTCAAACCCCCCACTCTAACTCTGCAACTTCCTGTAAGTTCTATTGCTCCCGGCCGCTCCCTCCTCTCACCAAAATCTAGCCTACTTCATGTCCCCCACCGCCCCACAATTGGCAGGCGAGCTTTCAGTCACTCTACACCTGCTTTCTGGAAGTCCATCCCAGAGTCCCTCCTCCTCTCCCCTTCTCTCCCCATGTTCAAAACCTGCCTTAAGACTTATCTCTTCAACCCCATTCTCTCTCCTCCCCCCACAAGGCAATAACATCTTATACAAATGTCATTTGGTGTTTCCCCAAATTATAGAATAATAGAAATTTACAATGCATCGTGTCTGCATCAGCTCTTAGAGCAAGTTTTTCATTCAATCCCACTACCCTGTCGACCACACCCCTTCAAGCCTCTATCTTTAATGTACTTGTCAACTTTCCTCTTGAAACCCCACAATTGACTTGCAAGGCTGTTTCATATCTTGACTTTCTGTGTATGAAAATAATTTTCTTTTAGTTTCCCAGATAAAGTGTAATCATGGAATTTTCCCAGTCTGTAAGTGAGCAGGCAATCTCACTGCCCTAAAACCAGCGACAGGAGGGTGTGAAAACACAAGCGAAACACGAGTCCCAGGTAATGTATTATGACTGTAAAGTGGTATTCCCTGGAAGTTGAGCTTTAAAATTGTAATGGTCGGTCAGGAAGTCTGCCTGCTGGTTTTAGTGCAAATTCTAAACCATGACTTGCGCTCTATTAGATTTATATCAGTGTTTCACTAATTCCCAAACTGCTTGTGATTTCAGATCGTGCTTAATGTTATAATTCCTCTCCAACTCCATTCTAGCTTTCTTCACCTACACAGTCACTGCACTTCATAGAAAAGTCCCGTGAAGCGCTTTGAGAAGCATCCTGTCTCCTGTGGCAAGATGTCATGCAAATCTCACCCCAATTGGATATCCATGAGGAAATAACAGTAATAATTATAATAATTCCAAACGTTTGATTCTAGCGTCTTTCACGTCGAGAGAACATCTCAAAGCACTCAACAAGGTTTACTATAAATTGATGACTTTACAGTATGTTTTATAGATGAATACAGGAAAACCCATGGTCTCTGCACGTTGGCTTGGTCAATATTGGCTCCAGCAATATGCTCACACATATGCAGTCAATTCGCTTTACAGAACATTCTGTGAAGCGCTTTGAGACGTCTAGAAGACATGAAAAGCTCTGTATAAAATGCAAGGATGATTATTATTATTATTGAATAAATAAGCCACGTTCAGGAGACGTTATTGTAAACTCCGGGTTTGTAATCATAATAATCCTTGCGTTTGATATAGCGCCTTACCACGTTTGAATTATTATACCTATTGAAAAATAAAAATAAGCCTCACTTTTATCCTTCAGAAATCCCAGCTGTATCAGCAGCTGCTGAACATAATGCAAGCACAGAAACAATTCACAACTGTACCAAGAATCCTGTCCTGTTAGGTTCACATTCCTCATACATCAACCTGAACTTGGATCAATATTTCTTCACATTGTGTAGCATCACATTTTTTTCAAATGCAATATCCATGCTCAAGAATGTAAACGCACAAACACCAGGCTGTACTGAGCCAATAGAGCTATGCACTCAGCGTGCCACAAAGAACATACAGAAATATACAGATCAGATACAGGAACTCACAGTGTTAACAGGCCAACATCCAGGGATTCTGGATTATGCTTTTTCCAGTATTCACCAACAGAACAGTCACTCCCTAACAGTAAATCCTGTGAAACACAAGTGTCCGCAATGTGAAAGGCGCTGTATCAAATGTAAAGAATTCTTATAATCGTGTGTGTGACAGATACAGGGATGCAATGGTCAGATACAAGGATGTGCATGGCAGACACTAGGACGTGCAGGGCAGATACAGGGACGTGCAGGGCAGATACAGGGATGGGTTGAGCAGATACAGCAATCGGTGGAGCAAATCCGGCCCTTCATACAGGCAGCCCTCAGAACACTTAACAGTGATGTTTGAGAGAACAGAGAGGTGACCATAGGCACAGTCAAAGAAGAACTTTGGGATCTGAAGATGGGCAAGGAGGGGGCAGGGCAGGGAGCTGAGAAAGAAATCTCCAGAGCTATGGGCTGGTTGAAAGCACGGCCGCCGATGGTGGAATTGAGGGATACTAAGGTTAAGCAGGAGGCCGGAGCCAGCTGGGGGAAGGGAGTGCTTACTTCACTGCTCTGTGAATGTTCGTTCACGCTTCCCTTGTACACTGGAAGGTCAGGGAAGCAGAGAACCCAACTTGTCCTTGAATCATACCCACGCCTGCCTTCACAGAATGTGCATTTGCTTGGAGAGAGATGGACTGATGTGTTTGTTTGTGTTTCCCACACCCCTCAAGGTTAACAGTTCATTGACCCAGCTGAAAATCAATGAGGTGATGTTTATATATATTTTATTACAAATAATAATCACATCCAAAGTAAAATTACAAAGTGACCATAGTTCCCCAATGTGCACACACACACACACACAGAGAGCTGCCTCCCGTATGTATAATCCGCCACTTATTCCCATTTTAAATAACCAACCTTCAAATAAACGTTGCTCCCTTACCGGCAAAATAAATAAAAAATCTGCAGGACGTCAACGCACTCCATTAGCTTGGAGTCGTTTGTGAGACGAGGTTGATCAGAAGGACAACGATTTATCATTGCTTTATCATTCCAGCCAGAGCCCGTGTCATGAGCCAGGCAGTCCTGTCTTCCGACAGGTCATTATCCGCCGAGGATGCTTCATTTACCTTCAAAGAACAAAAGTATCTTTATCATCCGCCGTCGGGGCGGATGATGAATTCATTGACTGATCGCTTCTTATTTTGTGCTTCATCAGGCTTATTGATGAATGCTGTTTGATGTTGAGAAATTGAATGGTCTAGCTGTTTGGCTAATATAGATTGCTTAGTTGTATGCACTCCAGTGCGGGGTAGACGGTTATTTGAGAGGGTCTATCTGAGGAATTTCGCCATACTGTATATTCCTGTAGCATTAAAGTCTCATTTGGAGTTAGCAATGTTGAAGGAAAGCCTATTGAGGTTATAATAATAACAGCCCTTACATTTGATCCCAAGTGCCTTTTACATCGAGATGACTTTTCGAAGCACTTCACATATGTTCTGTAAAGTATATTTTGCAGGTGAATGCAGCGGCCAATTTAAGCATCTCACTGTTCCAGAACACACTTCTCTTCTCGAATAGTGCCATGGAACCTTTCATGTCACCTGTCAGACAGACAGGCCAACATCTTGTGCAGTGCTCCCCAGCACTGGAGCCACGGCCTAGACCATCACTTATATCATTTATCACTTATAAAAGACCACTTATATATATATATCTATATATATATATAGCTCCCAACGTAGGGCGTGAACCCACAACCTTCTGACGCAGCAGGTCAGGCAGCAGCGTCTACAGAGAAGGGAAAGTGAGTCAACGTTTTGCGGTTCCGGCAGAGGGTCATGGACCCGAAACGTCGACTCACTTTCCTTTCTCAATTGTGACGAAGGGTCGAGGATCCGAAATGTTGACTCACTTTCCTTTATTTGTAGAAGCTGTCTGACCTGCTTGAGTGTTCCCAGCCATTCTGTTTTGGTTTCAGATTTCCAGCATCAGAAGTATTTTGCGTTTTGGAATCCCCCGAATAATATTGGTCACTCCATGGCTGTTTCTGGGAAGTTGTTTCTGGCAAGTTGCTAAGTGTGATGATTAGCTACTGGCTTTTCCCATAAGTACACAATCACTGAAATATACCGTAAATCCTGTGAAGTCAATGGAACGCCACTGGTGTGATTGTGAAATGCTTCACGAGGTGTGACTGTGGCTGGATTAAAATCTCCCGGAGTCCTGTAGATGGTGGTTAGAGCACTCGCCTCGCAAGTAAGAGGATCCGGGTTTGATTCACAGGCAGGATGAAACCTTACACAACAACGACGACGACATAATTACATTTGTATAGTGCCTTTCACGTTGGGGGGACGTCAGTGGTTCAGACCCCAGCAGGTTTGCGGGATTGGGGAGGGTGGAGGGAAAGGATGGAAGGGCAGGGGGTGACCAAGGGTCTTGAGGCGAGTCTTGAAGGAGGCTAGGGAGGGGGCGAAGCGGAGGTATTGCGGAATGGAATTCCGAAGATTGGGGTCAGAGTGGCTGAAGGCTCGCCCAACAATGGTGGGGCGGGTGGGTGACCAGTTTCCTTGCTTCACACACTTCTGTTTACCTAGCAGTAAGTAGGAACCCAGTTGTTAGTTGTTTAGTGGATCGCTTTCCCGGAGTAATAATCCCATAAAAGAATAATAATTTGGTCACCCAATTGACGACTGTTTGTTCTATTATTATTACTAATCTGTTGCTAATCAACACTGTCCTTGGCAATTCCTTTCACATTTTACTGTGTGTGTGTGTGTGTTCCTCTTCTCGGACAGACCAGTATGGATTTCATGGCCAGGCTATTGACAACCCTAAATTATACTCGGGCGAGCGAATATGTAGTGTAATGAGCATTTAAATCGCACTGTGAGTGCATTCGACCCAGCGCTATCATTGTTGTAACACAAGCACTTGTGTGCACTTTGTGAGTCTGGCATTGCAGAGCTCTGTCTGCAAACATAGATTATTGTGTGATATCAGCTCTCTAGCTAGGAAGATTGCTGTTACTAAAACACTATTTAATAACAAAGCAATACACTGCTCTTTAGATGGCATCCCGCAACTTGCACTTGCCAAGATTCAATCCAGTGACTTTTCAGGTTCAGTCCTGGCTCGGTTGGCAACATCTCTGGCCTGTTCTATGTGCAAATTTACAGTAAAACCCTGCGAAGCGCTGAGATAAGCTCTGACTCTTCGGTTTCGTGAGATATATCAGAAGGGACCTTAAACAGTCTGGCAAAGGCAACCCCAGAATAGTTGGTCAACCAGACACAGGCGGAAGCCCATCACCATGCTTAAGAGCATTCAAACCAAACTGAGAATTCCATGCATCCATCGATTGACATATTGCTTTCCGGGGGTAATAATCCTTCCTCCCCACCCACCCCGCCCCACCTCCAATAAATAAATAAATAAATAAATAATTTGGTCCCTCAATGCACAACTGTTTGGGGGCCACTGCAGTGTGCATTAACTACTGCGTTTTGCCTACAATATATACAGTCAATTCAGGTTACAGTATATCCTGTGAAGCGCTTTGATACGTCCTGAAGACACGATCAGGTGCTATATGTAGTGCAAGGATTATTATTGTGATTAATATTACTACTAAGAGATGGGGAAAGAATTGGGGGGAGATACTTGAACATTTGCTAAATTGTCTCTAGCAAGTGAGAAGCGTTGCTCGGCAGAGCTGTCAAAGGCAGGTTGCGGCTCAAGGGCATTTGACTACATGTCACAAGCAGTTAGTCTAATCTTGGATCATCGGTGAGGCCACGCTTCATATGCTGTGCGTGCAATATTAGTTACCCCCTCCTTCTAAAGCAGATTGATACATCTGAAGGTGCACAGCATAGCCAGACGGGATTTGGAAGGGAAGACTATCACTGGGTCCAGGTAATCGTCTCACTCGGCTCCTGTTAACTGTAAGGGCCGAAGCCCCTACAGTTAGGTTGGTCATGGCTGGACAAGCAGTGGAAAAGCACTGATATCAATGACAAGCTCTGCTGTTTTTTGTTGGTTAGACTCCAGCAGTATCCACAACCCAAGCCTTGGCTCTTGCCAGCTTTACACCTAATACTTTCCAGAATTAGGTACGCAGGATGCGGAGAGAGTTGGAATTCCATTCCAACCTATCTATCTACGGGATTTCCATGTGTAGGTGGGATGCATGGAGATCTCAGTTTGGTTCGGATACTCTTAAGCACGGTGATGGGTTTCTGCATGTGTCAGGCTGACCAAACAAAAATCGGAGAAAAGCAGCAATAATTTTGTTTCCCCTGTCCCTTGTCTGACGCATGTAGAAACCTATTGCATTGTTTAAGAGTATCCTGAGTTTTCCACATACGTACAGCCCCCAGACAAATGAAAAATTCCCCTGTGTCTGGAATGGAATGTGAACAGTGTTTCACGCAGTGGGGCTGAAGAGTGGAGTGGGGCATAATAACTGAAACATGGTCAATGAAGCTAGTTTTGAGACGTGCTTTGGGAGATAGGGAGCAAAGGAGGGAGTGGAAGGGAGGGAGGAATTGAAGGGAAGGAAAGGAGGGAGAGAGGGAAGGAGGAAGTAGAAGGGAGGGAGGGAGGGAGGGAGGGAGCAAGAGGTGAGTCGGAGGTAAACCAGAATTCAGTTCTATTTGAAGGATGATAGGAGGGAGGAGATAGCAGACTTTTTTCTTAGAGAGAACGAGAAAAACAGAAAGAGAGAGAGAGAGAGAGAGAGAATGATAAAATAGAGAGCACTAGCAATAAAGAGAGAGAGAGAGAGAGAGGGAGCTTCTTCAGAGAATCCCAGCAACCCTTTTGGTATAATTAAATTCAGGTCTGAGCCGTCACTGATTAATCTTCTTATTGTGTAAAGCGCATGAAATCCGAGGGCCGGCGGTTTTGTGAAGCCTTCGAGCGAGGGTTTGCCTGTCTCCTGTGAGCCACCGAGCTCCAGGACAGCAGGATTGCATTTTTATGGCTCTCAGATATTCTAATAGCCTCTTCCTGTCATTTTCTGAATGAGTGACTATGGCTGGAGCCTCGGGGGAGCCAGCAGCCAACATTGCACAGTGAGGCAAATCACGGGTGCCCCCCGTACTTGAATGATCGCCTTGGTCTTAATTGTTCTCTTAATTAGCTGCGGCAGGGGCGGCATCTGGGGAGAGATCGCTTTATTGGTAAATAGCTTCAGCTCGGAGCGAAGCTCGCCGCCTCTTGGAAGGCACGGAAATCATCTGACGGAAGGTTCACGAGACGGAATGGTTCCAGAGTTGACGTCAGCCATGGGGCTGCCCCTCCCCGCGAGTGTTTTACCATTCCCCACCCAGAGGCACAGGCCTTATGGCTGTTTGTTATTGGATTAATAATAATGATAATCCTTGCATTCGATACACTGCTGATTATGTCATTGAGATGTCTCAAAGCACTTTAGAGAATACTCCTAAAGTGAATCGACTGTGGGTGAACGCGGCATCCAATTACACACAGGGCAGTGTCTCACAAACAGTCGTGTAACCAAATTATTATTTTCCTTTCTATTTTGGAGGGATTATTACCCCAGGAAAAGCAATCACCAATTGACTAACAACCAGGTTCCTACTTACTACTAGGTACACAGAGATGTGTGGGGTAAGGAAACTTGCCTAAGGTTTCACCCCCATCTGAAAATTGAACCCGGCTTCTCTCGCTTGTGTGAGGCGAGTGAATCTAACCACTATTCTACAAGACTCCGCAATACTGCAGCACCAATAAATTACACGACAGGTCCAACCTGCGTTTATATAGTACCCTCCACGGCGGGCGGCGTCACATTGGCGGAGCCTGAGGCCGAGCGAATATTAAACATGTTTTAATATGCCGAGAAGCGCCTTTTACAAAATGTATTGCAGGCATTGGGGTGGGGTGGGGTGGGAGGGTGGAATGAGTGGTTTCTGGAAACTGTAAGATTCCCTCGCATGGTGAAATTATAGCCTTTGTCCCTAGTAGACTGGAGGGGACTTTAATACAGACTTTGAACACCAGTAGGGGTTAATTGTGAGATAGACGATATGTATAATTAGTAGAGATTAGGGCCATTTAATGCATAAAAGGAGATTAAAATTAATTATACGAGGTACTTAAAGTCCTTTGGTCGCGTGCGTGTTGGAAATTCATTTTTGGTTAATAGATTTTGCCAGCGTTCTTTGATTTTAGGGAGGTGAAAGAATGAAGAGTTTTAATTAGGGGGTGAAGCTGCGATGTTTACAGGGGGATTGTTCATCTGGGGAAGGGTTTATTAATTCAAGGGTTGGCATGGGTCTGGCTGCATAAGTTTCAATAGCTGATTGCTGGCATGCTCAGTTTTGTTTGGGCAACCGGGGGTGTTGGGGGGTTCTGAGCACTTGAAAACCCATCACTGGGCTTAAGAGTATCTAAACCAAACTAGGAATTCCACGCCTCCCACCTATTCTGCTCAGGAAAGACAGATATTCCAATTCACAGTACACATTGTGAAGTGATTTGAGATGTCTCAAAGATGTGATAAGGTGCTATATCAAATGCAAGGATTATTATTCTACTGTTATTGTTTTATTATACATGGTAATTTTCCAGAGATAGATTGTTGGAATGCAATGCACACTCTGTCCCTGCTTACCTAATTGTGAACAGTATTAGGTGTGGGTTGACAAGAGCCAGTGATTGGGGACCCCAGAGTGTTTGTTGGGGTAACTGCTGACTTCTTAACAAAAAAATGCTGGTAACTCGGCATTGATATCACTGCTTTTCTCTTACTTGTCTGTCCAGCTAGGACCACCATACCAGTTAGGGTTTTGATTTGCAGGGTTAACAGGAGCTGAATGGGATGATTCCCTGGCCCCAGTGACTGGTCTGCCCTTCCACATCCTGTCAATGAGCCAGGCTGGCTGTGCTGTCATCTGCATTGCCCTGAGATACTGTGAATCTACTTGGCTTAGTGGGGTGGGGGGTTCGGGTGGGGGGGGCTGAAAATAGAAATGACTAAAACAGGCTGTGCGATCATTAGTCTCAGCTCAGCGTATGGCTGCATGTTCCTTTTCAAGTGGGGTCCTGTAGCTCAGTGGTTAGAGCACTCACCTTACAAGCAAGAGACCTGGGTTCGATTCCCGGCAGGGTGAAACCTCGGGCATGTTTCCTTACTCCACACGCCTGTTCATAATCCTTCGAGAAAATAAGAGGTCATTTCAATCCAGGACTGTTGCGAGACGCTGCTGTGCGCAATTGGCTGCCGCTTTTCGCCCACAAATATTCAGTCAATTCACTTTACGGTATATTATGTGGAGCGCTATGAGACGTCTCGAAGATGTGAAAAGCGCCGTATCATAATGCAAGGATTATTATTATTATTAAGTGTGCTATTGCAGCTCAGTTTATTGAGGATGCTAACAGGGATGAACTCGTGTAACTATGGGAAATGATTGCCCAGGCTGGAGCTCTACCTCTCTGGAGGTACGGCAATTGAGATGGGAGCTGAAAAGGGGTGCTTGACAAATATGAAAGGACTCGATAAATCTGTTTCCATTTCGTGCTGAATAAAACAAGGCGGAGTGTGGGGGGGAGGTAATGTGAGTTTATTATTATTCGTAGTATTATGCTCACTGTGATAATAAATGTAATTATTATAATTAGTATTATTATATTATTATTATCAGCATCACCAAGCGTTGGATTGTTCACCCACTAATAGGGAACGTGAGCTGGTTTTAAACTAAGCTACAGGACTCCACATATAGTAGCTTATCCTGTCATTGAAATGTTTCAAAGTGCTTCACCGTGAAGTGGAGTGGCTGTGTTTTGTGGGCAAACACTCTTTTTTTTTAACCTTACCGATCAAGTGATTTTTGCAATACCACAGCAGACACATTGTACCTTTCACGTCAGAAGAACTTCCCAAAGCGTCGGACAGTTAAAGGTTCTTACCCGAGCTGGGGGATTCGATCAAGAGGGAATCAATAATCTTTTTAACAGACAGACAGACAGACAGACAGACAGACAGATTTTTAATCAATGCAATTTTGAATCAATAGTAATCCTATTGCCAAATCAGTTAAATTCAGATCACCAGATGTCATACTCAAGCTGTAGGTTTTTAAGATGGTTAAACCCCAACAGTCCCCCTCCCACCCCCCCCCCCACCCCCACCCCCCCACACACACACCATCCCCCAAAGCCTTTGGCTCTGGACAATCCGTGCCTGATACTCTACTGGATGGGTAAATGGATTGCTTTCCTCAAGCGGAGTGAATACGCATCCCATTACCATGCGCAGGGTGGAATGTGGTAGATGCACCTCTCAGTCAGAAAAAAAAAGCGCGTGTCAGCCTGGGGGCAGCGGGTAGCACTCTCACCTCTGAGTCAAAGGTTGTGAGTTCAAGCCCCATGTCGGCACTTGGAATCACATAGTCCAGGCTGACCCTACAATGCAGTGCTGCCGATGTGTGTTGCGCTGTTAATAATAATAGCGATAATAATAATGATAATCCTTGCATTCGATATAGCACTTTTTATGTCTTCTAGATGTCTCAAAGCGCTTCACAGAATATACTATGAAGTGAATTGACTATATTTGTGGGCGAAGCGCGGCAGCCAATTGCACACATTAGTGTCCCACAAACAGTCGTGGATTGAAATGACCAATTCATTTATTTTTTATTTATGAGGGCTTATTATTAGGCGCGTGGAGTAAGGAAACTTGCCCAAGGTTTCACAACTTTGGTATATAATCAGATTCCCCCTAATACTTAAACCAAGGTCCCGTCTTCCTGTTCAATGGGACGTTGAAGATCGCATGACACTATTCAAAAAGAATAACCTGGAAGCATTGGGAGATGAGGTGCCGCGGCAAATGCAAGGATTATTGTTGTGAACACAAAATGACAAATGGGAAACCAAAACCGACTGATTTTCCTTTAAGGAGCCGTCATCCTTGGACCTGGCAACGCACGGCTATTAGAAACCTGTAATTAAACCCTTTCGCCCCCGACACACGGTGAGATTTCATTGCGGTTCCCTACGCTCGCGGGAGGCTTGGCTTGCCGATTTCAATTCAGGTCATTAGCGGGATTATTAAATACAAGGATTATTATTAGCAGGATTTGCGTTATGTACACAGTCACATTTCGCAGGCACACGTCATTTTTTTCTTCCCCCATTTGGTAAACGGCCTTGGAAAACAGCAGGAAAATTGCCAGGAAGAGAGGAACGATCGCTGCAATAATTTAGCAAATGAGCAATTACGACTGTTAGATTAATCTCAAATCACTCCACCCCCTGCGGTAATGCTCAGAAGAAAAAAACACACCAGTGACTCAACTACTAGGCACAGACCCGATTCAGAGCAGTGAGGCGAGGGAAGAAGAGAAGAGGAGGCAGAATAGCAACCATGACTTGCGTTTATATAGCAATCTTCACATGGGGCAGCGTTTTGGAGCACTTAACAATGTCAGAGCTTGACACCGAGCCAGGGGGAGGGGAGAGGAGATCATTAGCATGGTCAAAGAGGAAGGTCTTCAGTCGTGATCTAACAGAGGGGATGTAAGGGCCAAGGTGCAGGAATTGGGGGAGAGAGTTCTAAAGCTTTGAGGTGTAGTGGCTGGAAGCTCAGCCACCGATGATGCAGTGGAGGGGATGAGAGACAAGCAGGAGGACAAAGCCAGCCGAGTGGAGGCAGTGGACAGTGGAGTGGGGAGAAAGCAGGCCTGAAAGATGTCAGGGAGTGAAGAGGTTTGTTGACTTGTGAGAGGATCTTGAAATTGAAGCAGTTTAGGGGAGGCTTCAAGTCAGGGGAGCCTGGGCCTGGCTGGGTCATGGCCAAATCAAATTAGCACCCAAGTCCACATGTCACTCACCGTGCTGCTCCATACAACAACAACAACTAATTGTATTCGTATACTGCTTTTCACGTTGGGAGGACGTCCCAAGAAGCTAGACAGTCAAGGATTTGCACTCGAGTTGGAGGTTGGGATCAGCGAAGATGGAGGGCTAGGAAGATAACCAAAGGCACGATCAAAGAGTAGGGTCTTAAAATGGGCCTTGAAGAAAGCAAGGAAGGGGTGAGGCAAAGAGCTGTGAGATGTAGTCCCAAATAATATAATATAAAATATAACATATATCATAATCCTTGCATTTCATATAGTAGCTTATCAGAACAACAACAAATGACATTTGTATACATCTTCGAGACATCTCAAAGTGCTTCATAGAATATACAGTGTATTTTTTGAGCACAACATGAAAGGGGGCAGAAAGACTGAAGGCCCGATTGCTGGTGGGGGAACATAGAGAAGGCCAGAGCCCGCAAAGTGGATTGAGTGGAAAGGTCTGTATATCTTCTGCTCTGGCTCTCTGCGTCACTCTCTGGGCTGCGGCAGTGCAGAGTGAGATGGGAAGAGAGGCAGAACAAGACAGGTGTGAAACGGTGACATAGTTAGAGATATCACTGTATCTGCAGCAATCTCATGAAGTGAGAAAATTCCCTTGGGAACGTCCTGTCAGCCCGTGTGAGCTGCCATCCGTCAGCCACCCGAGAAGTGGCCAAACAGTGACCACTATTCAGAACTCTACAGCTTGTGTCCTCTCTTGTACTGCCGCGTCCCGTGAACCCATCACTTGCCACCCTTGCTCGGCTCCACTGACTCCCGATTCCCCAGAGATTAGAGTTCAAACCCTCGTCCTCACTTTTAGAGCCCTCACATGGCTTTGCTACTCCCTACCTCTGCGACCTATTAACCCGAAGACTGTCCGCTGCCTAAGCTCAGCGGGGACTGACTGAGCTCCATGCTCAAAGGGACCGAAAAAGGGTAAAAAAGAAGACCTGGTGAGGGCTTGACTAAATACCAAAGAGTGGTATGTGTGTGTGAAAGGAAATTGATTAGCTTTCCGGCTGTGTTTGCGTGCGTTTAACTTTGATTAACACTCCTGAGTAGGCTCCAAAGTCACTCTGTGCCCGGAGCTCGGGCTGGCCGCAGGCTGGAAATTAGTACAGTAAACAGGCCTTTGGGTCGCCCCGTGGCTGGTCTTCCTGAAACAAAAAGTATTCCTCGGGAAGCTTCCTGGATCAGAGGTTCCCCCCAGGCAACCCACAGGCAACCCTGGCACACAGCTCAGTGCATCATGGTCTAAACAGGGCAGCGCTGCAGGGTAGAGGATGTGTGTGTGTCCTCCCGACATGAAAGGCGCTATACAAATGTAATTTTGTTGTTGCTGTGTCTTATTTGAGATGTCTTACTTTATAATAATGCTCAGTTTTATTGAAGGACCGATGACTATGGCACTTGACGAGGATTTTAACCCTTAACCACAACTACAACAGCATTTCAAGTGTCCGTCACACAAGGGCAGCTTCTCAAAGTGTTTTCATGTCTTGTATTTCTTATACGGGTGGTAGACCCCGCTTAACGTTGTAGTTTGGTTCTTGAAAAGTGCGATTTTAAGCGAAACGACATAAAGCAAATCGATTTTTCCCATAAGAATGAATCTAAAAACCGGAGTTAGATTCTTTTGAACATTTTTTGCCAAAATTTTCTGAACAAAAATATAATACTCGCTCCCTGACTGCCAGTCTGGCTCACTCCCAGGTCCTAGTGACGTCGTGCCCCCTCTCCACCTGCTGGCGAATGACGTAACATATATTCCCAATGTATCAACAACGTAATAACGCAAGAACATTAACTGAGGCGACATTAAGAGGGGTCTACCTGTAGTTTTAGCAGTTTTAGCTTGTGTACTTTTAGCTCATCCGTTCTCCCCTACATCCGTGCCATGACCAGCACTGCCTTCCACCACCTCCGCAACATTGCTTGACTCTGCCACTGTCTCACCCCTCAGTCCTCCGAAACCCTCATATACTCATTTGTCACCTCAAGGATTGACTACAGAAACGTTCTCCTTGTCGGCCTCCCTGACTCTTCTCTCCACAAGTTGCAGATCATCCAAAACTCTACAGGTCATGCCCTCTACCGCACACGCTTTAAGCGCTCTGAGACACCGTTCGGCATGGAGGGCGCTATATAAATCCAAGTTGTTGTTGTTGACCCCATCACCTCCACCCTCGCCTGAATCGACTGGCTCCCCATCCCTCAGAGGACGGAATTCAAGACCCTCCATGGCCTTGCCCCTTCTACCTCTCTGACCTATTGATCCCCTATCAACCTGTCCGATCCCTCAGTGCAGGAAGCGCCGGCCTGCTCCATGTCTCCTGCCCGACCCACCCTACCATTGGCGACCTGGCTTTCAGCCTCTCTACCCCAACTCTTTGGGACTCCATCCCACAATCTCTTTGCCTTGTTCCCTCTCTTGCCTCTTTCAAGGCCCGATTCAAGACCCTCTGTTTCAACTGTGCCTTCAGCCTTACAAATGCAAGTTACACATACATATTCACAGAGTCATAGAGAGAGAGAGAGAGAGCAAAAGAGAAACATACACAGAAGGGGAGAAAGACAGAATCAGAGTCTGAAAGTGAGAGAGAGAGAGAGAAAGACAACAACAATATTACATTTATAGTTTGTCTTTCATGTTGGATAGATGTCCTGAGGCGCTGGACTGTTAAGGGTTTTCAACCAAGCTGAGGGTTGGAACCAGGAGACATACTGAAAAGTACATATCCTCTCGGAGAGCTAAACAGTTGATTGAGGAGAAAATTCCAGTGGTTCGGGGTGTAGTATATGAAAACACAGTCGTGGAGCGGAGGGGACGAGGGATGCGCAGAAAGCATGAGCCAGTTGAGGAAAGGAGATGGGTAGAGGAATGGGGTGTGAGTAGTTGGAGAGATAAGAGGGTTGCTGGGAGGTGAAGTGATTTGCAGGCGAGGGTGAGGATTTGGGTGAAATCGATCCATTTTGCAAAAGACGAAAAGATTCAACAAAAACAGTGGATCAGCCAGAAATTATTGGGTTTCAGATCTTATAATATATTAATAATAATTCTTGCATTTGATACGCCTTAACACATCGATGAAGTGCTTCATAGAATATACTGTAAAGTGAATTTATTGTATATTTTGTGGGCGAAACGGGCAGCCAATTGCACACTGCAGTGTCCCACAAAACGTCATAGATTGAGTGACCAATTTCAGTGGGAAGGAGAGGGATTATTGCTCCCAGAAAGAGCCTGCGTAACTGGTTTTGACCCACTAGGGAATCGAAGATGTAACCGATACACTAAAGGAATACAGTAAAGGCCTGTTTATCCGGCACCCGATCAAAAGTAACTTCCGTGTAACCGGCTTTGCAAAAAAAAGGTCCGCATTCGATTAATCGGAATTTATCTGGAAAAATGCCTTGAAATATTTTTATTTTTGGGATGGGGGGGTTTTCGGCCGAATATCCGGCAGGCGCTTTAACCGGCATTGGCCAGATCCTGAGGGTGCCGGAGAAACTGACTTTTACTGTATATTGTAAAGTGGACTGACGGTGTATTTTGCGGGCGAATATCTTCTGCTGGAGTGAGACCAGGAGATCCAAATGTTTCCTCGTGGGTGTCAGGAAAGAGGGAATTATACAATCTGACAGTGGTCATACATCTGGAAAATTAATATGTAGCACAATTGCGGCTCAGCTCCATTTTAATGGACAGAATTCTGTTGGGGGCTATAATAATCACTGAATGGTAATAACTTTTATTCTATGGGAGTGACTGATCTCTTTACTGCCACAAAATGTGTGGTGTAGCCCTTGACTGTGATCCAGGTGAAGGTATTGTGTGTGTGTGTAGGGGTGGGTGGGGGGGCTAGGGGGAGGAAGAGGAGGCTGCAGTGGGATCTGGGACCCAGCTGTTAGCCTGACTCATCTCTGAATCAGAAGATGGTGGTTTCAAGCCACATATTGGAGATTTTAAACTCGCACAGTCTAGGCCGACACACGGGTGCAGTGCTCGGCCAGCTCTGCATTTGCTACCCTGCGAAAGAGACATTAACCTGATGGGCTGCTTGTTCAGGTGGACATTGATGATCCCGTGGCATCATTCAAAAACGGAAGGAAGTTTCTCTCCCAGTGTCCTGGTCGATAGTACCCCAGCTAAAATTGACCACACACTTCATGGCTGGGTATTGGACATTGCTGTGGAAATTGGCGTAAAATACACACAATCGTACCACTTTACAGTAAGTGTTGCTTTACTTGGTGCTTTGAGATGTCTTCTTGACATGAAAGGAGTCACAAGGATAATTGCTGAGTAACAAAATAAATAACCCTCACAACTGGCCTTTTATGTTGGGTAGGGTGACTCAAAACCCTTCCAAATATTGCACAGTGAATAGTAATAATAATAATCCTTGCATTGGATATAGCATCTTTGATACATGTCAAAGCGCTTCACAGAATATACTGTAAAGTCAAATGGCTGTGTATTTTGAATGACAGTTAGGTGTAGTGACTGTGAATTTGGCAGGTGGACCCAGCCGCCACTTTAGCAAACAGGCACCATTCTCCCAAACAGTCACAAAGTGAAATTACCAGTTGCATTTGATTTATTTAATACGTTGCAGAAATTGACTTTTCTGCCCAAACCAGTGTTTCTATTCCACTCGCACCCCCTCCTAAAACCACCCGCCCCACCCAAACCACTCTCTTATTCTACTAAAATTCCCTTTCTCCATCGTGTCCACATCACGTTTCCCCTTAGAAAAAAAGCAACGTTTGTAAATGCCTCGCAGCGAGAGGGATCATCGAGTGCAAGAGGTAAATCACGGCCTGTATATTGCAATCGTGTTTTAATGACTGTCTTAATCTGTGAAACATCCTGACTTGACAGATGACCAGAAGCTGGTATTCCTTTTAATGTGACAATGTGAACCGTTGACCATTTTGGTATTCTTGCTCGATTCTCCAGTGCATATTAATGTCAGCTGATTAGACGCTGGTTAAATCAATGTGTACGTGTAGGAGTGCTTTGAGTGCCGCTGGCACTCCACACCCCCCCACCGATCTTCATGCTTCTTGTTGCTCAGAATACACACAGTTTTAACCCTCAAGCACAACAATTGGTCTTCATGGCATTAAAATCAGATTCAATCCAATGGTCTCATTATAATAATAATAATAATAATCCTTGCATTGGATATCATGTCCGAAGTGCTTCACCAACTCTACTGTGGAATGGAGTGACTATATATTTGAGAATGTAGTAGCACGATTGCACACAGCAATGTCACACAAATAGCCAAGAAAAAAAATCCAATTGACCCCAGTAGAAACTCTCTTCTCTTTTTGAATAGCAAATGGGATCTTTAAAGTCCACTGGAAAGGACAGATGGGACCCCTGAATAATAAAAATAATCATCATAGTAATGCTTACATTTGATGTAGCACCTTATCATGTCTCCGAGGCGTCTCAAGGCGCTTCACAGGAATTAACTGTGAATACAATTACACTATCAAGTGAATTAACTGCGTATTTTGTGGGCGAAACTCGGCAGCCAAGTGTGCATGGCTGTGTCCCACAAATAGTCATGGATTGAGTGACCAAATCGGGAGGCACTACTCAAAAAGAGAATGTTGTTTGGCAGCTCTTCCCACTCAACTGGAATGCATTGCCTGAAAAGGTGGTGGAGGCCAATTCGATAACAGCTTTTAAAAGAAAATTAGATCTTTATTTAGGGAGAACAGGTCTGTTAGGTTATGGGGAGAAAGCCGGGCAGTGGGATCGAGTTGCTCTTTTCAAAGAGCCGGCACAGACTAGATGGGCCGAATGGCCTCCTTTTGTGGCGTAAAATTCTGTGATTCTATCCTGCTAACCTTCTGAGACAAAGCCCCAATGGGTAGGGTGGTTCTAGCTGGAGAAGCAGCGAGAAAACTTGACTGACAATGCTATCAACGGCACGCTATGTGGTTTTAGCTGGTTAGACTCCAGCAGTTACTCTAACGCGCAGTCCTCAAGCATTGACTCTTGCCAACTTGCTCATATTCTGTGAAGCACTTTGAGACATCACAACAACCCGATAAGGAACATATGAATCCAAGGATTATTATTATTGTGAAAGGCACTCGTTCTCTTCACTGGTGTTGAAACACAGCGCAACTGAAAAATATAGCCTTGGTTCTCACAGGACTTGCTCTCTGTTATCAGCAAAACTTGGTATCAGGAGCGAGGCAGAAAAATAATAACAATCCTTGCATTTGACATAGCGCCTTATCTCATTGTTGAGACGTGTTAGAACGCTTCACAGAATATATTGTTAAGTGAATTGACTGTATTTTGTGGGTGAAAGATGGCAGCCAATTGCACATAGCAGTGTCCCACAAACAGTCTTGGATTGAGTGACCACATTGTGTTTTGGAGGGGTTATTGGCAATCTGCCAATCAACTAACAACCAGATTCCAACTTAATGCCAGCTAAACAGAGGCATGTGGAGTAAGGAAACCCGCCTCAGGTTTTGCCCAGTCACGGAATCAAATCTGCGTCTCTGTCGCTTGCGATGCGATTTGAACACTACAACCTTCTGACTCGGAGGTGAGATTGCTATCAACTGAGCCAGGTTGACGCAAGGTGGGTCTTCAAATACAACGAAAGAGGGGGTGAGATGGAGGGAACCCCGGAATGGAGGTCCAGAGAGCAGGGCAGGAGGTGGGGTAGAGAGTGCGGGTAGAATGGATGGCCACTTTGTGCTTTGGTATGTTCCTTACACTGAGGCTCCTGCGTTTGTGGCAGTTGTTTTTGTCCCCGATCACAAGCCATCTGGTCCAACTCTGCTCCTATTCCTGAGGAAATGCAACATTACACCAGAGCATTTAACATGGGTTACAGGCATTGCTAATAACTTTTTGGATGTCAAATTGCACGGAGCGGTAATGAGTCTTTTTAAAAGTCTAATTAAAACTGTCAGCTTTTCCATTTGCAATGATCTTTGATGCCCGTACGAGGTCATAAAAACATGATCAAGCGCCAGTTGGAAACGCAGTGTTTGTTAAAACGTCTGGTCTGAGACACGCTTATTGTGTAATGAACGATCTGGAACATTGTATTTGATGGCTACAAGGAGATTAAGCGTTTGTTAAAATAAAGTCATTTAAAGGTTTCCCGGGTTCATTGAGATGTTTTATATATGTAAAGAGGGAGATTTTTTTTCCCCAAAGTCTTCTGATCACCCTCTGTTCCCGCTCGGCTTCACTGTCCCCTCCTATCCTCGCCTGCTCCTCTGCCTCCTCCCTCCTTCCCTCTCCACCCCTTGTGTTTGATTTGGCTCCTTTCACGTTGCAAGGGCGCCTCAAAGTGCCATTGAACACAATGACTGCGTGTCTCATAAGTAGAAGCGCAGCCAATTGTGAAATGTCCCCCAAACAACCGCAAAGCCAGCAATGGGGATTTTATCTGGGGGATTGTCGGTCAGGATGCTGGGAGAGAGAAATTCCCTTCTCCTTTAGAATAGTGCCATGGGATCTTTAATGTCCAACTGAACAGGCTGACGGGACCTCAGCTTCGTATTTCTTGCAGCTGAATGTTGACAAGACGGAGGCCATACTCCTTGGCTCTCGTCAACGTCTCCATTCACACGGCTCTCACCTCCTCCACCTTCCCGGCCTGGCCCCTAAAACTCACCGAACCTGTGCGCAACCTTGGCATCAGGTTCGACCCCCAACTGTCCTTCCTCCCCCACATCCGATCCGTCACCAGCACTGCCTTCTACCACCTCCGACGGATCGCCTGTCTCTGGCAATACCTCACCTTAAAAGCCACTGAAACCTTGGTCCACGCCTTCGTCATCTCTCGGCTGGACTATTGCAACGCCCTCCTCGTCGGTCTCCCCTCCACCACAATCCACAAAATCCAGCTTATCCAGAACTCTACTCACCCGCTCTAAGCTTCGCTCCCCCATTACCCCAGTCCTTGCCAGACTTCACTGGCTCCCTATCCCAGAGAGGATCGACTTCAAGATCCTCACCCTTGTTTCTCTGATCTCCTCTCCCCCCAACCCAGCACCCACTGCCTTCGCTCCTCCATGTCCCCCGAATCCTCCGCTCCACCCTCGGCAGCTGTGCCTTTAGCCACTACGCTCCGAGGCTCTGGAACTCCCTTCCTCACTCGCTTCGCCTCACCCCCTCTCTTCCCAGTTTCAGGTCACAGTTTCTCTTCGACTGATCTTTTGTTCACCTTCCTGCCCCTGCCCCTGGCTCGGTCCCGGGATCCGCTACTGTGAAGCGCTCTGAGACGCCGTCTGGCGTGGAGGGCGCTATATAAATCAAAGTTGTTGTATCTCTCAGGGATGTTGGCAGCACACCCCCAGCACTGCGCTGGAACGTCAATGGAGACGACGCTCTCTCCCATGCCAGGAGCGCAGTTCACACCACACGTATAAGCCACGCTAAGAACTTCATAATCAAGTGATGTGGGTGCAGATACAGTTAGATTTACATTGCTAATAATAATAATATCCTTGCATTTGGAAACATTCGAGATGTTTCAAAGCATCTCAAGGTATATACAATAACGTGAATCAACTTGTGAATTTTGTGGGCGAAACAACTGTGCGCAGCAGTGTCCCATAAACGGTTCTAGATTGAGTGACCCAGTTATTTGTTAAGGAATTTTTACTCCTGGAAAGCAATTCGCTAATTGACTAACAACCAGGTTCCTACTTACTGCTAGGCAAACAGAGACGTATGGAATAAGTAAACTTCCTTAAGGTTTTATCCTGTCTGGGAATCGAACCTGTGTCCTCTTGATTGTGAGCCGAGTGCTCTTACCCATATGCTACAGGATTCCATGAATAGTGTCTTGTAGCGTATCATTCTCTTGACTCCAGCTCTCAAAGAGTTAACGCCATGCCCACGATAGGAAATGCCTGGTGCAATGTTGATGTAGGGAGGGAGAGACAGAGCAGTATGGTCCAACATCGAACTGGGTGTTTGTTTAAGTTTTGTCAAACTCCTTCTCTTTGGGTTTTGGCGTGGGAGGAATTTGAGTTTACAAGCAGTAAATTGCAATGAAAGGGAAAGCTAATTTGGTTCAAAGAGTTCCTCACTTTTTGGGGAGGGAGATATGGGGAATGAAGAAATGGAATGCACAGAGGACAGAGCTCTGTAAAATTTTCTGTACATTTAACTCTCTATACATTTTACAGCAATGCATTTTCTGTCTGACTGATGGATTATTGTTGATCCATGAGTTCATTGTCCTTACCAGCAAACACTTGAGGTGCTGTCTTTCAGATGAGATGTTAATCTGAGGTCCCATCTGCCTGTCGAGGTGGACGTTAAAGATTCCGTGGTGCTATTTGAAAAGCGAAGGGAGTTTCTCTCTCCTGGCGTCCTGGCCGACAATCTTCAAATAAAATTAGACATTCACTTTATTCACGAGCAGGTCATTTCTGGACCTACATTGGCTGCCACATTTGCCCAAATAATATATAGTCGCTGACAGCATTGGACTGGCTCCTTAGGGTTGTGAGTAGATTGTAAGGGACTCTAAAGGGAGTCAATCATGGAAGCCAATTACAAGAACGCTCGGCAAATTTCACGATTTCCTATGTAACCAATCCTCTCCACTGGTCACGGCAATCTTCAGCACATCCTATGATGAAACGCTTTGAGACTTCTGGGTGACATGATAAGTCCTTACATCAAATGGAAGTATTATTATTATTATAGCTATTATGATAATCTTAGTAGCACCCATTCAGCCAGCCTCACTGGAGTTGTGTTGGGAGCACATGTAGACCCTGTGCAAGATACCAGAAGTAACATTGCAGGAGCAAAACGCCACGCGCTGTGATATTAATCCAAACAGTGTCAAGAATTCCAAACCGCAGGAAAATGCAGGTCCCATGGAAATTCAAGATTTTCTTGGTTAATTGGGCTTAATGATACGAGAAGCAGCCGAGAAGAATGCACAGCAGGGATTTAAACAAGCACTTAATTTTACGTGGGATGCCAATTTGGATGAGTTAACCCCACGACCGTATTTGTTATTGCGTATTAGGCTTGTCAGTCTGAGGGATTTACTGGGGGGTGGGGGGCGTGGGAAGGTGAGGGAAGGAAAAATGAATGCAGCGAATTTTCACTTGCTTCTTTTATCTTTTTATATATATATAATGATGCCAATCATTGTACAGTAAAAGCTTGGTTATCCGGCACCCAATCAACCGGAACGCTCAACCATCCAGTATCTCCCAATACAATTCACCATTCCAGCATTGGATCTCATAGCGGAGCCATCCGGCACACTCCCAGTATGCGCGTGCACTTATTAAACTTACAGAACGCTGGAATGCTTTTTATTTTACCGATTGTAAAGGTGTTTGGTGCCCTAGGAGAGTCTTCAGGTGTGCGCCCCCTAGTCACTGTTGATAAGCTAATGTTAATACTACTTACTGCTGTTCACTTCTTGTTCACTGCGTTTATGTTTGTGTAGTCCGTTTAAACTCACACCATCCTGTATGTGTGTATGTAGTGCGCTTAAAACGGTGTGTGTGTGTGTGTGTGTGTGTGTGTGTACTGCTTGTTCAACTTACTGCTAACTCCCACGTCTCCACCACTGTACGCCAACAGACCACAAGTGTAATTTTCGCAGTGCGTACACGTACAAATCGTACGTGGTCTGTAACCAGTGCAGGTGCCCCCCAAATTTTGGCGCCCTAGGCAACCGCCTAATTCGCCTAAAGGTGGTGCCGGCCCTGTAAGTATCCATACGATGTTCTGTTATTCTTTAGTCTATTATTAATATGGTATGTTTTAAACTAAGTTAATTTTTTATGTAGGATTTTCGGCGACTTGCCGCTCGAATAACCGGCATATCCGATTAACCGGCACCGGTCAGGTCCCGAGGGTGCCGGATAACAAAGCTTTTACTGTACTTGATATAGATCTTCATCACATCATTGAGACGTCTGAAAGCACTTCACAAGATATACTGTGAAGTTTAGTGACTGTGTGTTTTGGGGGCGAAACGCAGCAGCCAGTTGCACACAATGACCGATTTACCGACAAACAAGCATCGAGTGAGTGACCAATTTTATTTTGGGGAATGTTGGCCAGAACAACAGGAAGAAATTCCTTTCTCTTTTTGAACAATGCCACAGGATCAGGCAGACGGGGACTCGGTTTAACATCTCATCCGAAAGATGGCACCTTCGACAATGCAACACCCCCAAACCCCAGCATTTCTTTGCACTGTCATTTTAAGTTATGTGAGTCTAAGTCCCAATGTGGAGCTTGAACTGACAATCTTCTAACTCAGAAGTAAGTATGCTGTCACTGCGCCAGGCTGACGCATGTATAGTATTGGTTTGGGGAAAACAAGACCCTTGAGAGAGAGTAGGTCACTTTCGAGACTTTCAGCTGTTTAGTTTAATGTTCATTCACTAGGAAAGCTTTGACAGGTTGGTGCTTTTCTCTGTGGAATATACGAGGACCTGATAGAGATGTGTTTAAGATAGTGAAAGGATTCAATAAGGTGGACACCAATAGGCTGTTTCCTATTGGTATCCTCCCACGTTGATGAGTTCAACACCAAAGTGTGTAAGCATAAGACAGCTGGGAGCCAATCTACACAGTATGATTTACGTTTACACTAGCCTTTCACATTGGGAGGACGTCTCAAAGCTCCAAGCACTGATATATTCGTTTTTAGATGCTCTCTCTCTCTCTCTCTCTCTCTCTTCCGCTCACACATCTGTCTGTCTTGTTGTGACCCATGCTTAGTCTCAAGAGAGTTCCTGCTGCTGTATTGACTTTGCCAGATGTGCAACGAAATGCAGAAAGAAAACAGGGGAGAAGAGAAGTGTGAAGTGCAGCCTGGCTAACAAATAAATAGTCTTGGCTTTTGGCCTAGCGCCTATCAACTCAAAACATCTCGAAGCGCTTCAGGGGATTTGGCTGTAAAGTGAAGTGTCAGTCTGGCTCACTTGGTGACACTCTTGCCTCAAAAGACTTTGACTTTGGGAACTTTTGAACTCAAAGGCTAGGCTGATGATCTAGTGCAGTGCTGGCGGGGGTTGTTACATTGTTGGAGATGCTGTCCTTAGGATGAGAAGTTAAACTGAGATCCCGTCTGCCTGTTTGGGTGGATGTTAAAGATTCCGTGGCCTTATTGAAAAAAAAAAGGGGAGTTTCTCAAGGTCTCCTGGCCGACAATCCCTCACCCATCCCACACCCCCCCCAAATAAAATTGACCGTTCACCTTGCATCCGTTTGCGGGACATTGCTGTGCGCAAATTGGCTGCTGAGTTTGCCTACAAAATGCACACAGTCACTCCAATTCACAGTAAAATCCCGTGAAGCACTTTCAGACGTCTCGCCGACATGATAAGACTCTGTAACAATTGCAAGGATTCTTATTATTCTTGTGATTATAACTTGGAACTCATGATGAACAGAGGGAGACTGGCGAGGAGTGATGATGGAAAGACCAGGTGGGAGGGAACAAATGAATATAATTTGCATATGAAATAGAGCCTTCTCATGAGACGCTTCAAAGCGCTTCACAGAATATAACTGTAAAGACTGTGTATTTTATGGAGCAACTGTGCTCTGGAAGTAAATTTCTTCGTATGAGTGCTCCCCTGAGATAAGCTCCATGTCTAGACGCAAGTGACCAGCTGACCACACAAAACAATAAGTAATAATCCTTGCGTTTGAGACAGTATTTTATCATGTTTTTTTTTTGGCATTATTATCCCCGGAAGGCAATCTGCCAACTGACTAATAACCGGGTTCCTATTTACTGCTAGGTAAACAGGGACATGTGGAGTAAGGAAACTTGCTTGAGGTTTCTTCCTGAGTTGAACCCAGGTCTTCCCGCATGCAAGGCGAGTGCTCTACTGACTATGCTGCGGGACTCCGTAGTGTACAGTATATATGGACTGGCAAAGGGGAATGATGGAAATGGAGGCTTCTCGGCATTAAGATATCCGAAATCACTGCTGAATGAAATAACAGCACATTCAAGGTACTTGCATCGTTAGGCTTGTATTTCTCAATTGTAAACGCATATTTCTTGGGTGGAAAGAAAATTGCTCAGGCACAAGGATTCAGATGAGTGGGGTAATTTGATTAGCAGCAAAGTGAAATTAATTCATCTGCATGTAGATTAATTCTGGTGGAAACTGGTTGCCTGGATATTGATGTGCGATTAGTGTAGAGGAGAGAATGACAATATGATTAATAATTATGCCTGCTGCAGCTTTATGATTGACAAATTAAGAGGCAAAATTGATTCACTTTCTGATAATCATAAAAGGGATGTTTCTATTTTTTGCTCCATTATCCCGCTTTTTTTTGGCATTTCTTGTGAGATAATTGAGGTAATTTAAGGAGACCTGTCTGAATAATGGAAATGCACTTTATGTTTAAAAAAGGCTGCTTCCATTTGTTGCGAATTCTGAAGCTTTAATCTTTACACTTTACAGTATATCTTCTGAAGCGCTTAGGGATGTCCTCTTGAGGTGAACGATGCTGTATCAAAAACAAGGATTATTATTAGTAGTAGTAGTAGGAATATTACTTGTGTCACCTAGGCTTTGTGGTAGCATGCTCACCTCTGAGTCAGAAGTTGTGGTTCAAGCCTCACATCGCGACTGAATCACATAGTTTAAAGTGACACTCCAGTGCAGTGATGGGGGCTGTTCTGCATTGTCAGAGGTGTCGACCTTCAATGAGACATTAAACGTCTGCCTATTCAAGTGGATCATTAAAGTTTCCTGAAATACCGTTCATAAAGGAAAAGGGAGTTTCTTTTTCACAGTGTCCCAGCCAACAATCACCCCCCACACCCACCCCACCCTACCACCCATAACATCGGTCATTCATTTCATGGCTGGGATCAGGTAGAGGGCAGAGAGATAGGTGTGTGGCCGAAGGCATGGTCGAAGTGGAAGATCTTGAGCCATGCCTTGAAGGAGGGAAGGGAGGGAGCAAGGAGCGTACTACCACCATTACCATGGTACTGTTTTACAAGGGAGTTCCAGAGGGTGGGGGCATTCCACTCCTGTGCAATGGAGTTCCATCAGATCCTTAAATTCCAACTACCGATGGTGGGATGGGACAAGCTGGGCGGGGGTCATAGATTCATAGATTCATAGAATTTTACGGCACAAAAGGAGGCCATTCGGCCCATCTAGTCTGTGCCGGCTCTTTGAAAAGAGCGATTCAATCCCACTGCCCTGCCCGCTCCCCATAGCCTAATAGACCTGTTCTCCCTAAATAAAGATTTAATTCCCTTTTAAAAGTTGTTATCGAATCAGCCTCCACCACCTTTTCAGGCAATGCATTCCAGATTCGAACAACTCGCTGAGTGAAAAAAATTCTCCTCAGCTCCCCTCTACTTCGCTTTGAAACTATTTTAAATCTGTGACCACGAGTCACAGATTCGACCACGAGTGGAAATAGTTTTTCTCTATTTGACCTGTCGAAACCCCTCATGATCTTATAAACCTCTATTAGGATTCCCCTCAATCTTCTCTGCTCCAGAGAGAATAACCCTAGCCTATCTAGCCTCTCCTCATAGCTGAAGTCCCTCAATCCTGGCACCATCCTAGTAAATCTTCTTTGTACCCTTTCCAATGCCTTCACATCCTTTCTGTAGTGTGGTGACCAGAATTGAACACAGTATTCCAGCTGAGGCCTCACCAAAGTCCTATAGAGGTTAGTCAGCACTTCCTGACTTTTTTATTCTATACCCCTATTTATAAAGCCTAGTATTCCATATGCCTTCTTAACAGCCTTGTCTACCTGTCAGCAGGCTCAGACATGGAACAGGTCTGAGCCTGCTGAGTGGTTCCTGACTGGCTTGGTGAGGTGGAGCATTAATATGATGAATGCAAAGAAATCCTAGTGGTTTTGATAGGAAACTGAATAATAATTATTGCATTTGATATAGCGCCTGATAGCACCTCAAAGCACTTCACAGAATACGTTGCAGAACAAATTGACTGTATATTTTGTGGACGAAACGCCCAGCCAATTGAATGGGACTCGGGTGCACCTATGACTTAAGAGACGTAAGGAATTTTATAAAAGGTAAGACTTACAGGAGTTTTACTGTATTTGAATTGGTGGGTTGGGACGAGATTGAATAACACAACCTGAAATTCCAACAGTGCGTTGACTTGACGTGACCTGCTACTCCAATCCCTCATCCATCCCCGGGGTGAAGTAGCTCCGGGCAGATGACTGTGTAACTCATTTTTCCACATTATGTCACTTAATTCAGGCGTGATATTTCTCCCTTGGATTAGGCGTACAATCAAAACATTGATGTAACCCGGTTTCAAATTGCTGCTGTGCAGTGTCTCAACACGCGCTTCATCCCTGAACAATGCGCTGGTCAAAAAGGGATTAAAAAAAGTGCTACATAAATCATTCTCCTTAGTGAGAGATGCTGGTTAAACGTTACCTTATTACTTAACTGTAGACTTCTTTTCCAGCGCTTTAGAGCACATATCCTCATATTAATTGACTGTCACTTTTTGGGCAGATGATACAAGTCTGAATCAGAAACATAGAGCTGCCTTGAACTGTAATTATTACAAAGGTAATATTGAATAATAATGCTTACATTTGAAGCACATCAGGAGCATGTCTCAAAGCTGAGGTGGATGGATTTTTGTTAGGAAAGGGAATCAAGGGATATGGAGCAAAAAATAATAATAATGTTCCTTGCATTTGATACAGCGACTTCTAGACGTCTGAAAGAGCTTCGCAGGATAGAATGTAAAGTGAATTGACTGTGGATTGAAGAGAATTGAAGTGAATACAGTATGTGGGTGAAATGCAGCAGCCAATTGCACACAGCAGTTTCCCACAAAAAGTCTTGGATTGAAATGACCAATTTGTTATTGTTGTTTTGAGGGATCATTATCAGGCATGTGGAGTAAGGAAAGTTGGTCAAGGTTTCGAACTGCCTGGAATTGATCCCTGATCTCTCGCTTGTAAGGTGAGTGCTCTAACCACTGAGCTACAGGACTCCACAAAGGTGGGTAAATGGAGTTGAGGCATGATCTCATTGAATGGTAGAACCGGCTCGAGGGGATGAATGGTCGACTGCTGTTCCTATGCTTCTAAAATGTTCACAGGATGTAATGGAAATGCAGTGACTATAGAATGTTCATTTGCCTCATGACAGTTTATGTGACGTTCTCGTGCACAAATTGGCGGCCATGTTTGCCGTTACTACGTGTCTCCGTGAAGCACTTTCAGATGTCTTCCCGATATGAAGGGCTCTATAACAAATGCATGGATTCTTCTTATTATTCTTTATTAAAAATAACTTGCATCAAGTTCATTGAATCTATCATCGCCAACCTCGCTCAGCTCCACTGCCTCCCCATCCCCCTAGAGGATAGAGTTCAAAATCCTCATTCTCACTTTCAAAGCCCTCCATGGCCTTCCTCCACTCCGCCTGTGTGAGCTGCTAACTCAGTGCAGATCTGTCTGCTCCCTTCGCTCATCAAGCTCTAGCCTGTTCTAGGTCCCACACCTCTTTTCCTTCCACCCCTCCTGATCTCAACCCTCATCTTGGGTGCAAATCCTTGATTCTCCAACACCTTGGGAGATCCCCCGATGTGAAAGATGCTATAAAAATGAAATTTATTGTTGTTGTTATTTTGCAGGTGAACGCAGCATCAATTTTACGCACAGCAATGTCCTGCAAACAGCTACGAAATGAACGGCCAATTGTATCTGAATGGGAGGGATTGTTGGCTGGGACACTGGGAGAAATTCCTTTTTCTTTTCGAACAGTGCTGTGAGATCTTTAACACGTACTTGAACAGGCATTCCTCCACCTCCCACCTCCACCCTACACAATGTGAGCAAAGGCACAGGAACTCGGTTTAATGTTTGAGCATTTATTGTTTCACAGAGCCAATCGCTCACAGCAGAATCCCCAAAAGAGCCGTGGAATTGAGAGGCTATTTTTTGGGGAGGGATTATTCCCCACGTTAAGTGATCCGCCAATGATTAACAAACGGGTTCCCGCTTACTACTTACAGCCTTGGTAAACAGAGGCATGTGGAGCAAGGAAATTTTCCTAAAGTTTCGCCCTGATGGGGATTCAAACCCAGTTCCTCTCGTTTGCGAGGCAAGGGCTCCAACCAATATGCTACAGGACGCCGCAATGTTTAATGATGTTAGCACCTCTGTTTCTATCTAGGATAAAACTCCAGAGGAAATACTGATTCAGATTCCTCTCCACTGTTCACCGCCGTCACACATGACTGGTTAAAGATAAAGTGCCTGTGGAGTTAGAACGTGTAGAAGGAACAGGCTAACTAATCACGGAATAAATTAGATGCTGACCCAGAAATTTTTGGACGACTGATTTTTTTCAGCTCCATCTTTCTTCTCCTCCGTTCCTTCCCCACCCTCATCTCTTTTCTGTCTCTCCTTTCCCCATCCTCTCAGGCATGTAATACTACCTCTGACTCCTTTGCTGACTTCATTGCTCAAAGCTATCTATAGCTGGAGGAAAATGTGAGACAGGCTCCGAGAACTGATCTCCGGCTCCCCGAGCCATTCAAACAAATCATTCATTCAAATGGAATATTCTGAGAAACCAGCAGAAGGCGAAAGAGCAGAGTGCAGAGCCTTTAACCCTAACCAGGCTGGTAGTAATTTAAATAATAATTTTTGCATTTGATGTAGTGCCAGATAAAAATGATTCGTGTCTTTGGCTGTTTGTGGAACACTCGTGGCACATTTGCCCACAAAAAACGCAGTTTTGCAAAGCCCTCCTGACTTAAAAGAAGCGAACGATTTTATCCGGGGGAATTGTTGTTGCGATTTTATCTAGGGCTCTGAGATGCCACCTGGTGAGGAGAGCGCTACATAGTGCAAGTTGTTGTTGTTGTTGTTGGCCAGGACACCAGGAGAAACTCCTTTCTTATTCAAACAGTGCCGTGTGAGCTTTACGTCCACCTAAGCAGGCACCTTGGTTTAACGTCGTGTCTGAAGGACAGCACCTCCGACATTGCAGCGCCCTCTATCAAATGAGAGGACTATTGTGATCATTATTATTATTATTATTATTATTATGATTACTATTATTCCTACATTATTACAGTTTAACTCACTCTGTAGAGGTAATTTCTATGGGGGTTTTTTAAGTGATGAAATTTCAGTGGCGATTATGTATTAGGCAGCCAAACACGGCAACCAACTTCCACACAGCAATGTCCCACTGACAACCCAATGGGTGGCAGCCCAATTTGCGCAAGGCAACAGCCCATAAATAGCTGCGGACTGAGTTTTATTTGGGGGATTGTTGACCAGGACACTGCGAGATGCTCCATTCTCTTTTGGAATTTTTGATCCACGGGATTTTTAACATCCAGCTGATCAGGCAGGCGGGACCTCCTCAGTTTTAAAGTTTCATCCAAAGGTAAAAAGGCAACGCCTCTGATGTTGCAGCACTCTCTCCACCAGTCTTGCACCCCCAACTAGCATTGCATTGGAGCGGCAGCTTATTTTACGAGATTCCAAGTCTCGATGCAAGACTTGAACCCGCAACCTTCTGACTAAGGCAAGAGCACTGGCGACTGACACTGAGTATTGTTTTATTGGATGATGACGCTGCTTATTTCGTTTTAAAAAAAGATAATGAGCACAGGACTATCACCGCATAATAGCTGCCATTATCAACCACTGAAATCTATCATTAATATATAATTAATCCTGTTCAGGGCGTAATAGGAAGCGATTAGTTATGCACTGAAGGAGTCTCTGTGTTCTGCCTGTCATTGACTTATCTGCTCCAGCAATTCAATGCACTCATATTTTTGCAATATAATAATAGTAATACTTAGCACCTTTAACATTTAGAGCACTTCACTGGATTTACTGTCAAATTAAGTGACCGTGTATTTTAAGGACAAACGCAGCAGTCAGTTTGCACACAGGAATGCCCCACGACCAGTCACGAAAATCCATGGTCAAATTTACTGGTGGGATTGTTGGGCAGGGCACCGGAAAGCTCCATTCTCTTTACGAATAGAGTTTCTTCTCCCTCCTGGCGTCCTGGCCAACAATCATCCCGATAAAATTGGTCACTCACTTCAAAAGCTGTTTGTGGGACATCACTGTGCATAAATTAACTGCCTCATTCACCCGTAAAATGCACGGTTACTGCACTCTGCAGTGAAATCCTGCAAAGTGAAGTCGCAATTACACGGTAAGACATTATATCAAAATGCAAGGCCAATGAATCATCCCATGAAAAGAACAGAAATCCGTTTGAAAGCAAGCCTTGTTCATTGGGTTTTGGACCAAAGGGATGGATGGATCAATTCCTTTTATTATCACGGCAGCAATAATTATTTCAGTAGATACAATATATATTTTTAGTCTGCCAACGCCTCCTGTCTCCCCCACTCAACACACCCCTCTAGCCCCCTCCCCCCCCCCCCCCTCCCCCCCCCCTCCCCCCATCTCTCTTTCTCTCTCAAGGATTTGGGGTTTGAGAAAAGCCCCTTTTGTGTGACTGTGTGTCAGACAACAGAGGAGCTGAGCTATTGAGCATTGAGCTATCTTCACGGTGCAGTGAGCAGAGGGGAAGGCTTCACTCTTATTACCTGAGGACATTGAAGAAGGCAAGAGCAATTAGTCGGCAGATAATTAAGCAGTGCGGAGTCTGAATACCGCAGACAAATCACTTTCACTTGAGCGTCGCACTGGGGCACACAGAGCATTCATACAGGAACGCTGCTTGTTTTTGCTTAATGAACACACTGACACCTATTCCCCTTTTATTTCCTTTTGACATTTTGCACCTCAATTTCAGCATTGAGCTAACTAACTAACAAGGACAACAGATTATATAGTTCCATATGTTATTTATATGTACATGATTTTATACATGGATATGCATTTTATTTCATATTATGTACAGTATACATATTATATATTAGATATATCTGAGATGTCTCGAAGACATGAAATGCAAGGATTATTATATAGATATATGTATTATCTATATATATATGCATAATTCGTGCACATGTATATAGTTATACATTGCATTACACATTGTTCTATGTATAGAATACATATGCATTGCTATATTCATATTTTATAGTGCAGAATGAGTATCGTTATTTGTTATTAGTGTTGTTGGTGGTGGGAGGGTGGTGGGGGGCGGGGGGATAGGTGGGGCAAATAGAGGAGGAAACTGCCTTTGACTTGTGAGAGGTCACCGCTTGGTTTGCTGACATCTGTTTTAAAACCAGCGGCAGCTTTTGACAAGGTCACTGTTACAGTTGCCGCACTCATCAAAGTTGAACACAAGCGGGGAGAGGGTCAAGATCCTACCCATTGACATAGCCTTGCGGACCATCCAGATTTGGGCAGAATGTAATAATGATATTACATTGCAAAGGTTATTATGGTGATAAGAAAAATTCCTGCATTTGATATAGCATCTCAGTGCAATGCTAAGGGGGATGGCAAGCACTGCATTATCGGAGGTGACATCCTCTGATGAGATATTAATCCAGGCCCCATCTGCCATTGAAGATCCCTTGGACACTACTTGAAAAGAGAAGGGGGTTTATCCTTCATGTCCTGGTCAACAAACCCCTGAATAAAACTGGTCACTCACTCCATGGCTGTTTGTGGGGTATTACTGCGTACAAATCGGTTGCATAGAACCTTTTCTCCTATAACAATATAGTGTTTGGAATGAGGATAATCCATAGTGAGGGATTGTGAGGGATTGGGGGATTGTGCAACTATTTGTTCTGGTGGTTTGTCTACTAGGATGTCCATACACTCGATAGAGATTTGTTAGATATGGAATGCCCTATGTCGAACAAATTCAGGTTATTTTGCACAGAGGATAACGTCTGGTAGTTATAAAGGTTAGCACACACATCTCACAAACAAGAGGACCTGACTTAGATTCATTAGGGTAAATTTCCCTACTCCACGTGCCTCTGTTTGCCTAACAGTAAGTAGAAATCTGGACGTTAATCGATGTATGGATCTCATTCCAGAGGTCATAATCCCTTCAAAAAAAGAAAGAAATAATAATAATTTTGTCACTCAACCCACGACTGTATATGTGACACTGCTGAGCACAATTCGATGCCGTATTTTTCCCACGCAATATAGAGTCAATTCATTTTGCAGTACTATATCAAATGTAAGGATTATTATTATATTATAAAATGCTTGGCTTTTTATGTTAAACCATTCTGAAATGATAATAATCATTATCTTTGGTAAAAGGCCTCATCATCAACAATAACAACAACTTCAATTTATATAGCGCCCTCCACGCTGGACGGCATCTCAGAGCGCTTAAGATCACACGCTTGAGACACCTCAGACACTTTTACTTCATAGTAATAATTGATAATAATAATCCTTTCATTTGACCTAACCCCTTTATAATTGAGACTTCTCAAAGCGCTTGTCAGAATATATTGTAAAGTGGATTTTCTTGAATTTCTTGAAGTTGACTTCAAGGTTCTCACTCTTGTGTTAAAATCCCTCCAGTGCTCTGCCCACCCCTACCTCTCTCACCTCCTATCTTTTCGCAGCATTACCTGCTGCCTCTGCTCTAGTTTCTACGGAAACTCTCTCCTCGTCGGCCTCCCCAGTTCCTCCATTCACAGGCTGCAGGTCATCCCAAACTCTGCAGCCCGTGTACTATCCCGCACCCGCCTCCGCGACCATATAACCCCCACCCTCGCCCATCTCCACTGGCTCCCCATCCTCCAGAGGATCGAGTTCAAGATCCTCGTCCTCACCTACAAGGCCTTGCACGGCCTTGCCCCATCCTACCTAACCGATCTACTCTCCCCCTACAAGCCCACCCGGACCCTCCGTTCAGCAGGACTTGGCCTGCTCCAAGCCCCCCGCCCGAACCGCCCCACCATCGGAGGCCGGGCCTTCAGTTTCTCCGCTCCCATCCTGTGGAATGCCATCCCTCAATCCCTCCGCCTTGTTTCTTCCCTTTCCTCTTTCAAGGCCGGTTTGAAGACTTTCCTCTTCGACCGTGCCTTTTGTTCCCCCCCGAATTTTTCGACCTCCCCTACGTGTTTTACCCCTTCCCGAACACTCCCCTCCCAGCTCGGGTCACACGCCTCCTGTGCAGCGCCTTGGGACGTCCTCCCGACGTGAAAGGCGCTTTATAAGTTTAAGTTGTTGTTGTTGTTGTAGTGTGTCCGTCCGTCCATCCTCTTCCTTGTCCCCTGAATCCTCCGCTCAACCATTGGCGGTCGTGCTTTCAGCCACTATGCCCCAAAACTTTGGAACTCCCTCCCTCAACCCCTTCATCTCGCCCCCTCCTTGCCCAACTTCAGGTTGTGCCTGAAGACCTGTCTCTTCAACCGCGCGTACAGTCATCTTCACCGTCCAACTGGCTCAGCCTCGGGCTCCGCCATTATGAACGGCTCCGAGACGAGGCCTGCGTAGAGGGCGCTATATAAATGCAAACTGTTATTGGAATTTGTGGGTGAAACGAGTTAGTGGCTGTATATTTTGTGGCTGAAGCTTGGCAAACAATTGCGCACAGCAATGTCCCACAAACATGGAGCGATCATTAATAATATTTGAATAAAGCAGCATTGCTTTTGTGCTTCCTTTTACTCTCATACGGAAATGCGACTGCAATCTGCCTCTCGTGGCTGGTTTGGGAGTTGTCGCCGGGTGGGAATCAGCTCCTGTGTTCACCTGCAATTTGCGCAGTCACTACGTTTCATGGTGAGGCTTGCGTCGTGAAAGGCGCTCACTCTATCAGAACCGTGGATAATTATTATTAATGTCAGCAGAGGTACATCCTGATCTGGTACATTCCTGAGTTGAAAGCTGGCCCGCTGTGCAGAGAAGATTTAAATGCTCCACTTCCACAAATGAGCAGAGAGCGAATTGGCTTCAAGGCACACACCTTATGTTCATTGGCACAGTCAGCAGTGTGTTGACGGTCATTCTCCCTCCCCCACCCCCCACACAAAATAAATTATGGCAAATTGGCAGAAAAGCCTGCCTATAATCTCTGCCACAAAACTGCTTGATCAGTAAGCGCAAAACATGCACACAGATTTTTCCTCTCAAGTGTAAGATGGAATCAGGCAACTCTGAAATGGTCTGTCTCTTATATAATATATCAATAATAATACTTCCGTGCGATATAGTGCCTTCCACGTCTTCTAGACATCTCAAAGCTCTTCACAGAATATACTGCAATTGTATTTGTGTATTCTGTGGGGTGAAACGTGGCAGCCAATTGCACAGAGCAGTGTCCCACAGACATGGATTGAGTGAACCATATTTTGTTTTGGAAGGATTTGGAAAGCCCTGGAAAGCAATCCGCCAATCGACTAACAACTGGGTTCCTATTTACTGATGGGTAAACAGAGGCGTGTGGTTGGTGTAAGGAAACTTACTAAAGTTTCACCCCACCCAGGATTCGTAGCCGAGTCTATTCACTTTCGGACCCTAACCACTACACTTCGGGACTCCACTAATAACCACTGGGTTTCTACTTACTGCTAAGAAAACAGAGGTGTGTGGGTTAAGAAAACGTTTTTGCCCCGCCAGTGAATCATACCTGGGACCTCCCGCTTGCCAGCCGAACGCTCTAACCAACAAGCTGCAGGTCTCATTATTGAATTGAGCACCGTTGCCTCTGAGATAGAAGGCTTAAATCGCCCAAGTCAAGACTTGGAACTCACGCAGTCTAGGCCGAATCTCTAATACAGGGCAGAGGGTATTTTGCATTGTCGGCCGTCCTTTGCGTGAGACGTTAAACTGAGGTCTCGTATGCCTCTACGGGTGGATGTTAAAGATCCTGTGGGCGCAATTCCAAAAGAGAAGGAGAGTTTCTCCTCGTGTCCTGGCCGATGATAACGTTCATGTCATGGCTGTTTGTGTGACACTGCTATGCCCAAATTGGCTGCTGCTATTCACCCACAAAACACGCGGTTTTTGCAAGTGAATCCGGCAGAAAATCCTTTGAAGAGCATTGAGACATTTTGCCGCTGTGTTCAAGGTGTAATGTCAAGTGTGAGGATTATTATCATCGTGCCTTAATCATTGCAATAATTGAGAGAATACTGGAATAATTGGTAGTGACAGCGTAACAGAATAATGTAGACCGTTTTCACCGCTAACACAAGACAATGCAACACAATTTAAATTTACACAGCACCTTTCAAGTCGGGAGAATGTGCCAAAGCACTTACCATTCCCGGTTGGGGAACCCGAGTCTGACGAGGAAAAGATAAAAAGTGAAGGAGGTAAAGAGTTATGTCTCGAGATGAACCTTGAATAGTGTGAGGGAGAAACGTTATAATCTTAATGCTTCTTAAATCAGGAAACATTCTGTTTTTAAAGTGCCTGTTTTGATTTAATAATAATAATCCTTGCATTGATATAGCACCTTACTGAGTCATTGAGATATTTTGAAGCACTCCACAGAATATATATTGGATAGTGGATTGATTGCATTTTTTGTGGGCGAAAGACGGCAGCCATTTGCGCACAGCAGTGCTCCACAAAGATTCGTGGATCGAGTGAAAAATGATTTGTTTTAATTTACGTCTACAAAGATCATTGAATTGCAATATGACTGAGCAAAAGTCATTTTAATCTTCAAAGTATTTCGAAAGGAAGCAAAAGATATCCTCTCAATTAAAGTGCAACACGCAGAAACCCATCACCATGCTTAAAAATAGTCAAGTCAGATCTAGAGTTCCATGTCTCCCAACGACACATGGATATTCCAGGAGAATGCGCATTCTCTCCACAGGGGAACGCACCCTGCTTATCTAATTCCAGAGAGCATTAAGCGCAGATTGTCAAGGGGACCCCGAGTGTGTTTTGGGGTGGCTCTTGGAGTCTGACTGGATTGTACACAGAGGCATTGTATAGGCAGAGACACACAGACATACACACACAGACACACATATACAGACAGACAGATACACAGAGGTGCAGACATACAGAAATATACACAGATACACCAACAAACGTATACACACACACACACACACACACAGCTACAATCACTTGTAATTCAGACATTGCTACTTAATTGAATTTCCTAGTAACAGCACAGAGCAGAGCAGAGCACTTTGGAGAAGAATCTGCAGTGTCAGTGCCAGTAATTGTACTTGATTAAATGTATTTATTTTGCGCTTGAAAGGCACCTCTCACGTCCTTTATTCACTGCGATCAGCTAAGCAGAAAACATCCAGGCCAGTCAGAGTGGACAAGGCATTCATAGGTTAGCTCGCGGTTTGAAAGGGGCTGCTGTCTCATCTGTCATTATTTCACCAGCCCTTCATTCTTGTCAATAATAATAATAATAATAATAATACTCCCTGCATTTGACGTAGCATTTTATCACATCTTCAAGACATCTCAAAGCATTTCACAGAATAAAATAATAATAACCATGGCATTTGATATAGACTTGTGTATTGAGTAACCATTTTTTGGGGGGGTGGGGGGGCGTGGGGGGGGTGGGAGGAGGGGGATATTACCCCAGAAAGTGATCCACAATCGACAAATAACAGGGTTCCTCAGTTCTAAATCCGAACGCAAACCAAATATAACCAGAACTCAATAAAGTTCCATTGACTCTTTTGTGCTCAATGAATGGCTTTCTAAACAACTGCGAGCCGAAGAAGACATGTGGTGCCAAACTATATTGCGCTGGATTTTGTGGAACCCCGTAGCTCAGTGGTCAGAACACTTGCCTTACAAGCAAGGGACCCGGGTTTGATTCCAGGCCGGGGGAAACCTTGGGCAAGTTTCCTTACTTCACACACCTGATAATCATCCCTCCAAAAAAAATACAATAATAAATTTATCTTTTCAACCCACGAATGTTTGTGGGACGCTGCTGTGCGCAATTGGCTGCCGCGTTTCACCCACAAATACAGTATACAGTCAATTCACTTTACAGTCGATTCTGTGAAGCGTTTTGAGACGTGAAATGTCTAGAAGACGTGAAATGTGCTTTATCAAATGAAAGGATTATTACAATAACAACAAAATCATACTTGTATAGCAGCTTTCACGTCGGGAGGACATTTTATTGATATCATGTTTATCCCTCCTATGGATGATACTTTCAAACAAAGTCGCTGCCAGGTAGACTTTAAGATCCCATGGCACTATTCATAAAGAGAATTTCTCACAGGGTCCTGGCCAACAATACCCCCGGATAAAAATTGCTTATTCACTTTGGTGAAGCGCTTTTGAGAGGGCATGGTGAGACGCTATATCTAGGATAAGACGAGGATTATTATTATTATTATTATAACTTGTTAAAGAAACAACTGTTACGTGTGTAACAAAAAAGTGAATTTCATGATATGTCTTTCAATAAAAGTAATAATTGTGTGGAACGAAGAATCTCTTGGCTGCGGTGTGCGAGTGAAATCTATTGGGGTAAGTCATTTCCTTCAGGAGATCAGAATGATCGCAAAAACACAAAGTCACTACGCATCACAGTAATTTGTGTGTCACCCTGGCCCAGTGGTAGTGCTCTAGTCTCTGAGTAAAAGGTTGGAATAACATTGTCTAAGTTGACGCTTCAATGCATTGCTGTAAATACTATGCTTCGGATGAGAACGGGGTCCAATCTGCCTGTTTCAGTGGATGTTAAAGATTCTGTAGTTTGATCCCAAAAGAGAAGGGAGTTGCTCCCAGTGTCATGCCCGATAATCCCCCTAAAATAAAATTGGTCAGTCACACCATGGCTGTTTGTGGGACATTGCTGTGCACAAAGTGGCTGCCGTATTTCTCCCACAAAATACGCAAGTCATTCTATTTTGTAGTACATTCTCTGAGGAACTTTGACATGTTAAGGCATTATATCAAATGCCAAAATCCAAGGATTATAAATCCTGTGCAGAGCTCTGAGAAGTCCTCTCAACGTAATATCAAACGTAAGGATTGTTATTAATAGGCAACAGAAAGCAAATGGAGTACAAGTCTAGAAAAATCGTGCAATGGATCTGAGCGTCTGTGAGAATGAGAAAAAAATCTATTTCACTCCCAGAAAGTTGGCCTTGTTTAACCCTCCACACAAATGGTGAAAGTATGTTTCTTTTGATAAAGTAAAACTGTAGCTCTCCATGTGATTTCTTCCTCCCGATCTTCCACATTTGTGATTGTGCACACGCTCATGCACCTCACCTAAGTGATCTTTCTTTACATTGTCGCCAGACAAAATCAGAGGCGGGAGGCATTGTATTGAAGCCTCCATCCGGTCCTCACGAATGACCACACACAGACACACAGACATGCACTCACTCACTCACACACACACACACATTCAGACAGACGGACAAGCACTCACTCACACACACAGCCATGCTCACACATACACACGAACACATACTCACTCACTCACACATACAAACACACACATTCACAAATACACACCGAGAGACATACATTCCCAAATACAGACATGCAGACATATACATGTGCACACATTTGTACATGTACACATGGATACAGATTCTTCTCCCTCCCCCCTTCTCATACACACACCAATTCTGTAACACTGCATAGTATAGATTCTGATTTTCTCTCCTGTCCCATCCGGGTGCTGAGGCCTATTGCAGTTACAATGTTCTGACCTGGGGGCTCGAATTCTCAATCATCTGACCCAGTGGTGAGAGTTCGATGAATATCCTGGGCTTTAGGTGAAACAATAGATTGTGGTGTGATAAACAGAAACGTTTCAAATTGATTATTTGCGCTTTCAATTATTGCGACATCTGGTTTGTACTGTACATCGAACTGATGGTGCGTTGCAACTTAAATGGGCCTTTCCGCTGAGCAAAGTGGTTGGTAACAGTGTCCCGGCCATCAAACCCCCAAATAAAATTGGTCATTCACTTCAATTGGTTGTGGGACTTCGCTGTGTGCAAATTGACTGCTGCGATCACCCCCAAAATACTCCACTTTGCAATATAAATAAATATAAATATGCAAAATACAGCATTTTGGGACATTCTCTTGACATGGAAGGCACTATATCAAATGCAAGGATTATTATTATGGATTTTCACCAGCTAAAACTGCATATCTTGCATTTGAGAACACTTATCTAGCAAACTTTCTGCGGCTTGCCCAGCTAAGACCTCCATCATTGTTAGGGCTTGGGCTTACAGAATTACCAGGATCTGAATAGATGATTCCCCCACCCACAGTCCTGACGAAGGGTTGTAGACCCGAAACGTTGACTCCTTTTACTTTCTCCATGGATGCTGTTTGACCTGCTGAGTTTCCCCAGCAACTTTTGTTTTTTTTCCCCCACCCACAGTGACTGGTCCGCCCTTCCAAGTGCTGACGAAGAGCTAGGCTGACTGTTTTGTCGTCAGCTGTGCCTTGGAATACTGCAGTCCAGCCTGGCTCAGGATCTGGATGACAGAAACTAATGACTTCTAACCTGTCAACCTGTCCGCTCCCTCCACTCAGTGAGCTCTGACACGCTCAACGACCCCCACCTCACCCGTCCCACCAGCGGTGGGCGAGCCTTCAGCCACTCTGCCCCCAATGCTTGGAATTCCATCCCACAATCCCTCCACCTCGCCCCCTCCCGAGCCTCCTTCAATTCCCACCTCAAGACCCTCCTCTTCGACTATGCCATTGGCACCCCCTTACCCCCACTTCCCTCCACCCTCCCCAATCCCGAGCCCAGCTTGAGTCCAAAACACTGACTGCCCAGCTCCTTAGGACGTCCTCCCGATGTGAGAAGCGCTATACAAATGTCATTTTGTTGTTGTGGTTCTTGTTGTTGTTGCTGTTGTTGTTGAGACAGTCAGAGAAGATTGACGTGGTTCTGACATTGCCTTGCCGGCTTCTTTTCGTAGCCAAGAAGACTACAGTTATGACTCCCCAACCCTGCAAGGAGGGTAGGAGGCAGTGAGTGGGGGTGGGCTGGAAGGCGGAGTAGGGTCGGGTGCAGGAATGGACGGGGGGCTGGGGGGTGGGGTTGGGGGTATAATGTGCTGACGTTTTCACTCCATCTTGGATCCTGGGCCGTCTTCATGAAGTGAAAGGCACGATATATAAATGTAAATTTGTATTGTGCTACATCTTTAGAATGAAGTTTCTTGTTACAAAGCCACGATAAAGATTTAACAGAAAGCGATTCCCATATTAGCAGCCGGCATGTACAGAACTCCCATTTTGCTCCTCTTTTTCGAAAGGCCATGCGAAAACGTAACTTCTTGAGAGCTTTTTGTTGAGGGTAAACTTGGTGGATATGATCTTACAATGGGAAAATCCCATTATAAGCGCATATCATTAAAGTCATTACACTTAGCAGCAAAGAGATGTCAGTTTGTCGCCCTTTTTGTAAATGCTGATGCACTGTGCAACTTGAATAAATCAATGGAATCAAGTCATTTTTCATGTCTTAGGATTGATTCGGGACTTGGAACTAAACAAAAACAGTTTCCACCAGTTAGATGCCTCTCCCTCTCTCTCTCTATGGCAGAGGGATGATCATTCTATTTCAGTATTTACCTGTCTGGCATTTGTGACAACACAGGCCAAGATACAAATGGGAAACTCGCACAGTTAGGCATTTGGCTACATAGTCTCTGACTCCAAAAGAGCTCACATGCCTGCACTTCCAGAAGACACAGTCTGCGGTTGAAAGGGAGGTAAATTTGGGAAGAATCTGCTGAAACATGACTTCAGTGAGCAAGTAGTAAATGTATGGAACAGGTTCCCTTTGGGAGACATCGGAATCAGAAAGTGTTAATTAATTCAAGAACAAATTAGAATTTCTGTTAGGAAATCGTGTCTCGGAATATAATATATAGTTTGGGACACAACATGTCACGCAACTGCCAGGATGGTGGAAGGCAAACTGAATGGACCTTTAGTCTTCTTCCACCTAGCAAATTCTTGCGTTCTACACTCACAGAAACAGGCTCAGTGGGAGAACAAGCATTTATATCAGTTGATCGATGGATCTGGTTCTTTGTGGAGGCACGGAGAGAGATGGATGGATGCAGACGGGGAATCATCGAGAAACTTATCTCCGAGTTCCACTTGCCAACTTCAGGCAGACATACATCTGTGTCAGACCATGTCCAGAGGAGAACTGTTGGCAGTGATATCTCTCCTCCATTAGGGACTATGCTTTGCTGTGATCAAGAACCTTTCACCGCCTCGGATGCCAAGTTCTGCTATTTTGTCCGAGGAGCTTGCTTCTGTCAACACCTCCTGGCAGAGGTCAAAGCACCGGGCACACATAGGTCTTCCAGTCATGCTTGCTGAAGAGATGTCGTCTCACTAGTGTGTATCCTATATCTTTCTTGGTCCATTAACAAAGTCCTTTGAGCTTTTTTCCTTTGCTCACTCATCATTCATCCCTCAACCTCCTCCAGCTCCTTCCCAAGTGTGAAGGCAAGTCATATTATTATTAAGGAGCTGACATAAACATTTGATTGATGTTCTTCTGCGAGGGAACATTCTCCACGACAGGTGAGTGCTAATGTTCTGTGTCGTTCGCAGCTCACCAGCTTCACTGTTGTTTATACCCAAGAGAAAGCTGATCAGATATGAAGTGGCTTTGAGCTTCCCTCATGTGCATGTTTGTCTACATTGCTTCTCGGTTTGTTGGCGTTTACAATACTTTGCCTACCACAGCACAGCTTCCTGATGTATTGAGAGACATTCACTCGGGCAATTACCCACTTGGGTGCCAGCCTGGCTCAGTTGGTGGCGTTCTCACCTCTGAGTCAGAAGTTTGTGGGTTTGAATTCACAGTCTTGGCTAATGCAGTGTTGGGGAAGCGTTACATTGTTGAAGGCATGGTCCCTTCGGATATGACATTAAACTGAAGTCCCATCTGTTCAAGTTGGCTTTAAACACCCCCATGGCACAATTGGAATGAGAAGGGAATTACGTTACAGTAACCAGTGAAGCGCTTTGAGATGTCCTGTTGAAGCGATCGCTGCTGTATTAAATGTCTAGAGATACGGTATGTATAATATTCTAAAGGTGTTAATTTCTTTGACCCTTTCTATGAATTCTGATCAATGTTTTGGAGGGCAAGGGGAGGTGGGGGGGTCATGGGGGGTAGTGAGGAAACCTGGGATATTTGCGCAGAACAAATTAGAGGGATAGTGTTTCTGCACCATTTCTCATCCGTGAAAGTGGACAACATGTAAGGTATGCTGTCCAATAGAAAAAGTCCCTGGAAGGAAGACTTAGAACACTCAACTCATCCAACTCCAAGCCCCATCATATCTTTTCTTGAGGTATCTGCCTGGCTCAGTCAGTATCACTCTTGCCTCTGAGTCAGAAGATTGTTCAAGCTCCCATGTTAGGACATTGGTCTGTCCATCAGGTGAGACATTAAACCAAGGTCCCATCTGCCATCTTCCGGTGGATGTTAAAGATCTTATACACTATTCAAAAAGAGAAGGGAGTTTCACGCTCCCGTTGCCCAAGCAGAAAATCCCTCCAGATAATAGTGGTGTTTTACATCATGGCTGCTTGTGACACTTTTCTATGTCCAAGCCGCCTGCCAATTGTATGTACAACACACAGTCACTAAATTGTGTTCTATCAAGTGCAGGACAACTGGTGTCACTCATTCATTGCTATTCCTAGAAAGATTTAAACCTTCACTTATGTCTATTCTATCCACCTTGTGGTGTGATGCGGATTTAAGGACTTTGTCGGAGGTGATCTTTGCAAGGGGCGAGCGCTCGGTGCTTGGCAATGCACTTCATTACAGTGGGATATATGGTCTTGTTGGGAGCAGACAGTCTCTGCAGACTTCCCCCGGGGCGGCCAAAATGTTGAAAGAAAAGACGAACAGAGATAATAATAATAATAATAATAACAATCCTTCCATTTGTGTTTTATAGGACGGCCTATCACATTGTCTCTAAGCGGTTCACGGTATATATGGCAGAGAAATGGATTGATTGTCTAGTGTTGTGGGTGAATGAAGCCTGGCAGCCAATTGCATACAGCAGTGTCCCACAAATAGTTCGTTGGTTGAGTATAGACAAAGAGCAGGGTTTAAAACACGGCTCTGCTCATAATGAATTGCCAAACAGACGAAGAAAATAGCGGCATTAAAAAAAAATCCAGCTTTGTCTGATGTTTTAGTGCCTTCATTACTTCGTTAAGGGAAACTCTCCAGTTAAGAGAGCAGGCTGACAATTTGACTCACTGCATTGATTTTCGCAATGCAGCCGTGATGTGTGTTATTCCCAGCTCTGGGCAACATCAGTTACCTAAACACGGTGAGTTATAACAAGGACTCGGTGGGCAACAGTGCGCTGGGAGGTTGCATGGGTTTTTAAAAGCAGCGATTATCTGTTAGTCAGAGGCAGCTCTGGGTTGTTCAACAGCTCCCACACTAATGAGGCAGCGGGAGGCGTAGCTGCCACAATGGTTATAATAAAAATCCTCGAATTTAACATGTCGCCTTTCAAGTCGTCGAGACGTCTCAAATCAACAGGATTTATTGTACAGTTGGCACACGTTTTGCGCACAGCAATGTCCCACAAACAGCCATAGAGTGAGCAAACAACTTTATGTGGACAGGTTGTTGGCCAGAAGAATGGGTTGAGCCGATTGTCAAGTATCTTCAGCATTGAATTGGATGCACTGGATGGGTCAATAGCGCCTCGCTCTGATCCCTTGTGGGGGCCGAATCCACCAAAGATTTTAGTCTCCTTTAGTCTTTAACCCCCCCACCCCACCCACTGCTGGCCCATTTTGCTGGTCACTCAGTTGCTTTTAATCGATCTGCACTGTGACAGTGGTCTGTTAAACTGCGACGCAAGGCAAGAATGTGGAGCTCTCAAATGCACAAACAATAATAATAATCCCTGCATTTGATGTAGTGCCTTATCTTTTAGGATCCTGCAGCTCAGTGGTTAGAGCACTCACCTCGCAAGTGGGAGACCTGGGTTCTATTCTTGGAAGGGTGAAAAGTTTCCCTACTCCACGTACCTCTCTTTACCTAGCAATAAGTAAGAAACCTGGTTACTAGTTGATGGATGGTTTTTCCAGCGATGATAATTCCTAAAAAAAAAAATCCAAGATTGTCAAATGCAAGGATTGTTATTATCTTGTCATCAAGACGCTCTCAAAACGTATTTTTTGCGGGTGAAACACATCCAATTTGCGTACAGCAGTGTCTTCCAAATATCTGTGGAGTGAGCAACTGATTTTATTCGGGAAAGCGTCTCTCCCTTTGTGTCCTTAGTTGGCCAGGAGAGACACTCCTTCTTCTTTTTGATCTTCAATGTCCGCCTGAAGGCAGACAGTATGGTGGCTCAACTTCTCATCTGAAGGACTTAGTGTACTATAGGGTACAGTGTCTGCATGTTGAATAGGCCAATATGGCAATCTGTTTGCGTGCAAACAATCACAGAGAGAGTGACCGATTTTACAGAGCTGAATTTAGCAAGGGCCGCATTACGAGAGACATCCTTCATATCCTCTGCCTTTGTTACATGGACATAACAACAGATAAAATCACTTTCAAGGGGTAAGCGCTCGCCCATCAATAAATAAGTATGACTTGAATTTGATATGCTGTCCAGTCAAGTAGAAACATCTCGGAGGCCTTCACACAACAAGCTACCTTTGAAGTGTAATTGACTTACTGAGTAGAGGCACCGGCAACAACGAGATGAATGACCAGCTCAGATTTACTTTGTGCTGCGTTTATGCAGCCCGTTGGGCAGGCATTTGGACCTGCTGTGATTATACTGTCTTTATGTTGGGTGGGTTAGCCGAGTTTCTGACATATGTAGAAACCCATCACCCATCAAACCCAACTCCATCCCACCCTACACCTGGATATCCCAGAAGTAGATTGTTGCAACGGAGTGCACACTCTCTCCCTGGAGTGATGCATCCATCTGATCTAATTTTGGAAGGTATTAGGCGCAGGTTGGCAGGAGCCAAGGCTTGGGGACCCCACTGTGTGTATTGGGGTAACTGCTGGAGTCTAACCAGCTTCAACTACATAATTGTTACCTAAACACAGTGGGTTATAACAAGGGCAACAGTGCACTGGGATGTTGCATTGCTTTTTAAAAGCAGTGATGATCTGTTAGTCAGAGGCAGCTCTGGGTTGTCATTGATAGCACTGCCTGGCAAGCTTTTCCACTGCTTGTCCAGCTAGGACAGTTCAGAGCATTGCTGCACTGTCAGAGGTGCCGTCCTTTCAATGAGATGTAAATAATAATCCTTGCATTTGATATAGCGCTTTTCACGTCTTCTAGACGTCTCAAAACACTTCACAGAATATACTGTAAAGTGAACTGACTGTATATATGTGGGAGGGTGAAACACGGCAGCCAATTGCGCACAGCAGCGTCCCACAAACGGTCGTAAATTGAAATGACTAATATATGATTGTTTTTTTTGAGGAATTATTATCAGGCTGGTGGAGTAAGGAAACTTGCCCAAGGTTTTGCCCTGCCTAGGAATTGAAGCCAGGTCTCTCGCTTGTAAGGTGAGGGGCTCTAACCACTGAGCTGCGGGACTCCATGTTAAACCCAGGTTGAGTCTGCCTGTTCAGGTGGTCATTATAGATCCTGTGACGCTGTTCGAAAAAAGATGGGAGTTTCTCTCTCCCTGTGTCCTGGCCAACAAAAGCCCCCCAGATAAAAATTGGTCATTCACTCCGTGGCTGTTTTGTGCGACATTGCTGCGCAAACTTGCTGACGCATTCACCCCAAAATAGCCGGTATACTTTACAATAATATCCTGCGAAGCGCTTTGAGACATTTTGAGGATATGATAAGACTCTGTTTCCAATGCAAGGATTATTCTTCGGATGGGACGGTCCCCGCTAGGTCCGTTCAGGTGGATGTAAAAGATCATATGACACTATATGATGCTAATGTGATGGAAGTTTCTCACTCCTGGAGTCCTCGACAACAATTCCCCCAAATAAAATTGGTCACCCACTCCATCCATGGCTGTTTTGTGGGACATTATCGCCTGCAAACCGAACACCACGTTTGTCTGAAAACACGCCACCGATAGTTCAGAGTGAAATCTTGTGAAGCGATGTGAGACGTTTCGAGGATGTGATGAGGCACTGTATCCAATTCGAGGGTTATTTATGAAGTAGCTTAAATGTGGCACTAAACAGCACGCCGCATTGGAAATCCTTCTGTCACACAGTACAAGAGTGCGGAAAGCAATCTGACTGCAAATCCTTGTCTCATTATTCTTTAATTGCTGTTGTGCTGCTTTTGGCTAATGTAGTTTCGGAGAATGACTAGGATTTGCTTTTCTCTCATGTAATTTTCATGTGGAAAGTTAAACAGTGTTTAATTCTGGCTGCAGTTTTATGATTACGTGAAAGCACAGACGAGAGAGCTCCAGTCAGCATTGGCAGGCGATAATAATCATAATCCTTGCATTTGATATAGCATCTCATCAACTTTGTCGAGACATCTCAAATCGCTTTACAAAATATGCTGTAAAGTGAATTGACTGTGTATTCTGAGGGCAAAACTTGGAAGGTATCTGTGCACAGTAGAGTCTCATCATGGAGTGACCAAATCTATATATATTTTGAAAGCCTTATTACTCCCGGAAGTGATCCCCCAATCAACTGACAATCGGGTTCCGACTTACTGCTAGGTTAACAGAGGCATGCGGAATAAGGAAGGTCCTCTAGCTTGTGAGATGCATGACCTGAACAATACAGTGCAGAGCTCCAATACTCAAATACTTCCTTTGGACCAGAATGTCATTTGAGACAAAAGGAGACACTTTTATCATAATAGATAATTACCATTAAAAGCTCTTCATTTGATGGAGCGCCTTATCTATCTTGGGATGTTCCAGCATCTCAGGAAGTCCTCCCCATGTGAAAGTGGCTCTATAAATGTAATTTTGACGTTGATGTATTTTGTGTTGTTGTTGTTCTCCTGACTTGAAAGGCGCTAGACAAATATAATTGTTGTTTTTTGTTATCTCTTTTGGTAGAGACATCCTAAAATGCTTCACAGGATATACTGTCAAATGTAGCAGCTGTGTATATTGTAGGAAGCGAATGCGGCAGCCAATTTACAAACAGCAGCGTCTCACATACAGCCATGACAAATTTTAACCGGGGAATTGTCGGCCAGGGTACTGAGAGAGAGAACAATTCCCACAGCGCGGGATCTTTAACCTCAACCTACTCCCCTTCAACCCCTACATGCTTCCCCTTGGTGACATTAGCCGCAAACATGGGGTAAATTTTCACATGTGCGCGGATAACACCCAACTGCATCTCTCTGCCTTCCACTCTCGGTTCCACGAAAACTGACGTCCTAGCAACCGACTCAAGGCCTGGATGAGAGACAACTTTCTACAGTTGAATGTCAGCAAAAACCGAGGTCCTCCTGATTGGCTCACTCCAGCGTCTCCGCACCCCAGGCACTGGCGGCATCAGCATCCAGAGACGCACACTCCACCTAACAACCATTCAGGAACCTGGGTGTCTTGTTTGACCCCGAACTGTCCTTTCTCCTCCATATGCATGCCATGACCAGGATTGCCTCCACCACCTCTGCAACATTGGCCGACTCCGCCACCGCCTCACCCCTACGGCCGATGAAATCCTTACTCGTGCGTTTGCTACCTCAAGGCTCTACTATGGCAACTCCCTCCTTGTCAGCTTCCCCAATTCTTCCCTCTACAAGCTGCAGATCATCCCAAACTCTGCAGCTCATGTCCACTCTGTACAAGGCTCCGCCATCACCCCCACCGTCACCCAGCTCAACTGGCTCCCTATACCTCAGAGAATAGAATTCAAGTTCTCACTTTCAAGGCGCATCACGACCTTGCCACCTCCTATCTCTCTGACCAGCTGACCCCCTATCAACCTGTCTACTCATTCCATTCAGCAGGCTCCGGCCTGCTCCATGTCTCCTGCCCTACCCTCAGTGGTTGGGCTTGCAGTCTCTGTGCCCCCATCCCACAATCCCTTCGCCTTGGGACGCTCTATAAATGTAATTTTGTTGTTGTTGTTTTTGCTCCTTCCCTTGCCTCCATCAAGATCCTCTTTTTTGACCATCATTCGGCTGTCATCCTACATCTCTGCCCTGCCTCACCCCAAACCTGAACCTCCCACCTTCCCATGCTTGTTTCCTAACTCCTGATTGTTCAGCACCTTGAGATGTCATACCACTCTTCAAGTGTAATTGTTGTTGATGTTTAACATCCACCCAAACAGGCAGATGGGACCTTGGTTTAATCCAGACCTTGATGTCCATCAAAAGGACATCACCTGCACCAAGACAATGCAATGCTCCCCCAAAGCCTGTATTGGAGCTTCAGGCTGTAAAAAAAAAACACCCAACTCTATTCTCTGCTATCTAAACAGCTTGGCAGACTGCGGGTTGCTGCGTATGACATATGACATATATCACGTATGACCCGTGCGCACACACACGCACGCGCACACACACATCTCACTTGCTCACGAGTGCACGTTTTAGGAAGGGATTGATTCGCCGAGGCACCCAGATAGGTAAAGGCATGCACCTGATAAAAGACCGAGGGAGGAGAGGAAGCAAAGCAGAAAAGAGTGAAGAGCAGGCGGAATAATGAGGACGTATGTGAACAATACGCAGAAGCTCAGTTACAGACACTCTAATTAAGAAGCACATTCCGTGATGCATTATTCATTTACGCCAACACAGATCTGCTCGGTGCCTGTTTTGATGGTGTAACACCTCGCACGTATGTTTTCCAACCCACCCCCACCCACCGTAAACCCCCCACTCCCCTCCCCGTTCACTCTTCTGCATTTGCAAGTGATTCCTCAAACCTGCAGGCTCTGCAGTGGTGAGAACGCACCTTATTAAGCAATGGCTTGATCATATTTTACAAAATTAAGCCACGGATCGCTGATTCCATTCACACTTCCCTCAAGTGTGGGATTCACACAAGGGTGTTTATATTAATAATAACAACAATAATCCTTCCATTTTCATGATAGGAAGGCGCCCTTCACAAAGTGTGATAATAAAAATTATAATAATGATAATAATCCTTGCATTTGATATAACGCTTTGTCAAGTTGTTGAGACGTCTAAAAGCGCTTTACAGTAAGCCAGCACTTATTATCACCCACTTTCCTGGCAATGTTTGTGTGAGTGTATCTATATATATATATCATATATATATATATATATATATGACAGTAGAGTCCTGTAGCTCAGTGTGTATAATACAATTTTCTCCTTTGTGAGAAATCACCTCACAATCGGGAGACATGAGTTCGATTCCTGTCAGGTCAGGGCGAAACCTTGGGCAAGTTTCCTTACATCTGATAATAATCCCTCAAAAAAATAATAAATTGGTTATTTTCAATCCACAACTGTTTGTGGGACACTGTTGTGCGCAATTCGCCCATGAAATATACAGTCAATTCACTTTGTATTCTGTGAAGCGCTTTGAGACGTCTGGTAGACATGAAAAGCACTATATCAAATGTAAGGATTATTATTATTATCTACAGGCTACACTGTAAAGTGGATTCACCTGTGCATTTTGTAAGCAAAATGCAGCATCAAATTGTGGACACTCAGTAATGCACAGTCGTGATTTCATTTGGGGGATTGTTGGTTAAGACATTGGGAGAAACTCCATTCTCTTTTTTGAATAGTGCCACAGGATCTTGAGCAGCCCTTAGCAGGATTAAACGGCAACCGTGAATTTTGTAGATGAAATAAGTGGCAGCCAATTTGCATATGGCGACATTTTGCAAACAGCCTTGTGAATCGATCAAGTGAGCGATCGGTTTTTATCCAAGGGATCATTGTCGGCAATACCGGGAGAAGCTCTCTTCCCTTTTCAACTAGCGCCACAGGATCTTTAACAGCCGCCTGAACAGGCACAGGTTCAGCCTCAATAATAATGACTCATCTGAGGTACGGCACCTCCGGCAATGCATTAATAATAATAATAATCCTTACATATTGATGTAGCACTTTTCATGTCTTCTCGACGTTTCAAAGCGCTTCGCAGAATGCACTGTAAAATTAACTCATTGCATATTTGTGGGCAAAACACGGCAGCCAATTTCACACAGCAGTGTCCCGCAAACAGTCGTGGATTGAAATGACCAATTTTTTTTGAGGGATTATTATCAGCTGTGTGGAGTATGGAAACTTGCCCAAAGTTTCGTCCTGCCTGGAATTGAATGTAGGTTCTAACCACTGAGCTGAAGGACACCATTAGAGTTGCCAAGACTGAGTGAATGCAAAGATCCAATTGTGGGGATTGAATCCACAACCTTGTTGACCCAGAGGTCAGAGAGAGTACAGCTGACTGAGCCAAGCAGTTTCTCCAAATCTTTGGCCAGCTCTAAATCTGATTAGAGCTCTCACCTGGCAAGCGAGAGGACCTGAGTTCAATTCCTGCAGGAAGCTCAATCAATTATAGTAAACAATCCTTACATTTCAGATGTGCCAAAGTGCTTCACTGGAGACAGTCTAAAAGTGACTTTGCTCACAAACGCAGTAATCAATTGGCCGAGAGGAGCACGTTTAACTTCTCACCGCAAAGTGATGCAGTGCTCATCCCAGCCTCACGCTGCTGTACATGAGTTCCAAGTTGTGAGGTGGGAACAAACCCACAACCTTCTGACTCAGGTCAGAGGGCTAGCAAGTAAAAATAGAAAAGTTAGTACTGTAATAGCATTTGATATAGCGCCTATCACGTCTCCGAGGCCTCTCAAAGTGCTTCACGGAATAGAGTGAATTGACTGTATATTTTGGAGGGGAGAATGTAAGCCAGGCTGACACACACTGAGCCGAGTTGATATATAAATGCAAGTTGTCGTCGATTTTCCTGTGTGCCAACTGCGGTGATAACTAGTTACTTTGGAAAGCCAACGTGAGTTAGCTGAGCCCAGTGAAAATCCACCCCAGCAGAGCCTGTTGACGTTTATATATATATACACACACACAAATGTGTATAAATAGCAAGACCGACTCTGGAAAGGTCTTAAAACTATTATCCCAACATCTGATGCATGTCGTAATTGGATTCATCAGTTAAAATGGTCAGGTACCTATGTTAATTTACTGAGGAACCACAGGGGGGCTGAACTTCAGATTCAGTAATGATAAAACTCTCTGTAGTATTCTGCATGGGGCGGGGGAGAGGATGGGTGGAAAGCAAAGGTTTCATTTACTCAGAGCCTTGAGTGAGAAGCACCGCGGAGATTAACTGTAATGTGTAAGTCATCATACGCTGGCTTCCCCACTGTGTAAGGTATAAAAAGAGGCAATAAGCCAGTAATTGCCAAGAGTTATCCAACTGAGAGATTCTCCATAATTACTAGTTATATAGGAGGTGTATGGCTCTGCGTTGTCCTCTCCTATTTGTCTCGAGGTAATTTCTTTAACCCTTTCATCGCTCTGCCAGAGACTTTTAGCGCATGGCAGTCCTATAGCGTATTGGTTAGAGCATTCGCCTGGGCAGGGCAAAACCTCAGGCAAGTTTCCTTACTCCAATGCTGCTGTTCACCTAGCAGCTAGTAGGAACCCGGTTGTCAGTCGATTGGCAGGCCGCTTTACAGGGGGTAATAATCCCTTAAAAAATATACGAATAATGATTTGACCACTCAATCCACCACAGTTTGTGGGACACTGCCGTGCACAATTGGCTGCCAAGTTATGACCACAAAATGTACAATCAATTCACTTTGCAGGACAGTATATTCGGTGAAAAGATTTGACATGTCTCAATGACGTGATAAGACTCTGCATCAGATGCAAGGATTTTTAAATTTATATGAAAACCAAGTGAAAAGTATTGTGATGTCTCTTAATTTTTCCTGTCCCAGCTTGTGGAGCTGTGACGTGGAGTTTCATAGACATAAAAAGGCCATTCGGCCCAATTAGTCGGCGCAGGTGATCACACTCCACTCTCTGCTCATTCTAGTTGACTCCTCACTACCCTCCCCCACCCCTCCGCTCCTCTGCTCTCCCACCCCTCCGAAACACACTGATCGGCTTGTGAGCCTGGCTCAGTGGGTAGCGCTCTTGCCTCCGAGTCAGAAGGTTGTGGGCTCCACATCGTCTACGTTGACATTCCGATGTAATGGTGGAGGGGGTGGGGGGGGGGGTTCTTGCATTGTGGGAGATGCCAACATTCAGGTAGTTGTTAAACTGAGGTCCCACTTGCCTGTTGAGATGGATGTTAAAGATCCTGCGTCACTATTCCAAAAGAGAAGGTGATTTCTCAAAGTGTCCTGGCCAAATATCTCGAAATAAATTGGTCATTCACTTCACGGATGTTTGTGGGAATGTTGTGTGCACAAATTGGCTGCCACATTTCGCCCACAAAACTGCCCTGCACAGTAAACCCTGTGAAGGGATTTGAGAAAGTCTTGACAATGTGACGAGGTGTTACGTTAGAAGTCGAATTATCTTCATTAATTATCATAATAATAAGTCCAGCTTTGCAACACGTCATCCACCTGAGTGTGACTCATTCAATGGGGCAGAACAATCATTGCCCCCTACCCTATATCACTCCCCCTCCCGCCCAGCCCCAGCACCCACCCCGCCTCAATGGTTTCTCCCCAATAAACAGTGCGGATATTTGTGACCCTGCTCTTGACAAAACAAAACCAAAACCAAAAATTTGCTCTTAAATAAAGCGATGGGTTTGTATTGCAGGCAACGGGGGTAAAAGCACGTCTCCCAGCCAAAACCCAAGCCCGAGAGAAGCCAAATCCAGACCGCAAGCTCTCACTGCTTCTCCCTCCCTCTGCCCAGTAGTAAAGTGAGACCTTGGATTGGAACCAAGTTTCCATTTTCCTATATGGGAAACATTTCGAGCTCCTCCAACCCGAGTCAGTGAAGTTCCTAGAGACTTCCATATCACCCTCATCTTTCCCTCCGCACACTGACTATCGTTGTAAGCTCATTTTGATCCCAGCGAATGAGTTTCTTCCTGGTGTCCTCGCCGACCATCCCAAAAATCAATCCCGATCCTTACGCGGCCCCGATCATTTTAACCTTCGCCTTTCTCCACTGCCTCCCCATCCCCCAGAGGATAAAGTTCAAAATCCTGGTTCTCACTTGCAAAGCCTTCCACGGCTTTGCTCCTCCCCACCTCCATTGTCCTGCTAGTTCCTTGCAGATCTGAGCGCTCGCTCCGCACAAACTGTTGTTGTTGTTAAGCACTTCAAGACATCCCGCTGACACGAAAGGCGCAGTATGAATGCAAATTGTACTGTATTGGATTTCAAACATATTAGCCAATTTAAATGAATCAAAATATCTTTGCCATCACAGCAGCTCTATACTTTGAGAGGTTTAATAAAAAAGAGACTCTAATGATATAAAATTGTCTCTCCCCTAAACAAATCTGCCTGCTCCATTACTCTCCTCCATGATTAGCAATGCAAATGCATTTATGACTACAGTTTTCCCAACACCAGCTAACCGACACATTATGCAAAAGAACACTCCAGCAACGACACAGTGGGAATTAATTAATGTGTGTAACTATCTTGCTTGTTTTATGCAGCCGCAGCTTCCTTCAACACAACAAAGAATTACAGTGTATAATGGGCTCCAGACAGAGCAAGCGTGTCAGCCTGACTCAGTGGCGGCAGCCTCGCTTCTAAGGCTGAAGGTAATGGGTTCAAGCTCCAACTTCTGTGAACATCACTCCAGCCAGTGCTGGGGGGTGAGTGCTAAATTATCGAAGACGCTGCCCTTTGGGTGAGACATTAAATCATCTGCCTGTTCAGGTGAACGGAAAAGATCTGGTGGCACTATTTGAAAAGAGAGAAGTTCCTCTCTCCCGGTGTCCAAGGCCGACAATTTCCCCCAGATAAAATTGATCGCTCACTATTTGTGTGACGTTGCCTCTGTGCAAGTTGGCCGCTGCGTCTGGTCCATAAGATTCATGGCCTCTCCACTTTACAGTCAATTCTGTGAAGCGTTTTGGGGCAATCCTCTCAATGTGAAAGGCGCTGTACGGGAACGCGAGGATTTTAATTCTCATATTATTGTTAGAATCATTAAGGTCCGGCACTCGCCTCTCACACCTGTTACAATTGGCTTCGAGAGCAATTGGATCTGATCCGCTTCAGATTAAATAAGAGGATGAATGTTCAGCCCTTTGAATGCGGAATTAATTCCACCAGCTACAAGGGAAGCTGAATGACTTACGAGTGTCAAACTCCTGAGATAATCCTGTTACATTTCGACAGATGCAGTAAGTAACAGCGTAATATCAATTACCCTGCTCATCTCCATAGGGCTGCCGCAGAATATCACTTTAAAGCAAATGTGTGCTTTTATTAAGCAGCTTTATTTGATTCTAATAGCGATTACTGTTAGCGGCGTTCAGCCATCATATTAAAGTTGTCTTCGCCTACTGCTGTTACAGATCAGGAGTGAGTACGCCAGGCAAATATTTTATTTGAATTATTTAATCATATAATCCGTTTAAAATTTCCGCAGATAGGATTCGATGGCGCTGTGTGAATATTTCAAACACAAAGTATCCTACATGTATGCGTACAGAATTCAATGGTGGCCTTGCGATAGAGACACGTGAGGGTGATCAATTTGGACCGACCATGCTGTGTTAATTGTACTGATGTCAACAACAACAACAACAACAACAGCACAGGACTGTGGGATGGAGTTCCAAAGAGAGGAGGCAGAGAGGTGGGAGACATGGAGCAGCCCGGAGCCTGCTGAGTGGAGGGAGGGAGTGGACAGGTTGACATGTAGTCAACAGGTCAGATATGATGAGGATTTTGAATTCTATCCTCTGAGGGATAGGGAGCAAGAGGAGTCAGGTGAGGGTGATAGGTTCACGGAGCCTGTTGCGGGAGAGGACATGAGCTGCAGAGTTCTGGATGATCTGCAGCTTGCAGAGCAAAGAATTGTGTAGGTAGATGAGGAGACAATTTCCATAGCCAAGCCTTGAGGTGACGAATGCATGTATGAGGACTTTGGTGGCCTGAGGGATCTGAGGCAGAGTGGGTCATGGCACGGATATAGGGAAGAAAGGACATTTGAGGGTCAAAGAATATGCCCAGGTTCCTAACTGGCTGGTGAGGTGGAGTCTGCATCCGTTGATGCTGACGCTGCCAGTACCTGAGGTGTTGAGGTGCTGGTGCAAGCCTTGCTGACATTCAGCTGTTGGCTCTCATCCATGACTTGATGTCAGACGCAGTCTTTCAGAACGTCAGTTGTCTTGGAATCGAGGATGGGGGCAGAGAGATAGAGTTGGGTTAATGTATCAATGCAAAATGTGTCAGCGCATCTGATCCCATCCCTCCAAAACACTGATCCTACCATTACCTTCATCCCTTATCTGGAATCCTCTAGTGTAATGGTTAGAGCCAAGTGAGAGGGCCTGGGTTTGATTCCCATTTGGGGCAAAACATTAGACAAGTTTTCTTACTCTACATGTCTCTGTTTACCTCACAGTAAGTAGGAACCCGGTTGTAGTCAATTGGCAGATTGCTCCAGAGGTAATAACTCCTGAAAAACAATGGTCGCTCATTCCACACATGTTTGTGGGAGCAGTGCTGTGCGCAATTGGCTTCTGGGCTTTGCCCACAAAATATACAGTCAATTTCACTTTACAGTATATTTTAGGAAGAGCTTTGAGGTGTCTCACTGACATGATAAGGCCCGGTATCAAATGCGAGGATTATTATTAGTAGTAGTCGTGTTAAGCCTTTTGAGACGCCCTGCAGATATGAAAGAAGAAAACACGTAGATGCAAATCGTATTATGTTATACTGGCTCCCAGTGTGGGCGTTTCGGATTCCTGACTGTAGAATCTTGTTATTAAACCATTCATCTGGTACGAGCTGTCTCGTCCCAGGCAGTTCAGCAAATGTGGATGTCTGAACATCGAGGGGCCACTGCAGCCGTGTTTTGCGGAGGTTTGGGTGATTTAAGGCGTCTGGACCTTATCGGGGGTAAGGATCTGGCCCTGACTGTGAGTATCCTTTGGCAGTTGAGCGGAGTGAACGTGTCTGTCTGTCTGTGCTCTCTCCCCGGTGGGTGAGGACAATCAGACAACGCTTCCAAGTACCAGAGCTTGTCTCGGCAGAACTCTTTAGCTCCAGTCGAGCCTGTGAACCCCTCGAATCCACTGCTAACCTCCAACTCGCTCTCCCACCAAATCGCGTCATTGTGCCAAATAGAGCAACGCCCGCCCGCCATGTGTCTGAGCGTTTTCAGTTGCATGTAATTTAAAAAAAAAACAATTTCCCCTTCAAGGTGATTTATTGCACTGTTACTATAGACCTCATAGACGAGGACACTTAAAGAAGCCTTACGGAATAACAGGAGATAAGATTTAGTGCCGTTCGGCGATAAAGGGATGTCAGGAGAGACAAATCAAGGGTAAAATATTCCAATTAAACATTACTTTAAGGTGAAAGTAGATATGTACATCTGAAGAAACCTCAACTTTACACAAACTCGTTTTATTGCCGGTGTTCAGTGGCATGTCAAAACAATGTAGGGTGCCAGCAATTATACCATATTAATAAGGAGGTGAAGACAATGGATCTATATTGGACATCCATGGTGTAATGTGTTCCTGGTCACCTTTGTTCACATTTATCGCTAGGTTTTGTAGAATAACAGGCAAAATTAGGATATCAAATGCGTAATACTTTCATTTGAATTTTTATTTTTATCCCTGATTTGCTTAGGCTGGTTTCCTTATTTCAATTGCCTCTGTTTACCTAGCAGTAAGTAACTTAACATGGTTGTTAAGTTAATCGGCGGAATGCTTTTTGAGAGTAATAATCCTTTCAAAAAATAATAAAGTAGTCATTCAATCCATGACTGTTTTTGGGACAGGGCTGGGTGCAATTGGCTATCACTTTTTACCCACAAAATGCACACTCAATTCACTTTACAGTATATTTTGTGATGCGCTTTTAGACATCTCAATGACTTCATGAGACACTACATCAAATGCAAGGATTTAATATTATTAGTAATATGCACAGTCACCACTTTTATTTTACAGTAGATTCCTGTGAAGCGCTTTGAAACATTCCCGTCCCCCCACCCACCCCCAATCCTATGAAACAAAGGATTACTAGTGTTTCAATGTAAGCAATGATTATTATATCAAACTCAAATATGATTTCTTCTTGATCAGAGGTCAGAATTTCTTACTCCATTGGTTCCTAAGAACCATTGTCTTTAAATTTATGTTAGTGTATAACGTTGGAAAATTCTTACATATACTCTTAGTTTACAAACAGGTTTTATACAGGACTTTATGAGTTCTCCACACTCGAGTTAGAAAATCCAGCTTCTACAGTAATAGCACAGTGACTATACAGTTCTATAACTGATAATAATAATAATTATTGCATTTAATATAGCTCTTTTCACATTTTCTGGATGTCTCAAAGCGCTTCACAGAATATACTGTAAAATGAATTGACTATACATTTGGAAATGCAAAGCCAATTGCACACAGCAGTGTCCCACAAACAACATGGATTGATATGGCCAGTTTATTACTTTCTTGAAGGATTATTATCAAGCGAACGGAGTAAGGAAACTTACCCAAGGTTTTGCCTTGCTGGGAATTGAATCCAGGTCTCTCACTTGTGAAATGAATGTTCTAATCATTGAATGCAACAGGACTCCAGGAGGTATTGAATTTCTAAGGTCTGGATGGTCTCAATATATTGAAATGACTGTAACATCAATAACTCAATGACAGGATCAATAACTTGGTGATACAATCAATAACACAGTGACAGTGACAGAGAATAATAATAAGAATTATTGCATTTGATATAAAGCCTGATCATTGTGTTGAGACATCTCAAATCACTTGCCAGATATTCTGTAAAGTGAATCGACTGCATTTTCGGGGTGAAACGTGGCAGCCAATTGTGCAGAGCAGTGTCCCACAAACAGTGTGGATCAACGTAACAAAGTGACACAATCGATAACCCAGTGACACCATCGACAACAAGGTGACAGAGTCAATAGCACATCAATGATAATTAGTGTAAATAATCACAGTGACAGGATCAATAACCATCGACCCGCCACAATTGGCTTTGAGCCCAACCGTTCTGACAAAATTGAGGGGATTCCCTATAACCAGATATTAATGAGGATGGAATTTCAAACACCGTGATAATATCCACTGGGATCAAATATAAATAATTTATTAGGTTTTTTTCACCCCATGATTTTAACAGACCAAATTCCATTCGTAAAAGCCTAGAAGCTGACAGCACAGAAGGGGGTCATTCAGCCCATTGTGCCTAGGACGGCTAATGAAAGCGCTATCCAACTTGTCTTGCGCACCCCTGCTCTTACCTTATAGCCCTGCAAATGTTTCATGTGGAGAGTCAATGAATGAATGAATGAATCAATCAATCAATCAATCAATCAATCACATCGATATCACAAAATGAGAGAGGGAGAGAGAGAAAAATACTTTATATGGAGTATAAAACAATCTGTGGGACAATAAATAAATAAATTTACTGAATCCACGACTGTTTGTGGGATACTGCAGTGCATAATTAGCTCCTGCGTTTCTTCCACAAATATACAGTCAATTCATGTTGCAGTATTCTGTGAAGCGCTTTAAGACGTCAAGAAGACGTGAATAATGCTGTATCAAATGCAAGGCTTATTATTATTATGCACTTCCTTGTCCTATGCCGATACCTCTATCCTTCACATACCTGTTTCCCTCTTGAAACCCATATTAGACTCCATCTCTACCACCTTACTTGGCAGGGTATTCCACTTCGCAAGAACAACAACGATTGTACTGATTTGCACCTGAGCTGCAGGTTCGTTACAGAGAGGGGTGGAGGGCACAATGGGGCTGGAGGAGGGAAGATGACAACAAGAAGAAAAGTACATTTATAGAGCATTTATGACAGAAGGTACAGTCGAAAAGGAGAGTCTTGAGATGGCCCTTGAAAGAGGCAAATTAATACAATACAGGTAGACCTTGCTTAACGTTGCTTCAGTCAACGTTGTTTCATTATTACTTTGCTGATACATACAGAACATATATTAATTTAATGTTGTGACATTCGCTATTACTGTACATCGTTCGCGCGGGCGGAAACAAATTACTTTGGCTAGCGCAGGCATATATAGACGCTGAACGTCCACTTGACATTGTTTCGGTTAAACTCAAACTTTTCGTGAATGCAACTGCAATATTAAGTGAGGACCACAACAACAACTTCAATTTATATACGGACAGCGTCTCAGAGCGCTTCACAATAGTGGATCCCGGGACCGAGCCAGGGGCAGGGGATAGAAAGGTGACCAAAGGCGCGGTCGAAGAGAAAGGTCTTCAGTTGAGACATGAAACTGAGAAAAGAGGGGGCGAGGCGAAGGGAGTGAGGAAGGGAATTCCAGAGCCTTGGGACATAGTGGCTGAAGGCACGGCCGCCGAGGGTGGAGCGGAGGATTGAGGAGACATGGAGGAGGCCAGACCCGGTGGAGCGGAGGCAGCGGGAGCTGGTTTGAGGAGAGAGGAGGTCAGAGAGCTAGGGGGGTGCAGAGGAGTGGAGGGATTTGAAGACAGGGGTGAGGATCTTGAAGTCGATCCTCTTTGGGATAGGGAGCCAGTCTGGCAAGGACTGGGGTAATGGGGGAACGAAGTTTGGTGCGGGTGAGTTTTGAATGAATTGGATTTTATGGATTGTGGCGGAGGGGAGACCGGAGAGGAGGGCGTTGGAATAGTCCAGCCGTGAACTGACGAAGGCGTGGACCAGGGTTTCAGCGGCATTTGGGGTGAGGTATTGCCGGAGACGGGCAATCCGTCGGAGGTGGAAGAAGACCGTGCTGGTGAGGGACCGGATGTTGGGGCTAAGTGTACATTAAAATAAATCAAATTAATGAACAACTTTCCAAGTGGAGGAAAATCTCTTAAACTCTCCTTGCGCTCTTGGTGCGACCAACTTGCAATGACGGGGCGCTAGTCACTGACTCCCCTACCACCTCTTTTCACTTTGTTAAAACCACAATGTTAAGACAATGAATCTGTTCAGAAATGTTGCAATTTTCCAAAAATTGCGAAAGTTACAGTAACCGATTAAATGGCGAGCTTGAATTGTAGCCCAGATCTGAAGGCAATGCAACTGCAATTAATTTCAATCTATTCATTCTTCCCGTCTAGCCCAACTCAAATCTTTTCTGTTGTTTACACATTGACTCATTTGGATTTATTCCAACTTCTCCACAGAAGTTGTTCTTTTCCCTCTTCCAGTGATATGTGTGTATATATATATATATATATATATATACATGTATATTTGTAAGCAAACATAGCAACCATTAGTGCCAGCAGAGTCCCACAAACAACAGTGACATGAATGACTAATTAATCTGCAGGATGGCTGGCCAGGGACCCAGGAGAAACTCCCTTTTGTTTTCTCACAATGCTCTGGGATCTCATTTGAACATTTGCTTTAAGATCGTTCAATCGTTCAATCAATCGTTCAATCAATCGTTCAATCGATCGTTCAATCGATCGTTTAACCAACCAACCAAAACTTACATTTATGTAGCGCATTTCACGTCGAGAGGATGTCCCAAGGCGCTGTACAGTTAGGTGGGGACAAGAGCAGGTGGGAGAGGGGTTAGGGCAGGATGAAGGAGAGTAGGGAGAATTGACTGTATATTTGTGGGCGAAAAGCGGCAGCCAAATTGCGCACAGCAGTGTCCCACAATCAGTCATGGAAGTGGGATTAGGGGAGAAAGGGGGGAAAGATGGCAAGGGGAGGGTTCGGGGTAGGGGGAAGAGAGCAGGAAAACTGACTGTACATTTGTGGGTGAAACGTGGTAGCCAAATTGCGCACAACAGTGTCCCACAAACAGTCGCGGAAATGGGGCCAGGGGAGAAAGAGGAAAAAGAGGGGAAAAAATCTATTGAGACCCTTCATCCCATGTGATCTTATCCCTCCCGAACACCCACCCCACTGTCCCCCAACACAGCTTCGAACTGTATTTCTAAATAAGTCCTAGTTCCTGGCTTCAGCCACTCTGACTGAAAATTCTGTTCCACTGTTGTTAATTACCCTCTAGGTGACAATATACTTCCTGGGGTCTGTGCTCTGTCTAAACCTGCTTTCCTCTTCTTGGTGCATCTAAAAATATTGTTCTTTGGTTTAGACTTGCCTTTAGCCGAGTTTGAACTCGTGAAAAGAACAGCACCTTCTGCAACATAGGACTCCCCCTGATACTGCACTAGGCTATGAACTCAAATTCCCTATGTGGGTCTTGAACTCAGAGGTGAGTGCTTCTCACTGCTTCAAACTATTGTAATGGGACATGTCTCACCCCAAAGGGAATTATTTAATTAAAAATGCCTCAAGTTAGAAATCTATCAAGAGCTTAGAAACTGGTGTAGGGTAAGTTTCTTTTTAGGCAAAATATTATTTTTGAAAGAAATACGATTATCAAATTATAGCTGTAATGAAGCTGAGATAAATAACTCTGAGCATCGTTACGTCTGAGGTGCATCGAGGACTCATTTTTGTTTGGAGTCCTGTAGTGTAGTAGTTAGAGCACACACCTCACAACCAAGCTTCCTTACACTGTACACCTCTGTTTATCTGGCAGAAAGTAGGAACCCGGTTGATGGTCAGATGACTAGTGGATTGCTTTCTGGGGTTAACAATCTTTCAGAAATAAATAAAATAATAATTTGGTGTCTCAATCCAAAACTCTTGATGGAAAATTGTTGTGCGCAATTGACTGCTGTGTTTCACCCACAAAATATGCAGTTAATTCACTTTACAACATATAATATAGACCAGTTAGTTTAACATCAATGGTAGGGAAAATTATTGAGTCCTTAATTAAAGATGGGATATTATGGGATACCTGGAAGACCATAACAAGATTAGGCAGAGTCAGCACGGCTTTACAAAAAGGAAGTCATAATTAATTCATCTTTTAGAGTTTTTTGAGGATGTATCTAGCAGGTTGGATAGGGGGGAACCAGTAGATGTGGTATATTTAGATTTTAAGAAGGCATTTGATGAAGTCAAGGCCAAAGGCTATTGCACAAAGTCAAGGCCCACGGGATTAATGGAAACATATTAGTATGGATAGAAGAGTAGCTCACGGGTAGAAAATGGAGAGTAGGGATAAACGGGTCATTCTCGAATTGGCAGGATGTAACTAGAGGAGTGCCACAAGGATCTGTGCTCAGGCCTAAGCTTTTTACAATTTACATCAATGATCTAGACGAGGACATTGAATGTAATGTGTCTAAATTCGCGAATGACACTAAACTAGGTAGTAGAGTCAGCTGTGAGGATGATGCAAAAAGATTGCAATGGGATATAGATAGGCTAGGGGAGTGGGTGAAATTTAATGTGGGGAAGTGTGAAATTATTCACCTAGGTAGCAAAAATAAAAAAACAAATTATTTTCTAAATGGAGAGAGGTTAGATAGTGTTATTGTACAAAGGGATTTGGGTGTCCTTGTACACCAGTCTCAAAAAGTTAGTTTGCAGGTGCAACAAGCAAACAGCATGCTAGCATTCATTTCAAAAGGTTTAGAGTACAAGAGTAGGGAAGTCTTACTGCAACTGTATAGCGCCTTAGTGAAACCGCACCTAGAGTATTGTGTGTAGTTTGGATCTCCTTATTTAATAAAGGCCATACTTGCCTTAGAGGGGGTGCAGTGTAGATTCACAAGGTTAGTTCCTGGGATGAGGGGACTGACCTATGAGGATAGGTTGAATAAACTAGGGCTGTATTCTCTAGAGTACAGAAGAATTAGGAGAGATCTTATTGAAACATATAAGATTCTTAAAGGGCTGGACAAAGTAGACAGTGAGGGACTGTTTCCCCTGGTAGAAGAATCTGTAACCAAGGGTTATAATCTTCAAATTAAGGGTCAGCCTTTTAGAACAGAATTAAGGAAACATTTCTTCACTCACAGGGTAGTGAATTTATGGAATTCACTACCCCAGAAGGCTGTAGATGCTCAGTCCTTGAACATTTTCAAGGCTGAGACTGAAAGATTTTTTTAAATAGAGGGATTAGGGGATATGGGATAGGGCAGGTAATTAGAGTTAGGTCAGAAGATCAGCAATGATCTTATCAAATGGCGGGGCAGGCTCGAGGGGCTGAATGGCCTACTCCTGCTCCTAATTCTTATGTTCTTATAATGTGAAGTAGTTTGAAATGTGTCAACAGCGTGATAAAGCTCTGTATCAAATGCAAGGAGTATTATATCATTGGGGATGTTGGTCAGGTTAAGCAGTAGTAAAGCGAGTGCTGGCAGATCATGGTCTTGCTGTGTGCGAGTGAGTTACACTTGTGGGAATAGGCTAGAAAAGTAAAGCATGCGAAGCAGAAAGCAGGACTGGCCTGAACAGGACTTGCACAGCCAACAACAGGCAAAATAAAAAAAATCCCCCAAGTGCCTTTCGTTATGGAAGTTTACTTCAGGCTTCATAAGAGAAAACAACTCTCACAATTGTGCTTGCGTTCTTTCTGAATGTATAATCTTATGAGACTGACATGCCAGCCGTGGAAATAATGAAACAGGAAACGGTAACCAGCCATAGACTCTGGCTGAGTGGTGCCTTGGGTCAGGAGGCATATCGAGTGTCAATGGATAGAACAAGCGCCAGCCTTTTGCAAATGTGGGCTGCAATGCAAAAGTTGCCAGTTGAGATTCCAGCAGTTACCCCAACACACACTCTGTGGTCCCCAAGTCTTGGTTCTTGCCACTCTTGCCAACCCGCGCCTAATACTTTCTGGATTAGGTAAAGCAGGATGTGTCCCTCCGGGGAGATAGTGCCCATTCCATTCCAACAATTTCACTCTCTGGGATTTTTCCATGTGTAGGTGGGATGCATGGAATTCTCAGTTTGGTTTGGATACTCTGGAGCACGGTGATAGGTTTCCACATGTGTCAGACACCAGGCTGATCCCCCAAACCCCCACCAAAATTTAAGCCTGGCTCAATCAGTGGCGCTCTTGCAGCTGAGTTGGAAAGTTGTGGGTTCAAGCCCCATAGATATGACTTTCAACTCATGCAGTCTATGCTGACTCTGCAAAGCAGCGCTGGGAGAAGCATTGCATTGTCAGAGGTGCTGTCCTTTGGCCGGGCCGTTAGAGCAAGCTTCCTTTAGGAAGCTAAAAGATCTCCTGCAGTTAAAACTTGGCTATTCGAAAAGAGAAAGGAGTTTCTCCCAGTGTCCTTTTGATAAGAATTGATCATTCTGTCTTCATGACTGTTTGTGGCACATTGCTTTGCGCGCATTGAATGCCACGTCCATCCACAAAACACTACATTTTACGGTTTGGATCGTTTTCACGGGACATCTTTTAAAAAATCGCTTTTTGGGAGGTAACGTTCAAAAAAAGCCTTAAAAAATAAAAATTTGGTCACTCAACCATTTGTGGGACACTGCTGCGCTCAACTGGCTGCCACATTTTCCCCACAAAAGACAGTCAATCCACTCGATGGTATATTCTGTGAAGCGCTTTGAGACATCTCAATGATGTGATAATAATAATAATCCTTGCATTTGATATAGCACTTTTCACGCTTTCTAGATGCCTTAAAGCACTTCACAGAATATGCTGTGAAGTGAATTGACTGTGTATTAGTGGGCGAAATGCGACAGCCGATTGCGCACAGCAGTATCCTACAAACATTGGTAGATTGAAATTACCAAATTTATTACTGTAGTTTTTTTTGAGGGATTATTATTAGGCGTGTGGTGTAAGGAACTTGCCCGAGGTTTCGCCTTGCATTCATCCTCACCTTCAACACATCTAGGCTCGACTACAGGAACTCTCTCCTCGTTGGCCTTCCCAGCTCCTCCCTTCACAAGCTGCAGATTATTCAGAACTCAGCAGCTCGTGTACTCTCCCGCACTAGGCTCCGCGACCACTTCAGTCCCACCCTCGCTCATCTCCCCTGGTTCCCCATCTTCCAGAGGATCGAATTCAAGATCCTCATCCTCACTTTCAAGGCCATTCGAGGCCTTTTTCCCTCCTATCTCTCTGACCTGCTGTCTCCCTATCAGCTTGCCCGTCGCCTCTGTTCAGTGGGCTCTGGCCACCTCCACGTCCCCCGCCCGAACTCCCCTACCATCGGTGGCCGGACTTTCAGCCTCTCTGCCCCCACACTCTGGAACTCCATCCCGCAATCCCTTCACCTCGCCTCCTCCCTTTCCTCCTTCAAGGCCGGTCTCAAGACCTTTCTCTTTGACCATGCCTTCTGCTCCCCTCCTAACTCTCCCCCTTCTCCTACTCTACTTCCCCCTATCCCGACCCCACCCACCCCTCCTGCTCAGGTCCCAACCTAACTGTTCAGCGCCTAACGTCCTCCCGACGTGAAAGGTGCTCTATAAGTGTAATTTTGTTGTTGTTGTTGCCTGGAATCGAACCTAGGTCTCTCACTTGCAAGGCGAGTGCTCTACTGAGCTACAGGACTCTGCACTATATCAAATGCAAGGATTATTATTATTAAACCGGGATAGCCGGGTTCCAGGGCAGCGATACCTATTGGTAGCCTTACCAAACCTAAGGGTTCCTTTCATCTGCGGTGGGTCAGCCAGAAGGTGGCATTCACAACCCACAAAGCGGATTTGCTTAAACTCCAGCCTGTATTACTGACTGTACTGCCACTGCTCCAGCACTGAAACTTCTCTCTTCCAGGCTGCTGACAGCCAATTAAAGGTTAATGAATCACACTGAAGCTAAACCGTTAGCACTGCATTAAAGCCGGACGGCACTCTGCCTTCCAGTCAGAAATATCCATTTGGTTTGAGCAGCAACTTGAGAAAAACTCATTGGTCACAATCTAACCTTTTATTTGAAGTCTCAATGACATGAACTACTACCCCCCCACCAACACACACGCACACATGCAATCCAAGCCACCAATTTAAAAAAGTTTGGGATATTGAAACAAATCAGCTGTGCCCATTGAAATGCTTGCACTCTTCGTGAACCTGGCCGACAGGTCAAGACAACCAGAAGCCTCCCCCTTCCTCCCCCCGCATTGTTGCATTAACAATAACACATGACCACCCTCGATTTAACCCCTCCGCCACCCACCCACCAAACAAACCAACCAACCAATTTTCGGCCATTGGCAAACAGGAAACTGTGGCTAACATGCTCTGGAATTCCTGACAACAATACTTCTGCAAAACATTTGCCAATAAAAGGTAACTCAGAGATAATGTACTGGGTTACTCAAGTAGACAACAGGTCAAACACAGCGCAGTGTTTTTTTTAATAAACTTTTCTTAATTAGTATAAGGCACATCAATGCATGGCTGGAGAAGTGGTGCAGGAAGGAGGGTTTCTGGTTCCTAGACCATTGGGACCAATTCTGGGGTAGGTGGAACCTGTACAAAATGGATGGGTTACACCTGAATAGGGCTGGAACCAATCTCCTTGCAGGGAGGTTGTCCAGTTTTGTAGGGGGGGCTTTAAACTAATCCCGGGGGGTGAGGGTGGGAAACTAAACAGTAGTTCAGATACGGGAGAGGATAGGGGATAGGGTTAAGGGTAAGACGGGAGAAAAGTGCAGAGGAGGTAATTTGTGCCTCAGAGTGCATGTATGTAAATGCACAAAGTTTGAGAAATAAAATTGGTGAGCTGCAGGCTCAGGTTGCTGCGAGGCGATATGATGTTGTAGCAGTAACAGAGACTTGGCTCAAGCATGGGCAGGAATGGGAGTTGAACATTCCTGGTTATAATGTATTCAGGAGGGATAGAGAAGGGAGAAAAGGGGGTGGGGTGGCAATTTTAGTTAAGGACTCAGTGACTGCCTTAGAAAGGAACGAGGTGGAAGAAGGACTAAAAACCGAATCTATCTGGTTAGAAATGAGGAATAAAAAAGGTGCAGTTACACTGCTAGGGGTATACTATAGACCACCAAATAGTGGGGAGGAGATAGACAAGCAGATCTGCAAGCGTATCACGGAGAAATGCAGAGCTAATAGAGTAGTGATAATGGGTGACTTCAACTATCCCAACATAGACTGGCAGAATAGTAGGGTAAAGGGCAAGGAGGGAGAAGAATTCCTGAAGTGTGTGCAGGACAACTTTCTTGATCAGGATGTTTCCAGTCCAACGAGGAAAGAAGCATTGCTGGATCTAGGTTTGGGGAATGAGGTAGGGCAAGTTCAATAGGTTTCTGTAGGTGAGCATCTAGGGAACAGTGACCACAATATCGTTAGATTCAGAATAATTATCGAAAGGGATAAGGAACGATCACAGGTGAGGACACTCAACTGGAAAAGGGATAATTTCAATGAGTTGAGGTGGGACCTAGCCAAGGTGGATTGGAAAGAAACATTGGCAGGTAAGACAACTAACGAGCAGTGGGCAGTGTTCAAAGAGGAGATAGTTCAGGCACAGGTCAAAAGCATCCCCACAAAGGTGAAATGTAAGGCATCCAAACCTCCCTGGATGAATAAGGAAATCAGGGCCAAAATAAACCGAAAAAAAGAGGCTTATGATAAGTGTCAGGCTCAAACTTCAGAAGGGAACCAAGCAGAATATAGGAAGTGTAGGATAGAACTAAAAAAGGAAGTTAGAGGGGCAAAGAGACTGCATGAGAAACAATTAGCGAGTAAGATTAAGGGGAACCCTAAGGTTTTTTACCAACATATTAAGAGTAAAAGGTTGGTCAAGGATAGGGTGGGGCCAATTAGGGACCTAGGAGGAAATCTCATTGTGGAGGCAGAGGGCATGGCTGATGTACTGAATGAGTACTTCGCCTCTGTCTTCACAAAAGAAAAGGATACAGCCAATGCCATAGTATTGGAGGAGAGGGTAGGAGAAATGGAAAGAATAATTATAACCAGAGAGGAAGTTCTAAAAAGGTTGACGTCGCTCAAGGTGGATAAGTCACCTGGTCCGGATGGGATGCAACCTAGGTTACTAAGTGAGGCACGGGAGCAAATAGCAGGGACTCTGGCCACGATCTTTCAATCTTCCTTGGACACAGGGGTCATGCCAGAGGACTGGAGGATAGCTAATGTTACTCCCTTGTATAAAAAGGGGCAGAAGGACAAGCCTGGTAACTACAGACCAGTCAGTCTAACGTCGGTAGTGGGCAAACTTCTAGAGTCCATAATCAGGGACAAGATAGATCTTCACTTAGAAAGATATAGGCTAATAAAGGACAGTCAACATGGATTTGTTAAAGGCAAATCTTGCCTTACAAATCTGATATAATTTTTTGATGGGGTAACGGAATAGGTGGATAATGGTAGCGCAGTTGATGTAGTTTACATGGACTTTCAAAAGGCATTTGACAAAGTGCCATATGAGAGACTTATTAGGAAATTAAAGGCCCACGGCGTAAAAGGGACAGGGGCAGAGTGGATCCACAACTGGCTGCGAGACAGAAAGCAGAGAGTTGTAGTGAGCGGCTGTTTTTCAGACTGGAGGGAAGTAAGCAGTGGTGTGCCACAGGGATCGGCTTTGGGACCATTGCTGTTTGTAATCTACATCAATGATCTGGACTTGGCTGTAGGGAGTACAGTTTCCAAGTTTGCAGATGACACTAAGTTAGGGAGAATAGTAAATAGTGAGGAGGATAGTAGCCATCTGCAAGAGGATATAGACAAATTGGTAAAGTGGGCAGACACATGGCAGATGAAGTTTAATGCAGAGAAGTGTGAGGTGATGCATTTTGGGAGAAGAAATGAAGGGAGGCAATATAGGCTAGATAGTACAATTTTAAATGGTGTGAAGGAACAGAGAGACCTGGGGATTTGTGTTAGTGACTCGTTGAAGGTGGCAGGACAGGTAGACAAGGCTGTTAAGAAGGCATATGGGATACTAGGCTTTATAAATAGGGGTATAGAATACAAAAGTCAGGAAGTGCTGACTAACCTCTATAAAACTTTGGTGAGGCCTCAGCTGGAATACTGTGTTCAATTCTGGTCACCACACTACAGAAAGGATGTGAAGACATTGGAAAGGGTACAAAGAAGATTTACTAGGATGGTGCCAGGATTGAGGGACTTCAGCTATGAGGAGAGGCTAGATAGTCTAGGGTTATTCTCTCTGGAGCAGAGAAGATTGAGGGGAATCCTAATAGAGGTTTATAAGATCATGAGGGGTTTCGACAGGGCAAATAGAGAAAAACTATTTCCACTCGTGGGCGAATCTGTGACTCGTGGTCACAGATTTAAAATAGTTTCAAGGCGAAGTAGAGGGGAGCTGAGGAGAAATTTTTTCACTCAGCGAGTTGTTCAAATCTGGAATGCATTGCCTGAAAAGGTGGTGGAGGCTGATTCGATAACAACTTTTAAAAGGGAATTAGATCTTTATTTAGGGAGAACAGGTCTATTGGGCTATGGGGAGCGGGCAGGGCAGTGGGATTGAATCGCTCTTTTCAAAGAGCCGGCACAGACTAGATGGGCCGAATGGCCTCCTTTTGTGCTGTAAAATTCTATGAATCTATGAATTCCAATGGCTTGTTTTTGTGGGTCTATTTGGCTCAGTGATCAGCGCTCTCACCACTGAATCAATCGCGTTTGGGTGCCAATGAAATTTTGTTGTTTTGTTGTTGTTCTTCAAAGCCTTGCGTCAGGACTTGGAATCACATAGTCTTGGCTGACGCTCCAGGGCAGAGTGTTACATGGTCGGAGTTGCCAACCTCGTTGGTCTTGTCGATAGCTATTAAACCAAGTTCCCATCTGCTTGTTCAGATGGATGTTAAAACTCCTATGGCACTATTTAGAAAGGAAAGTGCCCCAGCCAATAATGCCCCCCCAATGAAATTGGTCATTCATGGCTGTTTGTGGGATATTGCTGTGTGCAAATTGGCTGCCTACAAAATGCACAGTCACTGAACTTTCCAGTAAATCCTGTTTTGAGATGTTCACTAATCTGAAAAGTACTGTATCAAGTGCAAGAATTATTATTATTATTATCATCAATATTATTTATAATGTAGCCAATGGTATCCAAACAGGATTTTCTTTGATCAGCCAGGTGTCTAGCACAAACAGAAACCCATTGCCGTGCTTAACAACAACAAAATGACATTTATAGAGCACCTTTTACGTCGGGAGGACATCCCAAGGCACTGAGGGATGGATGGATGTTAAGAATGCTAAAGAGGGTCCAAAACAGATCTCATCTACTCATGGAAATTCCCGTGTATTGGGAACACACAAGAATAATTACTGCAGAGAAAGGGAAAAGAGGGGGAGTGTTAAACCTATGTGTTGTGTCTGATGTCCCAGTGCTGCTCGGTGGTCAATTTTCTAATGAAACAATGTGTGAGAGATGCTGGGCGTTGATTCTTCAGTCATCGCTTATTTTAGCGACCTTGATGGTGTGAGCTTATGATGGAAGGATCCCATTATAACTTCACACTATCGATGATGATAACTTCACCAGCGATCAGATAATCTCCCTCGGGGCGCTTCTCACATACAAAGGGAGCCCTATTCAATGTTACATTGGAGTGTTATCAGGACTGCAGGCCTCCCTGCAGCATTGATACTGAACCAACATCAGGGCAAACAGCGGCAGGGTTTGAAATCCCACCTGGGTCTAATTACATTCAGTCTAGCTTCGCAGCTTCTCAGGAGTGCCCAGAATTTAGCAAATTGTTACAAAACAATCATAATCATCATCCTTGCATTTGATATTGCACTTTATCACTTGATCGAGATGCCTCAAAGTGTATCATAGGATATTACTGTGAAATGGTCTTGACAGTGTGTTTTGGGGGCAAAATGCAGCAGCTAATTTGTGTAAAGCAATATCCATAAAATGGAACCTTACAGCACATAATAATAATATAATAATAATCCTTGCATTTGATATAGCACTTTTCACATCTTATCGACGTCTCAAAGCGCTTCACAGAATATACTGTAAAGTGAATTGACTGTATATATTTGTGGGTGAAACGCGGCATCCAATTGCGCACAGCAGTGTCCCACACACAGTCATGGATTGAAATGCCCACTTTTTATTATTGTTTTTTTTTGGAGGGATTATTATTAGGCGTGTGGAGTAAGGAAACTTGCCCAAGGTTTTGCCCTGATCTGCCTGGATTCGAACACAGGTCTCATGCTTGTAAGGTGAATGCTCTAACCACTGGCACTATGTAGAATTACATAAAATCTTACAACTAAGAAACAGGTCGTTCGGCCAAACTAGTCCTAGTGCTAGTGTTTATACACCAAACGAGTCAGCACCCCACTTATTCCCCTCTCCCGTTTTGAAATCAGTCTTAACTGATTAAGTCTTTGAAAGTGGTGCGAGTGATGGTGGGGAACTTTGGAATGGAGTTTCAGGATGGCTCATTGTACAATTTCATTATTCGGTTAGCTCTTTTATTCAATGCATGTCCGTGCTCAAGGAATGAATTATGTATATTGAAGCTCCAGACCCCTGTAAAATTATACCAATAAGTGCTGGTAAGTGCAAGAAACATATACTTTTTTTGGGGGGGGGAGAAAATACATTTTGATTTACACCATGGCAAACAGAGAGAGTGATTGAATTATTTATTGCTCCACAGTTACATTTACTTACCTTTTCAATTTAAGTGAAGAGAGTAGCCAGGGTCATTAATTGGCCCATTTCGCTAAGTCCAGGTTCAAGCAGTGAGTGGATTTGTGGCTAACAGAGTGAAACAGCTGCAGGGAGTGAGTGAGTCGGGGCAAGAGGACCAAGCTTTGATTCCTGGGCAGGGCGAAAACTCGGGCAAATGTCCTTAATCCACTTCCATCTGTTTACTAGCAGTAAGTAACTTGTGACTCAGGCACCGGTGGAGCCAGGCTTGTACTGTAAAAAGCCAGCTTCAGGCCCATCAATGGTGGGATGGAGTGGCTGAGTTTTCAGCCATAATGTCCCCTTCCCTATGCAGCTCTCTTCCAAAATCCTTCCACCTTGCCCTCTCCCTGCTTTCAATACCTGCAAAATATCTCTGAGTTTAACTGTGCCTTTGGCACCCAATCACTCATTCATTCATTCCTTCCCCAAATCTCCCCTCCCACCCACGCTTGGCGCTTTGAGATGTTCACAGATCTTCACAGAATATATGCTAAAGCATAAAGGTTGGCTGTGTATTTTGAGGGTGAAACGCGGCAGCTAATTGCGCGCAACAGTGCCCCACAAACAGTCCCCGGTTGAATATAGAAGCTCTAGAAGTGCAAATTGATGTTGTTGTTACCTGCTCCATGTGCACCACTCCATTTGTAAAGAGCTTTTTGCACACACAAAAGGTTTTTATATAATTGTAAGTTGTCACTGAGGAGATATCAGCGGGCAGTCACTTATCTCACCAACTGCGCCTTCTCCAGTAATCTCAGTGGATGTGACTTGCATTTACATAACGCCTTTCATGACGGGTGAGTGCATCAAATGGCCTTGGAAACAATAATAACCTTTGCACTTGATATAGCATCTTATCATGTCTCAAAGCGTTTCACAGAGTATACTGTAAAGTGAATTGACTGTATTTTGTGGGTGAAACGCGGCAGCCATTGTCGTGGATTGAGTGGCCAATTCAATTACTCCTATTTACTGCTAGGTAAATAGAGGCACGTGGAATAAGGAAACTTTCCTGAGGTTTCGCGCTGCCGGGAATTGAACTGGGATCCTCTCGCTTGCGACATTGGAGTTGTCGGGCACCGCCATGGTCAAAGAGGCGAAAAACAGATCATTCTGGGGAACACAAAAAGCTGGGGCTATATCTTTCCCTTTGGGTAACTCCTGAATTTCCGAATCCCTTATGTATGGCTCTTGGCTGCACAGACCATTTGCACGGAGCTTGCCTGTGAGAGCATTTTAACAGAGCTCGATGATATCAAGGGCAACTGTAACTTAGGCTACTTTAGCTGACAGTTTCCAACGTTGGAATTTATCATTGAAAGTTGTAATTGAGCGTTAATGCTGCCAACCCAGTCTCTCATTATAAGATGAATTGGCTTTTAGTGTCTTGTTAACACGGAATAAAAACTCCCGACCGATGGCGCTCACGGCACTTTCAACACCCTCTGGTAAAGAAATGCCTTTTAATCCCAGTGCAAAGGTCTCCCCCATGTGTAAAGATCGAGGCTATTGACAACTCCACCGACAAGGTCTGACTCAATAAAAACCCAGTTGGGTTTGGGGATGCATGTAGTCTTAAGATCAGGTAGAGACTGGCTATTGTTATACATGTTGATTTAAGATTTTGTAGTCTCTTAACACAGTAGTTGGAGCTCTCACGCCCACCTCGCAAATGAGATGACCTGGGATTGATTCCTGGGTGGGGTGAAATCAAAGAAAAGTTCAGTTACTCCACACACCTCTGTTTACGTAGCACTAAATATGAACCCAGTTGTTAATTGAATGGTAGATCACTTTCTGGGGGTATTAACCCCTAACCCCCCAAAAAATAATAAATTGGTCACGCAATCCATTGTGGGACGCTGCTGTGTGGAATTGGCTGCTGCGTTTCGTATATTTCACACGCTCAATTCACTTTACAGTAAATTCTGCAAAGCACTGTGAGACGTCACAGCGACGTGACAAGGCGCTGTATCAAATTCACAGATTATTATTAATAATAATAATTATTAAGATCAGCGCCTATGGGGACACATTGGTTTGAGATCAGGAGGAGATCGTCCATGGTGCATTCGAACTGCAACTCGGTAGTATGTTGTATGGAGAGAGAGAGAGAGAGAGGGAGAGGCAGGCTGCATCTTTACAACACATGTGGCAATTCAGAGCAAACTCGCTGTCTGCAACTGCAAGTTGCAAGATGTCAGCAGGCATTCAAAAAGACCACTGTTGCCGGAGGCTAATTTGTTTTTTTGTGTTCCCTGAGAGCTTCACCCAGAGAGTCTATAATAAAACGGGCTGAAGGTCCCACCGAACTTCCAAGACCACTGCAGACGCCGGATAAACCTCTCCCCTCCCTGCCCCCCTCACCCCAATAGGCCACAAAGGAAAACCTAGGAATACCCAATCTCTGGGAGGAAAGCAATCAGTCCCCCCATGTTCTTCTTCCCACTCATTCCTCTCCCCACTCCCAGCCAGTCGTGACCAGCAAGGTATCGCATTGTCAAAATATTGAGGCACTCTCACCTGTAAATCAGAAGAGTGTGGGTTCAAACCCCATTTCAAGGAAATAAGGAAATCGGGGCCAAAATAAACCAAAAAAAAGAGGCTTATGATAAGTGTCAGGCTCAAAATTCAGAAGGGAACCAAGCAGAATATAGGAAGTGTAGGATAGAACTAAAAAAGGAAGTTAGAGGGGCAAAGAGACTGCATGAAAAACAATTAGCGAGTAAGATTAAGGGGAACCCTAATGTTTTTTACCAACATATTAAGAGTAAAAGGTTGGTCAAGGAGAGGGTGGGGCCAATTAGGGACCTAGGAGGAAATCTCATTGTGGAGGCAGAGGGCATGGCTGATGTACTGAATGAGTACTTCGCCTCTGTCTTCACAAAAGAAAAGGATACAGCCAATGCCATAGTATTGTAGGAGAGGGTAGGAGAAATGGAAAGAATAATTATAACCAGAGAGGAAGTGCTAAAAAGGTTGACGTCGCTCAAGGTGGATAAGTCACCTGGTCCGGATGGGATGCACCCTAGGTTACTAAGTGAGGCACGGGAGCAAATAGCAGGGACTCTGGCCACGATCTTTCAATCTTCCTTGGACACAGGGGTCATGCCAGAGGACTGGAGGATAGCTAATGTTACTCCCTTGTATAAAAAGGGGCAGAAGGACAAGCCTGGTAACTACAGACCAGTCAGTCTAACATCGGTAGTGAGCAAACTTCTCGAGTCCATAATCAGGGACAAGGTAGATCTTCACTTAGAAAGATATAGGCTAATAAAGGACAGTCAACATGGATTTGTTAAAGGCAAATCTTGCCTTACAAATCTGATAGAATTTTTTGATGAGGTAACGGAATGGGAGGATAATGGTAGCGCAGTTGATGTAGTTTACATGGACTTTCAAAAGGCATTTGACAAAGTGCCACATGAGAGACTTATTAGGAAATTAAAGGCCCACGGCGTAAAAGGGACAGGGGCAGAGTGGATTCACAACTAGCTGCGAGACAGAAAGCAGAGAGTTGTAGTAAGCGGCTGTTTTTCAGATTGGAGGGAAGTGAGCAGTGGTGTGCCACAGGGATCGGCTTTGGGACCATTGCTCTTTGTAATCTACATCAATGATCTGCACTTGGGTGTACGGAGTACAGTTTCCAAGTTTGCAGATGACACTAAGTTAGGGAGAATAGTAAATAGTGAGGAGGATAGTAGCCATCTGCAAGAGGATAAAGACAAATTGGTAAAGTGGGCAGACACATGGCAGATGAAGTTTAATGCAGAGAAGTGTGAGGTGATGCATTTTGGGAGAAGAAATGAAGGGAGGCAATATAGGCTAGATAGTACAATTTTAAATGGTGTGAAGGAACAGAGAGACCTGGGGATTTGTGTTAGTGACTCGTTGAAGGTGGCAGGACAGGTAGACAAGGCTGTTAAGAAGGCATATGGGATGCTAGGCTTCATAAATAGGGGTATAGAATACAAAAGTCAGGAAGTGCTGACTAACCTCTATAAGACTTTGGTGAGGCCTCAGCTGGAATACTGTGTTCAATTCTGGTCACCACACTACAGAAAGGATGTGACGACATTGGAAAGGGTACAAAGAAGATTTACTAGGATGGTGCCAGGATTGAGGGACTTCAGCTATGAGGAGAGGCTAGATAGGCTAGGGTTATTCTCTCTGGAGTAGAGAAGATTAAGGGGAGACCTAATAGAGGTTTATAAGATTATGAGGGGGTTCGACAGGGCAAATAGAGAAAAACTATTTCCACCCGTGGGTGAATCTGTGACTCGTGGTCACAGATTTAAAATAGTTTCAAAGCGAAGTAGTGGGGAGCTGAAGAGAATTTTTTTCACTCAGCGAGTTGTTCGAATCTGGAATGCATTGCCTGAAAAGGTGGTGGAGGCTGATTCAATAACAACTTTTAAAAGGGAATCAGATCTTTATTTAGGGAGAACGGGTCTATTAGGCTATGGGGAGCGGGCAGGGCAGTGGGATTGAATCGCTCTTTTCAAAGAGCCGACACAGACTAGATGGGCCGAATGGCCTCCTTTTGTGCCGTAAAATTCTATGAATCTATGAATCAGCAAACTCACGCAGTCTAAGCTGAGACCCCAGTACAGTTCTGGAGGGGTGCTGCATTGTCGGAGGTGCCGTCCTCTGGATGAGATATTAAAATGAGGCTCCGTTTCATCCACAAAATGCTTAGTCAATCCACCTTACAGTGCATCTTGCAAAGTGGTTGTTGGAGACATCTCAACGATGTGAAAGCGATTCACAGGATATATTTTATAGTGGATGGACTTGACAGTGTTTCGTGGGCGAATGCAGCAGTCAGTTTGCACATTGGAGTGTCCCACAAACAACAACAACAACAAATTACATTTATAGAGCGCCTTGCACAAAGAGTGCGTTCTGATGCTGTGGGCAAAAGCATAGATTATTCTTCACATTTAATCCTAATAATATTATTGTACCTTTAAATTGAAATCCCAACTGTGCTCAGTCAGCCTTTCAGATGGCATCTTCTGAAACTCCATCCCAGCATCTCGCCACTTCGCCCTCCCTCCCTTGTCTCCTTCAAGACCTGTCTCAAGACCCTCCTTTTCGACTGTGCCTTTGGTCATCCCCCTTGCCCTCCACCCTTCGCTGATTGCAAGCCGCAGATCAGGTGCAAAGCCCTCATTGTCCAACATTTTGGATCTTCCTCCTGATATGAAAGGCGCTGTATAAATATAACTTGTTATTCTAATTGTTATACTAATTGTGGCGCTCCTGTAGCTCAGTGGTTAGAGTACTCGCTTACAAGTGTTATACATGCGTACGAATCCAGGCAGATCAGGGAAGAACCCTGGGCAAGTTTTCTTACTCCACATGCCTAATAATAATCTGTCCAAAAAAACCCACAATAATAAAAAAAAGGATCATTTCAATCCATGACTGTTTGTGGGACACTGCTGTGCACAATTGGCTGCCATGTTTCGCCCACAAATATACCGTCAATTCACTTTACCGTATATTCTGTGAAGAGCTTTGAGATGTCGATAAGATGTGAGAAGCGCTGTATCAAATGCAAGGATTATTATTATTATACAGTTGGACGACAAATATCCCACGTCATTACTTGAAAGGAGAAGGAAGTTTCTCCCGGTGTGCTGGCCAACAGTACCCCACATAACATCGCTCATTCACTTCATGGTTGTTTACTGTACGAAAGCTGGCCCGGGAGTATGTCAGCAAAAAACTTGGGAAATGCTTTGAGATGTCTCTGTTGTGTGACAAGGCACTGTGTCGAATGCAAGGATTGTGCTCGCAAAAATTAAAGCTGTTTGTCCTAGATATGAGACAAACATGCCCCCACCGAGGCCCACTGCAAGTGGAGGGGGTGGGGAGTTATTCCGTATCCAGCTCATCACTCAACCTTTCACAAGGTGCATTGAAAATGCAACGAATTGAAATTTGGATAATAAAGGAGAGTGTATCGTGACAAACCATGTGGAAAAAATGATCTGACAGGTTTTTTTCAAAAATAGATAATCGTGCGAGTCACTGGTCGGATATTTTGCACACAGTTGCATACTGCTGTACTTATTTTGCATACATTAGCGCCCCCCCCCCCCCCCCCCCACCCCCACACACACACACACCTAAAAATGTGGGGGTTTTAACTGGGAGAGATCAAGGCTGCTCGGAGAGATTCAATAGCTAAAGAAAGGCAATCTTCACAGTTACGGTTTTGCCAGATATATATTTTTTTAACAGATCAGGATACTGCTGTGAGCAGAGCTGCTTTCTTAACCCCCATTTATATTGCCTTTCCCATGTGGATTTGCTGAATTTGTTTTTCACTTAACCTCCGTCTCCTGATCAAACAGCAGCATGGTAAGGGAGACTCGATACAGTTCAAAATACGCGACTGGAACGTACTAACATGAGTTAAGCACACAGGATCTCACAGGCTGCCTTCAAAAAAGGTTAGGAATGGGAGTCATGTGGTAAATGCAGTTGTACTTATAACACGTATCTGCCTGGCTCAGTGGTAGCACTCTCACCTTCAAGTCAGGAGGTTGTGGGTTCAAACCCCACGTCGGAACTTGAAATCACATAGTGTAAGATGATGCTCCAATGCATTGCTGGGGAGCGTTGCAATGTCAGAGGTGCCATCACTCAGATGAGACATTAAACCAAAGTACTGCCTATCTGTTCTGGTGGACATTAAATATCCCAACACGCGTTTGAAAAGAGTAGGGAGTTTCTCCTGGTGTCCTGGCCGACAAACGGAGACCATAGCTCAGAGGTTAGAGCACTTGCCTTACAAGCGAGAGACCTGTGTTTGAATCCAGCCAGGTCAGAGCGAAACCTTGGGCAAGTTTCCTTACTCCACACGCCTAATAATAATCCCTCAAAAAAAAACACAATTATAAAAATTGATAATTTCAATCCACGTTAGTTTGTGGAATACTGATGGGCGTGATTGGCTACTGCTTTTTGCCCACAAATTTACAGTCGATTCATTTTACAGTATATTCTGTGAAGCGCTTTGGGATGTCTAGAAGACGTGAACAGTGCTACATCAAATTCAAGGATCATTATTAGTCTTATTATTATTATTATAAATCCCCTAAGTAACATTGACCGGCTGCTGAGTTTTGCCCATGAAATACACAATCACTTCACTTCACAGTATATCCTGTGAAGCAGCAACAACAACAACAATAATATTACATTTATAGAGCGCCTTTCATGTCGGGAGGACGTCCCAAGGAGCTGAACAATCAGGAGACGAGGGAGGGGCAGGGTAGAGGGGAGGGAGGGAGTTGGGAGGGCAGCAGACGCCGTCAACGAAACAGAGGGTCTTGTGACCAGCCTTGAAGAAGGCAAAGGAGGAAGTGAGGCGAAGGGACTGCGGGATGGAAATCGAGAGGGTGGGAGCAGAGAGACTGAAAGCTCCAACACCGATTATAGGATGGGTCAGAGGAGGGACATGGAGCAGACTGGAGCCCGCTGAATTGGGGGGGGGGGGGAGGGACAGGTTGATAGGGAGTCAGCAGGTTGGAGAGATAGGCAGGGGCAGGCCGTGAATGGCCTTGAAAGTAAGGATGAGGATCTTGAATTTTGAGATGTTGCACCAACAATATATCAAATGCAAGGATTATTATTATTATTTAATAGCAATCTTTGCATTTGATATAGTGCCTTATCACAACATTTCAAACCACTTGACCGAATTTACTGCAAATTTACTGCATTTACTGCAAGGACTGAGTATTTGTATGCAAATTTGGCAAGCAATGTCCCACAACCACTTCTGATTACCTAGCCGTTCATAGAAACCTCATTGTTAGTTAGATCGATTGGGAGATCGCTTTCTGGGGATAATAATGACCAAATAAGCAAAAAAAAAATGGCAACTGTTTGTAGGACACTGCTGTGCGCAATTGGCTGCCATGTTTCACCCCCAGAATATCAATCCAGTTCAATCCACTTTACAGTATGGTCTCTGAAGCGCTTTGATGCATCTCAATACATCACGATCAGGTGCTGTATCAAATGTATGGATTATTATTATTATAGTTATTATTATTATTACTGGAAGAAGATCAGGCAGGCGATGGTGAGATTCCTCTTGGACCTGGCCCGTTGACAACCTGCTTGTGTAAACCGCTCCTGATTTCATAAAAGAGCATTGTGTTTTTTTTAACATATATATACTGTATATTCATTTCCTATTTCCTCCTCCTGAAGTCTGGCAAGGGGTGAGCGCACCTCAGTTGGAATTCCTCATGCAATGGACAAAGTCTCACGGCTGTGTCGCACCCATGGCGCAGCTGGATGTAGTTTCACTGAAATGTTTCTTGGAGGATTTACAACTGTTTAATGTAAATTGCAAAAATATGTTCCTGGAATGTCTGTCAGGTTTGCAGTCGAGCCCAGCAAACAATAGTCCGCAGTTATCACAATGCAACAAAATAAACCTTGGCACTTTATCTTGTCAAAACTCACTCAAAACGCACAATTGAGCAGTTCTGTAGTGGATAGAACACTCGCCTCGCAAGCAAGTCAACCTGCATTTTTATTATAATAATGATATTATTATTAATATGAACATCGATAGCCCCATTACAGGATCAATAATGGTGACACAATCGATAACACAGTGACAGGATATTCATTATAATCCTTGCATTAATATAGTGCCTTATCACATCATTGAGACATCTCAATTGAATGTAATGTGTCTAAATTCGCGGATGACACTAAACTAGGTAGCAGAGTGAGCTCTGAGGATGATGCAAAAAGATTGCAACAATATATAGATAGGCTAGAAGAGTGGGCAAGTAGGTGGCAGATGGAATTCAATGTTAGCTAGTGTGAAATTATTCACCTAGGTAGCAAGAATAAAAGAATAAATTATTTTCCAGAGGGGGTGAACTTAGATAGTGTTAGTGTTCAAAGGGATATGGGTGTCCTTGTACAACAGTCCCAAAAAGTTAGTTTGCAGGTGCAGCAAGCAACTAAGAAGGCGAACGGCATGCTAGCGTTCATTTCAAAAGGTTTAGAGTATAAGAGTAGGGAAGTCTTGCTGCAACTGTATAGGGCTTTGGTGAGACCACACCTAGAGTATTGTGTGCAGTTTTGGTCTCCTTATTTAATAAAGGACATACTTGCCTTAGATTCACAAGGTTAGTTCCTGGGATGAGGGGACTGACCTATGAGGATAGGTTGAATAAACTAGGGCTGTATTCTCTAGAGTACAGAAGAATTAGGGGGGATCTTATTGAAACATATAAGATTCTTAAAGGGCTAGATAAAGTAGACACTGAGGGATTGTTTCCCCTGGTAGGAGAATCTATAACCAGGGGTCACTGTCTTAAAATTAAGGGTCAGCCTTTTAGAGTTTTAGAGTTGAGGAAACATTTCTTCACTCAGAGGGTAGTGAATTTATGGAATTCACTACCACAGAAGGCTGTAGATGCTCAGTCCTTGAACATTTTCAAGGCTGAGACTGATAGATTTTTTTTAAATAGAGGGATTAGGGGATATGGGGATAGGGCAGGTAATCAGAGTTAGGTGAGAAGATCAGCCATGATCTTATTGAATGGTGGAGCAGGCTCGAAGTGCTCCTAATTCTTATGTTCTTATGTTATGTTCTTATGTTCTTATCTCAAAGGGCTTCTCTAGATATTCTGTAAAGTAAATTGACTATGTGTTTTGTGAGCTAAACACAGTAGCCAATTATGCACAGCAGTGTCCCATAAACAACCATGGAGTGAGTAACCATTTTTTTTTGTTGGGGGTGGAGGTGGGGGCCTGTTGCCCAGGACACCAGGAGAAGCTTGTTTCTTTTTGAATACAGGATCACAGGATCTTTCGTAGCCACCTGAACAGGCAATTAGGATCCCGGTTTAACAGCTCATCCAAAGGAAAGGCACCTTTGACAATGCAGCAATCCCCCAGCGTTGCACTGGAGCATCAATCAAATCAATCAATCAATCAATCAAATCAATCAATCAATCAATCAATCAAAATTAAAATTTTTATAGCGCCTTTCATGTCGCGAGAACATCCCAAGGCGCTGTACAGTCAGGGACAAGAACAGGGGGGGAGGGGTCGGGGCAGGATGAAGAAATGTAGGAAAATTGACTGTATATTGGTGGGCGAAACGCAGCAGTCAAATTGCGCACAGGTTAGACTGTATAATTCCATGACGCGACGTGGGGTCGCTACCCATCGCGCCAAGCTGACCATTTATACTGCACTCCTCACACAAGGCTGCATCTTAAAGTGCTGCTCAGGAACATTTTAGATCACAGAGCAAGGTGGCATAGAGAGGGTGTGGGGGTGGGGTGGAGTAGGAGGCAGGTGATCAAACAACACCAACAACAGCAACTTGCATTTATACAGAGCCCTTTGCGCAGTGTAGTATCTAGGAGCGCTTAACCATGGCGGAACTGACGCCAAGCTGGTGAGAGACGGGAGGGCACCCAAGGCATGGTCGGAGGATTTAGGATTTCTAGAAGGTTTTGAAAGCAGAGAGTAGTCACAGAGTTTGAAAGTTACCGAGTCAGGCAGCATTTAAATCATGCAAATTGGGATCTTAGCTCATTATGATTAGCGGTGTAAAGTGGCTCGATATCACGCAAGTCATGCTTTATGAAACGATAATTCTGTACAAACGCATAGGGGTAGAGCTGCCTAAAAGTGACTTGAAAGCTAAATGGATCAATTGATGTGGTCGAGAGCTCCACAGACCATGACGTCCCTGCTTTGATCCCTGGTCTGTGTTTAATAAGCCAATCTTATCTAGGGCAGTGGGCAGAACACAGCTACTGTTCTGAGTGTTCCTGGGATAGTGAAGAGGAAAAAGGGAATTGTTCAAAAATACATGTGTTTTTTTTCTGTTCAGCCAGGTGTCTGCTTAGCTGCTCACACCTGTTCACATCCCACTCCTTATTGCCTCCTTCGCTTGGCCGGCTCGGGCCTTCTGCATGTCCCTCGACTCTCCGTTCCACCATTGGAGATGCCTTCAGCTAATATGCCCCAAATCTTGGGAACCCCCCTGCCTCAGTTACTCTGCCTATGGCCAACTTTGTCCATCTTCAGATTACACTTGAAGGCGTTCCTCTTTGACCATGCTTACGATCACCTCTCTCCGGCTTGTTGACAAACTCCACCACTGTTGAGCACTCCATAATGGCTACCCTGCATGTAGGACTCTCTACAAGTTGTTGATGTAGTTGTCTGAAGCCCATCGCAATGCTTAAGAGTATTAAAATCAGACTGCTAGTTAAACATAAGTACAGTACAGTGTGCACCTACACGTTGGAGATTTCCTTGAGTCTGGAGGATCGCATCTTGTTAACCTACTTCAGGAGAATATCAGGTGCAGTTTGACAAGAACCAAGGCTTGGGGATCCCGGTGTGTGCATTGCGGGGGTGGGGGAACCGCTGGAGGTGTACTAGTTAAAACTGCATTGCTTGCCATTGAAAGCATTGTCTGGCAAGCTTCCCAACATAGTACCACCCTATCCGTTGGGGCTTTGGTTTGCAGTCTTAACCACAGTTGAGTGGGATGACTCCCTGCCCCAGTGACTGTTCTGTCCTTACGGGTCTTGCCGATGAGCCAGGCTGGCTGTCCTGTCATCAGCCGTGTCCTAAAATACTGTGGTCCTGCCTGGCTCCAGAACCAGACTAGAGACCACCAACCAGAGTGTTGGTTCAATTCTGACATTCCATTACCGAGCACATTACCTTGGAACCAGTTTGGCCTCAAGGAGATCCCACTTACCTTCCTCCCCTCTCTGCCATCTCCGCCATTCCCCCAAAAGCATAGTCATGAATGATATCCAGGAAATTATCTTTCCTTTCTATTTGGCATGCGTGTCAGCGCCTTGAGACGTCCTCCTGACGCGAAAAGAGCTATACAAGTGTAATTTTGTTGTTGCTGTTGTGCCTCTGCCCTTGGTCTGCCCTCCTCTCTACCGCTGGTCTGCCCTCCGCTCTACCCCCAGTCTGGCTGCCTCTGTGTCCCAGGAGGGACAAGGAGTAGTTGACCAGGCTATTTTTAACCTTCCTAACCATGGGGAAGCTGAGGATAATTTGGCCTCAACATGCAACCTGGCTGATACCAGCATGGAGCAGGATTTGAGGCAGAGAGCCTCAATCCACTGTACACACACCTATCCTTTAAATTGACCACTCATTTCAAGGCTGTTTGTGGGACATTCTGCAGGGCAAATTGACTGCCACATTTCACCCAATCCACTGTACAATAAATCCTGTGAAGCGCTTTGAAACATCTGCTGTGTAATTAATAAGCTGCCACATTAAATTCAAGGATAATTATCATCCAATTAGTTTCCAGGCTGCCCACAGAAAAGTTAACACTTTCTGGAATGAGTTTAAAGCAAAGTGCAGAGGGCCGAGAAATCAGGCCAAATAGAGAACAGGAGCCAAACACATTCTGTCCACATGGAGATACTTTGCTGTGCTCAGTTAATTCCAGAATGATGATAGAAGGGGCAATTTAACATTGCGTATCATAAAACATAAATCAAATTCACTGTAAATCCTGAGTTGGTCTCAGACTTCAATGCTGCTCCCACATCTGGGAAGACTCGTTCTAGCACCTCTCCCATTCCGTTGGACAAGAAAAGCCTGGTCCTCTGGCTAGGCAATCTATTGTGTTGGCTTCCAGTCCTCCCCCCCCACCCCTCTCTCTCTCTCTCTCTCTCTCTCTCTCCTTCTGCGTCACAGACTTGTTAGGCTTTCTTTACCACAGCAATAAACAATCAAAAGGAATTCGCAAGGAATTCATCCTCAGGGTGAGATGTTAAACCGTCTGCGCCTTTTGGCGCACGTCAAACATCCCACGGCACTATGTGGAAAAGAGAAAGGACTTTCTCTCCCCCAGTGTCCAAACTGACAATTCCCCTTCAGCTGTTTACGGGTTGTTGCTGTTTGCAAATGTGCTGCTGGGTTTGCTGCCCAAATCACTGGACTTCATAGTAAGGCCTGTGAAGCTCTTTTAAGACGTTTCATTTGTTTGTTTCTATGATTCTATTTAACTCCTCGTCTCTCATTCCCACAATTTTTTGTCGCCCGCAAAGTACAGTCAAATGACTTTACGGTATATTCTGTGAAATGCTTTGAGTCGTCTCAATGATGTGATAAGAAGCTCAATCAAATGCAAGGATTATTATTAATGTTGTCACAATTCAGCACTCACCAAGGGGGAAGCTGAAGAGATCCAGCGGTGTTAGTTGACTCAATGCTCACACTGTCAAAACAGTGCGAGGCAGATATAAACAAGGCAAACACGATGCCTTTTGTTTCACTATATTGCCAAGTCAGTGGAATTCAGATCCCCAGATGTGAGTTACATCGTACTATGGCTGGATCACACCTTGAGCACTGGATACAGTTGTGACTGCTGCGATGTTAGGAGGGCTGTTTAGCCCCGAGAGGAGAGCAAGAATGGTGATCCACAGCGGCAGAGGAATGAGCAGTGGCAGACAAGCTAGGGTTCTCCACTCCTCCAATGAGATCCTCAAGGGAAACTTTGCAGAGATGTGTGAGACTTTAAACGGGATTGAGAAAGCCAATCCAGAACTATACTTTAGGATGCACTTAGACAGTAGAACAAAACGGACATTGAAACGTTGAAAGGACATCCCAAAGCGCTGGATAGTTCAGAGTTTGCTGGGAGTGGCAACAAGAGATATTGAGGGTAGGGGAACACCAGGAAATATTTATTTACCCAGAGGGTAATTAGCAACTGGAACAGGGTCAGGAATGGGTGGTGGAGGCTAGGACACTGGAATTCATTTGAAAGCTGTGATGGGAGAGATGATATTCTGGAGGGATGAGATCAAATGAACCAATCTTGTGATCGTTACAAACTTGGCTTTAAACTTCCCCCCCCCACCAAAAAAAATTGGCATCCCTCAATCACTATCTTGTTTTTCTCTCTCAGTCTTTCCAGTTTTCGGTCGATGTGCCTTTGGCTCCTCACCAGATTATTCTCAATGGAAAAGAGAATCTCAGCAGCGTTCCGAGAAAATAATTCTGTTTTGCTGCATATGGCAGAAATTAAATCACATATTCGAGAAAGAGAGCTGAGCAGGATCTTTCAGCACCTGAGGGGTTAACACCGCAGAAACTGAATGCACCTGGTCATTCTTAATAATCTCTGATAGTCACAGCATTGTAAGATTAGCAATGAATTGCAACACAAAAAAGCAAACAAACAACAAATTACACTTGTATAGCGCCTTTCACATCGGGAGGACGTCCCAAGGCACTGAAAACAGATGGCACTGTAGGTTCTTGATCAAAACCAAAAGCAACGATGCTTACTCACATTTATTGTACTGGAGAGTAACCACGTATTTTGTTGGCAAACACAGCAGCAGGCAATTTGCACACAACACTGTCCCACAAACAGCCATGAAATCAATGATCAATTTTATGTGGGTGGATTCTTGGCCATGGAACCAGGAGAAACTCGTTTCTCTTTTCAAGTTGCGCCTCGGGATCTTTAATATCCACCTGCGCAGGCAAATAACACCCTCGTTTAACAACAACATGCATGTGTACAGAGCCCATTACACAGAGCAGCATCTCGGAGCACTTTAAGGTCTCTGGCTCTAAGTGTTTGAACTCTCTAAGCGTTTTCAGCCCAGCCCCAGCACTATACTGGAGCAGCAGCCTAGACTGTGTGGGTTCAAAGACCCGACGTGGGGGCTTGAACCCACAACTTTCTGATTCAGACAATTCAGAGTCCGACCGAGCCAGGCAGACACAGCAAATTTCCAGTTACTTGATGCGTGGTTCAGAATTACAACAAGAATGCTAATCCTCACCGTGAGGTGTAGTGACTGAGCGTTTTGTAGGTGTACTGTTTTGTAGGCTGGAGATGTTGATGGAGTCACCAATGAAACATCGTGTGAACATTACAAGAAAGGGGAGGGGCGTCTGAGAGAGGGAAACGGATCACCTCATCGAGTAGTGAGTGAGAGGGCCCAGACTATTGCTTTCATGTCACCAGCCAGTTCACTAGTTGTGAATTTGTAATGTGTTAGTCATTCCAAATCTGACTTACAGATAACTTTACCTAAAATTGTATACGATACAACTTTTGTTAGTTTGATATAACTCATACTTTGCATAAGTCATATTAGATGTTATAATCTCAACTGATATGAGTTACGTGAGTTTTACTGTTTAATAACCATCCTTCCATTTCAGATAGTAGAGACGCTTTCAAGAGGAAGCTAGGCTTTCACATTAGAAGCTGTCCAAGACAATCTGCCACCTTAGGCTTGTCTTTAGTGTGCTGCCACCCTCCCACCCCCTTTAGAAATTTGATAGCTTTACCTTTAACAAAATAAATGGATTTAACCTTAAAATGCTTACGGACTGCTGTTGGTGATAGCATTTGCTGCAGCCACGACCGTCCCAATTCAATAGCTCAGTGGTGAGCGTGCTCGCCTCGCAAGCAAGAGGACTCTGGTTCGATACCCAGTCGTGGAGAAACCTTAGGCAAGTCTCTTTACTCCATACACCTCTGTTTAGCTAGAAATAGAAACCTTGTTATTAGTCGATTGCCAGATTGTTATACTGTAGGCTGTAAAGTAGTGACTGTGTTGTTTTGTCAAATGTGGGAGCCAATTTGCAAACAGCAACGTCCTGCACACAGCTGTAAAGCGAATGATCCTTTTTTTTAATTGGGGGATGGAGTGGGGGAGGGTGGGGGAGTGGTTGTTGTTGGCCAAATTATACTTGGATCAGAGTTTCAAACAAGGGCAGATTAAAAATAGTCAATTTGGAATTCTTTGTAAGGAAGCCAACTTTATTACTCATTCAGCAATTCATTCAGTCTGACAAAAAAAACATAGAAAAAAAAACACTTAACGGATATTTTCCAAGTGGTTAAGTTGCTGCATTGCATTATGAGACTGAGGTGACATAAGGCAGTGAATGGGTTCCATAGACTCTGCTGGAAAAAAAAAAGACTTCACAAATGAAAAACTTTCAGCGATTTATTTCATGGAGATCATAATAATAACAATTATAAATAATCATCCTTGCATGCAATGAAGCACCTTTCACGACAGGAGGAAGTCAGAAAGTGCTTCACTTGATTCGCTGTGGAGTGTGGTGACTGTGTACTTTTGTAAGTGAACACATCAGCCAATTTACGCACAGCAACGTCCCACAAACAGCCCAGAAAGTGATGACCGTCCTGACTTGGGGTGGGTGTTGGGGGAAGAACCAACGACATGTATTCAACCCTCATTAGCGAATAATAATAATCCTTGCACTTTATCAGTGCCTTGGGACGTCCTCCCAACCTGAAAGGTGCTTTACACATGTAATTTTGTTGTTGTTGTGATCACATCCATCAAATGTATCAGGAAGTCCTGTAGTTCAGTGGTTAGAGCTTTCAAGCGAGAAACTTGGGTTCAAATCTAGGTGGGGCAAAACCTTGGGCAAGTTTCCTTACTCCAGGCGCCTGATAATAATCCCTCGAAAAGACAATAAAAAATTGGTGATTTCGATCCACGACTGTTTATGGGATACAGCTGTGTGCAATTGGCTGCCGCGTTTCACCCACAAATATACAGTCAGTTCACTTTACAGTATACTCTGTGAAGCGCTTTGAGACGTCTAGAAGACGTGAAAAGCACTATATCAAATGCAAGGATTATTATTATTATAACGTGCTTCACAGGACACACTGTAATGCGGAGTGACTGTGTGTACCTCAATTTAATGTCTCATCTGAAGGATGGAATCTCTGCCAAAGCAATCCTCCCGCCCACCCCTTCTAGCACTGCGTTGAAGTGTCATGTAAGACCCACGCAATTCCAAGGCCCGACATGGGGCTGGAACACACTATCTTCTGCCTCAGAGGCGAGTGTGCTTCCACTGCACCAGGCTGACACACTAATGGGGTAGGATTAACAGATTCCAATGAGTGTAGAAGATCAGGTTTCACACAGAAAATTACTCAAAGGCTATGTGGCACTCTGCCGCATTGGCACAATTTCCAGCTTCACCCCAAGCATCTGGTTGTAACAAAGCTTTGGTGCATATCCATCGACAGGGAGAAAGGTTCCTCCGGCTCTACATTTACTCCAATTAACATTTCAGGGCGGCCAGATTTTGGCAAAGTTTCAAACACATGCTAAATTTTTGAAACAGTTTTTCATTTCCAAACCCTGGCCCGCCCCTTTCACATCGGGAGGATGTCTCAAACCCCTTCATTGTACAATAAAATGCGGATGACTGTACATTCTGACGTGAAAGGCGCTACATGGGTGTAATTTTGTTGTTGTCTGTGAGTAACTTGGCAACCAATTCACACATAGCAGTGTCCTGCAAACAACCACAAAGCACTAGTTCTATCTAGGGGATAGTTGGCCAGGACTTCAGGCGAAGGAAATTCCCTTCTATTTTGAGTTATTAACATTGAACAGGCAGGCAGGAGTCACATAATAATGTCTCATCCGAAGGAAGGCACCTGTGACCCAACCCACCTGCGCTGCCCTGCACTGGAGCGTCCACCTAGACTGAATTAAAAGTTCCGATGTGGGATTTGAACCCACCGCCCTCAGTGACTCTGGGGCGAGTGTGTCCCAGAACAAGCCAGGCAGGCAATCAAAGGGAATGTGAACTCTTTCGGAGTGGCAAGAAAAATGTCATGTTGGTTAAAAGAAAAATTTGTACGTGTATGTTGGGAATGAAACATGACACCCGCCATGAAACAAAGGGGTGTCCATTAGCGGAAGTGAGAAAGGGAAAAGGATTTGTGTGCGATTATGAAGCATTAACTAACGGACTGCATTCCTCTCAGTGTCCAAGCTGGACAGTGGGTTGTTTTTAAGCCAAACTAAGCTACTCTAACCTGTCACGGGTCATATTGTTACAGAAGCAAAAATTATGTCTTTAATTATAAAATAATAATCTGGGGATTTGATACAGTGTCTTGTATTGGCAAGGCATTTCAAAGTATTTCACAGGATATTCTGTGAACTGGCAATAATAATAATAATATAGTGTCGTTCAGACTTCTCAAAATGCTCCACAGAATGTATTGTAAAGTGGAGTGACTGTATATTTTGTGGGTGAAACACGGCGGCCAATTGTGCATAGCAGCGTCCCACAAACAGTCGTGGATTGAGAGACCCAATTTGTTTGAGGGGATTATTACCTCTGGACTGCGATCTGCCAATCAACGAACAATGGGCTTCCTACTTACTGCTGGTAAACAGAGGCATACGGGGTAAGGAAACTTGCCTCAGGTTTTGTCCAATCCGGGAATTGACTTACCCGGCAGTCGAGCGCACAAACTACAACACTATAGGCTGCCAAAACTATATGTGTTATGTGGGTAAAGGATTCGTCAGGTCTGACAGAGGGGATTCAGAGAAGAGCCACAAAAGAGATCAGCAGATTTAGAGTCTTTAACAATAATATAATAATCCTTGCATTTGATATAGCGTCTTATAATGTTGGTAGAGCGTCTCAAAATGCACCACAGAGCTTGCTGTAAAATGCAATGACTCAGTGGGTAGCGCTCGCGCTTCTCTGTCAGAGGTTGTGAGTTCATATCCCACCTTGGAAATGTGTGTTCATGAGTGTGTTCATGTATGTGAGTGTTGTTTGACTATGCGTGTGTATGTATGAGTGCTGTGTAAATATCTGAATATTTGTGGGAGTGTATATGTTTGTCTGTGCATATGTTGGTGCGTGAGTGAATGTGTACATATGAGTACACATAGAGTGGGTGTTCGAGACTACACATCTGTGAGTGAATATAAGTATGTGTCGGAGAGTATATGCATGTGAATGACTGTATATGTGTGTTAGAGAGTATCTATATGTGAGTGGATGTATGTTAGCCAAGGCTTTGTGATTCGAAGTTCTGATGTAGGGCTTGAACCCACAACCTCTAACTCAGAGGAGAGAGAATTATCCATTGAGCCAGGCTGACACCTATGGCATTTAAGGCAGCACAGAATCAATCAGTCAATCAAAACTTACATTTATATAGCGCCTTGGGGTAAGGCGGGTGGGGTAAAGTCAGGGAAGAAGAGGGGGGAGAAAGGGGGGTAAGGGAGAGAGGGAGGGAAAGGTGGGTGGGGGTCAGGATCAGGGAGAAAGTGGGGGTAAGAGGAAAGAGGGAGGGAAGGGGGAAAGGGAGTGAAGGAAGAGGAAGAAGAAGAAGTGGGGGGGAGGGGTTGAAAGGCCAGGGGCCATGGGATGGGGGGGGGGGGAAATCAAACAACAACAATAAATAACAAAATCAACAACAATAAACACCAAAAGCAATAATTTTAATGACAAAAACAATAATCGTGGATGTGTCCTGAAATTTGGGCATTGCAAGAGCCACAAAAAGAAAAAGAAAACAGCCTCCAAATTAAGAGTGCATTCAATCATTTTCTTACACTTATGAGCAATCTTAAACTTTTATGACAAAATGGATTTAGAGAAGGAGGGACGGTGGCTACTGAGTTGTGTTAAGTGCATGCTGTCAAGGCTGTTAATTTTACTAACCAGCGGAATGCTCCACATTCTAATTACCTCGGAATCGAAATCCCAGAGAAAGACTAATTCTAATTGAGCTGTGATCACACAAGTCAAACACGTCGTCACTTCTCATTTATACAGTGTATTTCAGCGGGTCACTGGAAAGTGTCTCGCTCCAATTTACACTGGAAAGAAAATGTCTCAGAGTATTGTTTTTTTTCCTTGTTAATTCAATGCCGGAGCTGGGGCTGCGCAGTCAGTCAGTGCCACGAGCTGCTGGGATGTATAACTTTCATAATCACAATAACATTAATGATAATTCTTGCATTTGATATGGTGCATTTCACGTCAGGAGGATGCCTCAAAGTGCTTTGCAGGATATACCGTAATGTGCAGTGACTGTGTAGTTTTTGTGGGCAAACACAGCCGCCAATTTGCGTTCAGTGATGTCCCCGCAAACAGCCAAGGAGTGAACAATCAGTCTTACCTTGTGCTGCACGCTGCTGGTTAACACATGTTCAGACCCAACTGAGCCACCGAGCAATATTCCTGAGGCATTGAAGGAGACACTGAAGTGAATAGTAATCTAATCTTAATTCCCGCCAGGTTTAAAAGTGTGTAGAACTATGGTTATTTTACAGCACAGAAGAATATAATAATTGTTGCGTTTAAGTATTTTATTTTGTTTCTGGGATATTGCTGTGCACAACTGGCTGCCGTGTTTTGACTGAAAATGTCTAATAATTCTCCGGTCTGCTCCAACAGAAAATGTCCTAGTTCCTCCTGTCTCCACTAATCGGCCAAACTACTCATCCACAGAATCATCCTAGTAAATGCCTTTCACCAGCTAGCGTGGTTACCACTTCTGTGGCAGGTGTGACGTGGTTAAAGCAAAAAATAATCCTTTGTACACAAATTATTATAAAATGCTTTGGTTGTGGGGTTTGTTTTATTTGTTTTGTTTGTGGGATATTGCTGTCTCCGTGTTGCGTTCATAAAATCTTCCACTTTACAGAATACCCTGTGAAGCCCTCTGAGCTGTCTCAGCAAAAGGATAACATGTTAAATCAAATGTAAGGATTATTATTATTAATCTACAAAGATGATAGCAGTGTTGGTGGTACAGTATTTAGTTCAAATGTGGAAAAAGTATGTAGCAGTTAGTTCCTGTGTTTATATTTTCATTTGCCATTTATTTAAAAGGAACTGAGCATTTGGAATTCGAAATGCAAATGCAAGGATTTGTTTTATTCCCCGTGGGTTCAGTTCCATTCATTCCTACCTCAGGCAGCAGCCCTCAAGTCTCCAGGTCAGAAGATTGTGTGTCCAAGGCCTATGTTGTTTGCCAGTGCCTTGGGACATCCTCCCGACGTGAAAGGCGCTCTATAAATGCAATGTTGTTGTTGTTGACAGTCTAGGCTGACACTCCAGTGCAGTGCTGGATGGAGCACTGCATTGTCAGAGGTGCCATCCTCCAGGTGAGATGTTAGATCTCAATCCTATCTGTATGTTAAACATCCCGGGGCACTATTTGAAAAGTGAAGGGAGTTTCTCTCTCCTGGTGTCCTGGCTTGCCGATTTGCAAGCAGGACCTTGCTGCTTGCAAATTGGTCACAGTGTGTGCCTTCAAAATGCACAGGTGTCCTTCTGACCTGAAAGGCGCTGCATCGAATGCGAGAAATGTTATTATTACCACAAGGCTTCCAGAATTGGACAAAGTGTGAGATTCAGTCTTTTACATTAAAGTCAATTTTCCGGAGTTATTAACAGAAACTTGCAAAAAAAAAAAGGCCTCAAATTTAAGTCTGTGTATAAAAATTTGCCAAATTCTGGACACTGAAATGCTATGTTAACAGAATAAACCCAGATCCAGGTGGAATTTCCATCCCTTATAGTCAGCTCTCACTGCTGAGGTTATCACAGGCTTTGGCAGCTTTTAGTATTTTATGAAATTTGTACCACATTCCAATGGCTTTCACTGAATTACTGCTCTGTGAGTTTGCTGGCACATAGAAGTAGGCATGGGAGCGTATGCCATGTAATTAAGAAAGAATGCAGGTTAAAAACAGTCATTGAAAGGCACACAAGTCAAGGGTGACTCATATTTGTGTGGAGCCTTTCAGGTCGGGAGGACGTCTCAAAGCGCTTGACGCGAGGCTCTTTAATGTGTAGCCGCTGTTTATTTTGCAAGGGAGTTTGACGGTGCTTTGTGCTGTAGTGCAAAGGAGACTGAGCGTAGAGCTCAACCTGTTACTGGGGCAATCAGAAGGCAATCTTTTATTCAGAAAGTTGCAGGATTCACTTGTTCACATAACTGTCGATGCAACGACGACAACATCTTGCACCTCTCGCACATGTCCCAGGGGGGCTCAACGGCAGCGGAGCCCGACGGCTAGAAGGGGGCATCGAGGAGGTGACTGCTTCAAAGAGGGAACTTGACTAAGTTTCTCCCCCGCTGCTCGGGAATCGTACCCGGGTCCTCTCGCTTGTGAGGCGAGTGCTATGGGACTCCAGGCATCAAGAATACGCCTGGATCAAGTCAAGGCCCGACCGTCAGCTTTCATTTGGATCCAAAAAAAAGTGCAGCTACCAGAGACACCCAGGGGGGTGGGGGCCAGGGTGCTTCCAATATTGCACGTGTACGTACACTCTCTGTTGCCTGGAAACAAGCAGTAGCTGAGATCAAAAGGTGCCCCTCCAGTCTCGCGCTTCCAACATCTCCAATCAAGGGCCCCTTAGAATTAGCTCAATGTGCTTCGGTCACATTAACACACAGAATCAGTTCCTCACTATGTTAATGACTTTGAAATCTAATCTCTGCACTTAGCACGCAGCGCTTTCCATTTGAAACAATGGTTGCGTTCTGTTCGGTCGCAAGATAGGGAGTTGCTCTTTCTTCATGGAAACACATTGCATATTAAAAGACAATGCCTTCATTCAAACCCCTTGACATGAGGTCTGCTTTCAACACGAGAGCACCCTTCAGTTCTTGCTATATGACTCACGAGAGCGAATCTCCCTACATGTCTACAGGTCACTGTTCATATCTGTGTGTTGTATCTCCAACACACACACGCTCCACCAAGCCTTGCTCTCACCAACCTGTACCTAATAATCTCCAGAATTAGTGTGCGTCTCTCCCTGGGGTGGGTGAGGGGGATAAAGAATACGCATTCCATTCCAGACGTGGGGACATTTCCATATGTAGGATAGCATCCATATGTGGAACTCTCAGTTTGGTTTGGATACTCCCATGCACGCATGCACACTGATGGATTTCTGAGTGTGTCAGACACCCGGCTGATCAGAAAGAAATAATTGCCATGTGTTGTGAAGTGCTGATTGCGAGTAACCACACTTGCCTCTCTGTCCACAACATCCAACTGTCTTGAGGAGAAATTCCTGAGCCATGAGCTGAACTGTTTATAATAAAAAATGAATCCTTACTTTGGTACGACATCTTTCATGTCAGGAGTATGTCTCAAGGCTTCAAAGGATTTGCTATACAATGTAGTGGATATAGTTTGTGTGTGAACACAGCATCCAATTTGCTCACAGCAATGTCTCAAAAAACAGCCTTGAAATGAATGACCAATTTTGTAATTTTAATAATAATCTTTATGTTTGCCAAAGCACCTTTCAAGTTGGGATGATGTCTCAAATCTCCTCACCGAATACACTGTAAAGTGGTGTGATTGTGTGTTGAATGTGTAAATTGTCAGCCAATTTGCACACATCGTTGACTGACAAACAGCCATGGAGTGAATGATCAATTTTACCTGGGCGATTGTTGGCCAAGATACCGAGAAAATCCCTTCTGTTTTTCAAAGAGTGCCATGGGACCTTTAATGTCCACCTGAATAGACTCGGTTTAACATCTCAACCGAAGGATGGCACCTCCGACAATGCAGCACATACCCAGCACTGCACTAGAGTGTCAGTTTAGACTTAGACGTGGCCCTCAAACGCACAACTTTCAGACTCAGAGGAGCGAGTGCTGTCACAACCTTGCTAATGTCAGTGATAAAGGATTATATCAAATGTAAAAAAAAATGTTAATTTTGTCTAGGAGATTATTAGCCAGGAGAAAAGCCCCCTTCTCTTTTCGACTAGAGCCTTGGGATCTTTCAAGTCCCCTTGAACAGGCAGAAACCTCATCTGTGGTGAGAGCGAAATGCCTTTGACAGAGTGTTTAAAAATCTTGGCAAGTGGCCAGGTCTACTGAACACATCTAAAAGGGAAACATTTCGCTAAAAGTCTCCAAAAGATAATTATGGGACTGCTTTATTGCAGCCCAGTTATATTTCAGAACATAAAACTATCGGAAATTCTATCATCCGATTTTTTTTAACACCATGAGAGACAAAGGTCCATAATGAAGGTAATCACTTACCAAATTGACAGTGCCTGACACACAGATATAAGATTACCTACAAATCTCCATTGGGAGATGGGATCAAGGACACGGAAATCTAGAGTTGTTGTTAAGAACAGTAAGATAATTCTTGCATTTGGTTCATGTCCATCAGGAGGATGTCTCAAAAAGCTTTACAGGACTTTCTGGGAAGTGCAGTGATAAGGTATTTTGGAGGTCAACTCAGCAACCAATTTGCACACAGCAACATCCTACAAGCCGTGAAGGACCTTACCTCCTTGAAGGCCCCTCCTCTTCAACCCTCCTATCACCACCTTCCAAGGCATGAACTCTTGATTTCCAATCCCTGCTCAGGTCCAAATCTCGACTGTCCAGTGACTTAGAATCAACGTGAAAAGCGCTGTAAACATGTAATTTGTTGTTGCTGTTTTATCTGTGTGGATGGTTGGCCAGGACATCTGGAGAAATTCCCTTCTCTTTTCAAACAGTGTCAGAGTATCTTTAATGTCCACCTGAACGGACAGATACAACCTTGGTTTGATGTGTGACTTGAAGTATGGCATCTTGTTGGAGTGTTAGCATAAATTACGTGATTCCAAGTCCTGCTGTGAGGCATAATCCCACAACCTTCAGAGTCGAGAGAATGCTTTCAACTGAGCCGGGCTGAATTTGGTTAACAGCCGAAGAGTAGAATTTATGATTGTGGCTGGCTCCAGCATCCAAGTATTATTCAACAATAGAATCAATCCACAACTTTGGCACATCAATGCCATAGAACTTACAGTACAGAAGAAGGTCATTTGGCTCATCGTGTCTGTGCTGACTCTGTTAGAGAACAATACATTTGTCCATGTATCTGTCTTTTCCTGCCATGCCATACCCTACACATTTCCTTCCTGAAAGCTAATATGACTCCTGTCTTACACCGTTACACCTGACATGGCATTCCATATCCTCTGTGTTTAAAAAAAACTCCTCCAACTCTCCTCCACCACCTCTCAATGCTTTGTTCCTCTGAAATTTAGCTTTAGGCAAATTTCCTTACTCCACATGCCTGTTTGATTGGCAAGACGTAGGAACCTGATTGTTAATTGATTGACGGATAGCTTTCTGGCGGTAATAATCCCTTAAAAAAAAATGGTCACGCAATCCACAACTGTTTGTGGGACACTGTTGCGTTTTATCCACAGTCAGTCCACTTTACAGTATATTCCATGAGGCGTTTTGAGGCATCTCAATGACGTGACAAGGGGCTAAATCAAATACAGTACATAGATTATTATTATTATCATAAATTTATGTCCTTTAGTCGTTGACTCTCTGATCAGTGGAAATAATTTTTCCCTCTCAACTTTATCTAAAACACTTCATACTTTAAAGATCTCCATCAAGTCTCTGTTCAATCTTCTCTGTTCTAGTGAACGTAGACCAGGTTGATTCAGTTTCTGTTCATAGGTCAAACCACTCACGCCTTGTTATCAACCCAGTAAATCTCTTTATGTTCTTGATGTCCTTCCTAAAGTGGGGTGAGATCAAAACTAGACAGAATTAGTGTTCATCTGGCCTATGCACAAACTTGGAAGGTATAAGCAACAACGGTAAGTAGACAGTGGTCTGACAAACAAATAACATCCGAAGGGATGCAAGCTGGTTAAAACAAACATCTTGTGACTTCTGTCAATGACTTGAGGGCTGAACTAGAAATAGAACTAAACTGCCCGAAGCTTGTGAGGTCAACCACATTGGCATAATACCACCAGAAATCTCCAAAAAGCAAGCAGTCAATCCATTACACTGCCTGTGGACACTTGGCTTCTATTCCTGGATCAGCCCTTGGAATTTTTCAGTCGTTTTTGTACTCCAGTGGAGCTGACAATACTAGAACCATAATAATAATAGTTATAATGCTTGGATTTTATATAATAATAACAATCCTTGTATTTGATATCGTGCTTTTTACATCTTCTAGATGTTTCAAAGCACTTTGCAGAATATACTGTAAAGTGAATTGACTGTATATTTATGAATGAAACACAGCAGCCAATTGCTCACAAACAATAGTGAATTGAAATGACCAACTTTGTTTTCAAGGGATTATTATCAGGCGTGTGGAGGAAGGAAGTTTGCCCAAAAATGTGCCCTGATATAGTGCCTTGAACATCAAGAAAATGTCAAAAAGAGCTTCCCCAGATACACTGTAAAAGTGTACCGAATTATAATCGGCTGCCTGAACAGGCAGAGCGGTCCTCCGTTCAACATCTCAACCGAAAGGATGGCATCTCCAAATGCGCAGGACACTCCCAACACTGCATTGGACTGTCATCTTACACTGTGTGATTCCAATTCCCGATGATGGGGCTTGAACCCCAAACCTTCTCACTCAGGGGCAAAACTGCTACCAAATGGACAATGATGGCTCATCACATTCTATGAACCACACACTGAGCCCGGGAAAGCACCAGTAACACAAAGCAGCAAAGCAAAGGTGGGGAGGTTAATGGAAATTACTCGTTAGTCACACCAGTTTCCTTTGATGCCTGATTTTCTCACCGACTATGTGGAGAAAGTGAGAAACGAGTGGGATTCCACTCAGGTATCTACCCAGATGTTGCAGACATCTGCCTATATGTATGTGTATTAAAGTTTGATTTTAGAATAGCACCAATGTAGGCAGTGAATATAATCCTCACTCTCTGCTACAGGATAACAATCCTTTCCCATAACTGGTTAGTTATGTTCAGCTGCAAACCTTGGATACCAGTAAACCTGTTAGAGCTGTAGCCAAATCTTGTTACTGGGATGCATGGGGACTGATTGTAGCCGTTTTATTTATCGGGGTTTTGGTGGGGGGAGGCTCAGCCTGTCGACTTTTGAGCTCTTATTATCAGTTGTACGTGGAGCTTTGGCTTAAGACCGCAGAAAATGTTTAGTAGAACTTGGAGGGAGAAGGGGAGGCAAGTGACGGCTATGTGTTTGTGTCTGTGTGTGGGGGTGGGGGAAGGAAGGAGATTTTAAATTGGAATTTGCACGACGATGAAGTACATATAAACAAAATCTTTCCTCCACCTCCATCCCACTTAAATCTGCACAGTGGGTAATATCAAGATTTCTTTACACAGGATATTTATGGGCTGGAGTGTATTGGTGAGAGGATTTGACTCGTACGCGAGAGGACTCGGGTTTGATTCCCAGACAGGGCAAAACATTAGGCAAGTTTCCTTACTCCACAATAAATTGGTAATTTCAATCTCCGTTTGTGGGATACTGCTGTGTGCAATTGGCCACTGTGTTTCACCCCCAAATATACACTGTGCGTCGAGCGAGCGGCCGATTGAGGGGCGGAGCCGAGGCCTTGTCGGGAAGGTATAAAGCCAAGGTAGGGGAGCTACTGTGTGAGTTAGTCAAGCGAGCGGGTGATTGAGGGTCTGGGGGTAAACGGGAAGGTGGGTTGTGCAACTACTATTCGCGAAAATTCAAACGTCGATGTGGCATCACAAAAAAAAAAAAAAACACGCGCGACCCCCCCCCCCCCCCACCCCCACCACCACCCCTCACCATTAACAGCGCATCACCTCCAAACATTAGATTAGCAGCATCTTTAACAATAGATCATTGCGGGCCCACCCCACACACAGGATATATTCCACCAATCTCTGACACCATCAACCTGTCCCTCTCATCCGGCACTGTTCCCACTCCCTTCAAAACCGCCACTATCACCCCCATCCTAAAAAAAACCTCCCTCAATGCTTCACAGCTATCAAGCTACCAGCCCATCTCCAACCTTCCCTTCCTCTCCAAGATCCTGGAAAGAGTGGTTGCCTCCCAGCTCCACTCATTCCTCTCAAAACACTCACTCCTCGAACCCCTCCAATCGGGTTTCCAAGCTTCCCACAACACGGAAACTGCTCTGGTCAAGGTCACAAATGACATCCTGACCATCTGTGACCAGGACTCCCTCTGTCTCCTCGTCCTCCTCGATCTGTCCGCCGCTTTCGACACCGTCGACCACACAATCCTCCTCCACCACCTCTCCTCCTTCCTCAACCTTCAAGGCTCTGTCCTTGACTAGTTCCAGTCGTGTACCTTCCACCTCCTTCATTTCATCTCTTCCAATGGCTTCTCCTCCAGCCCCCGCACAGTCACAGGGCTCTGTCCTTGGCCTCCTGCTCTTCACCCTCTATATGCTCCCCCTGGGTGACATCATCTGCAGACACGGAGTAAATTTCCACATGTATGCGGATGACACCAAACTCTACCTTTCTGTGTCCATCCTCGACTCCAGGACTACTGGCGTTCTGCCTGCACGTCTGTTCAACATTGACGAGGGATGAGGGCCAACTTCCTCCAATTCAACGTCAACAAGACAGAGGCCCTCCTGATTGGCTCGCATTGGCACCTCCGCACCTCTGGCGCTGACAACATCAAGGATTCAAGGCTGCTCTCTGCACCTCTTGAAACTAATCAGGAATCCGGGCATCTTGTTTGACCCCAAACTGTCCTTCCTCCCTCATATCCGCTCCATGACCGGTACAGCTTTCCACCACCTCTGCAATATTGTCAGACTCCACCACTACCTCACTCCCCACGCCACCGAAACTCTTATACACACCTTCGTCACATCTAGGCTCGACTATGGGAACTCTCTCCTCGTCGGCCTTCCCAGCTCCTCCCTTCACAGGCTGCAGAACATTCATAGAATCATAGAATCATAGAATCATAGAATTTTACGGCACAAAAGGAGGCCATTCGGCCCATCTAGTCTGTGCCGGCTCTTTGAAAAGAGCGATTCAATCCCATTGCCCTGCCCGCTCCCCATAGCCTAATAGACCCGTTCTTCCTAAATAAAGATCTAATTCCCTTTTAAAAGTTGTTATCGAATCAGCCTCCACCACCTTTTCAGGCAATGCATTCCAGATTCGAACAACTCGCTGAGTGAAAAAATTTCTCCTCAGCTCCCCTCTACTGCGCCTTGAAACTATTTTAAATCTGTGACCACGAGTCACAGATTCACCCACGAGTGGAAATAGTTTTTCTCTATTTGCCCTGTCGAAACCCCTCATGATCTTATAAACCTCTATTAGGTCTCCCCTCAATCTTCTCTGCTCCAGAGAGAATAACCCTAGCCTATCTAGCCTCTCCTCATAGCTGAAGTCCCTCAATCCTGGCACCATCCTAGTAAATCTTCGTTGTACCCTTTCCAATGCCTTCACATCCTTTCTGTAGTGTGGTGACCAGAATTGAACACAGTATTCCAGCTGAGGCCTCACCAAAGTCCTATAGAGGTTAGTCAGCACTTCCTGACTTTTGTACTCTATACCCCTATTTATAAAGCCTAGTATCCCATATGCCTTCTTAACAGCCTTGTCTACCTGTCCTGCCACCTTCAACGAGTCACTAACACAAATCCCCAGGTCTCTCTGTTCCTTCACACCATTTAAAATTGTACTATCTAGCCTATATTGCCTCCCTTCATTTCTTCTCCCAAAATGCATCACCTCACACTTCTCTGCATTAAACTTCATCTGCCATGTGTCTGCCCACTTTACCAATTTGTCTATATCCTCTTGCAGATGGCTACTATCCTCCTCACTGTTTACTATTCTCCCTAACTTAGTGTCATCTGCAAACTTGGAAACTGTACTCCGTACACCCAAGTCCAGATCATTGATGTAGATTACAAACAGCAATGGTCCCAAAACCGATCCCTGTGGCACACCACTGCTCACTTCCCTCCAATCTGAAAAACAGCCGCTCACTACAACTCTCTGCTTTCTGTCTCGCAGCCAGTTGTGGATCCACGCTGCCACTGTCCCTTTTACGCCATGGGCCTTTAATTTCTTAATAAGTCTCTCATGTGGCATTTTGTCAAATGCCTTTTGAAAGTCCATGTAAACTACATCAACTGCGCTACCATTATCCACCCATTCCGTTACCTCATCAAAAAATTCTATCAGATTTGTAAGGCAAGATTTGCCTTTAACAAATCCATGTTGACTGTCCTTTATTAGCCTATATCTTTCTAAGTGAAGATCTACCTTGTCCCTGATTATGGACTCTAGAATTTTGCCCACTACCGACGTTAGACTGACTGGTCTGTAGTTGCCAGGCTTGTCCTTCTGCCCCTTTTTATACAAGGGAGTAACATTAGTTCAAATGCAGAACATTCATATACTCTCCTGCGCTACATCACTTCCACCCTCGCCCGTCTCCACTGGCTCCCCGTCACCCAGAGGATCGAATTAAAGATCCTTGTCCTCACCTTCAAGGCCATTCATGGCCTTGCCCTGGCCTACCTCTCTGACCTGCTGTCTCCCTATCAGCCTGCCCACCCACTCTGCTCGGCAGACTCAGGCCTGCTCCATGTCCACCGGCCTAACCGCCCAACCATCGGTGGCCAGGCTTTCAGCCTCTCTGCTCCCACACTGTGGAATGCCATCCCACAGCCCCTCCCCCTCGCTTCCTCCCTTTCCTCTTTCAAGGCCGGTCTCAAGACCTTCCTCTTCGACCGCACCTTCGGCTGCTTCACTAACTCTTCCTCCTCTGCTTTCCCCTCCCACCCCCGCTCAGGTCCCTACCTGACTGTTCAGCGCTTTGGGACGTCTTCCCAAATTATTATTATTAGGAATATTATTATTAAATTTCAAAGACGATAGCAGTGTTTGTGGTATTTAATTTAAACGCGGGAAAAATATCCACCAGTTTGTTCCTACATTATTATTTTGGTTTAAATATCCGTAGTGTTAGGAGGAACAGGGTCAAATTTGTATTTGATAAAATTCCTCCCACTCCCTTTTCGAACCCCTCCAATCTGGTTTCTGCGCTGCCCACAGTACAGAGACTGCACTTGTGAAAGTCACAAGCGATGTTCTCTCTATCTGTAACCAGGGCTCCCTCTGCTTCCTTGTCCTCCTGGACCTCTCAGCCGTGTTCGACATAGTCGACCACGCCATCCTCCTCCACCGCCTGTCCTCCATCATTCACCTCAGTGGGACCGCACTCACCTGGTTCGAGTCCTACCTCACAAACCGCTAGCAGTGCATCGCCACATATGGCGTTTTCTCCATCTCTCACCTGGTTACCTGCGGGTACCCCAAGAATCCATCCTCGACCCCCCTCCTCTTTCTTATCTACATGCTCCCTCTTGGTGATGTCATCGTCAGACATGGGGTACACTTACACTTCGGATGACACCCAACTCTATTTTTCCACCTCACTTTGCGACCCCGCAGTCCCCTGATGTACTGTCAGCCTACCTGTCAGACATCAGGAGCTGAATGAGCGAATTTCCTTCAGCTGAATGTTGACAAGACGGAAGCCATACTCTTTGGCTCTCATCGTTGTCTTCAATCGCATGGCTCTCACCCACTCCACCTACCCGACCTGCTCCTAAAACTCTCCAAATCAGTACGCAAACTTGGTGTCAGGTTTGACCCCTGTCCTTCCTCCCCCACATCCGGTCCCTCACCAGCCCCACTTTTTTCCACCTCCAATGTATTGTCTATCTCTGGCAATATCTCGCCCAAAAGCCACTGACTGGTCCATGCCTTTGTCACTCTCGGCTGGACTACGCAAATGCATTCCTCACTGGTCTCCCCTTCACCACAATCCATAAAATCCAGCTCATTCAGAACTCTGCCGCCCGAGTTCTCACCCTCATCAAACTTCGCTCCCCTGTTACCTCAGTCCTTTCCTGACTTCACTAGTTCCCTGTCCTGGAGAGGATCGATTTCAAGATCTTAACTTTTGTCTTTAAATCTCTCCACTCCTCTGCACCCCCCCCTACCTCCTCGAACTTTCTCTTCCCAAAACAGCACCTGTTGCCTTCACTCCTCCGGTTCTTGTCTCCTCCATATCCCCCGAATCCTCCGCTACACCATCGGCGGCTGTGCCTTCAGCCACTATGCCCTGCAGCTCTGAAATTCCCTTCCTCATTGCTTTTGCCTCGCCCCCTCTCTTCCTAATTTCAGGTCTCGGCTAAAGACCTTTCTTTTTGATCGCGTCTTTGGTCACCATTTTCCTCCTCCCCCCTGGCTCGCCCCCGGGATCCGTTATTGTGAAGCGCTCTGAGACGCCGTCCGACGTGGAGGGCGCTATATAAATCGAAGTTGTTGTTGTTGTGATTGTTGTAATTTCTGAACGGAAATGCAAGGATTTATCTTTAATTTCATTCCCAGTGGGTTCAGCCTCATTAATTCCCGCTTCAGGCGGCAGCCCTCTCATCTCCAGGTCAGAGGATTGCGGGATCAAATCCACAAAACACAGTTACTCCACTTTACAGAGGATTCTGCGAATCACTTTGAGACATCTCAATGATGTGATCAGACAATGCAAGGATTATTATCATAACTAATCAGAGGTTTGGCTCCGGCACCAACTGCATAGTAGATTATTGATAGAGGCCATGCCTGTTGCTTGCTGACATGTGCAAACCCATTCTTTTGCTCGGGGGTCACTAGAAGGATGTGGTGAGAGCTCAAGTGTGCAGAACATCAGGGAGCCATCCTATCAGGCAGCCGTCAGCCCAGCAGCTAACTTCAGGCAGATGTTCACGTTCTTCCTGCCTGTTCTTTTATGCAAAGTTGCTCGACAACTTCAAAGCAAAACTAATGGCAAACGTTAATGGAGATAAGCATTGTGAGTAATAATAGTAATCCTTCCTTTTGGTTTAGTGCCTTTCATGTCAAAATGATTTACTGCGAAATGGAGTGACTGAGTATTTTGTCGGGAAATGCAGCAGCATATTTGCGCTCAACAACGCGAATGCCAAATTTTATCAGCTCAGAGGGGAACCTCATGGAGGACCATAACACTTTAAACGGGATTGAAAAAGTAAAACCAGAGCAACACTTTTGAATGTACCAAGACTGTAGAACAAGAGGACACTGGTTTAGAGTTGTCTAAGGCACTTTTAGGACAGACACCAGGAAGTATTTCTTTACTCAGTGGGTAATTACCCATAGGTCAGGGTTGCCAGGAAGGCTAGGACACTGGGAATCATTTATAAAGCAGCTCAATGGTGTGATGGTGGGGACGGCAGGGTGGGTGTTCTGGAGAAATGAGCCATCTTCATCCAAATAAATCATGTGGTCTCACCAAAACTATTCAGGACTTTGGTACCTGTGTCCTTCCTGGCATTCTCCACGGGCCTATCACCCTCATTCTCGTGGCTCCATTAGCTCCCCTTCCTCAATGGATCAAATTCAATATCCTCTTCCTCACTTTCAAATCCTTCCAGGATCTCATCCCTACTCTACCTCTGCGTCATCCTCGCAGAGCACTGACTCAGCCATTCATTTCACTCAGCAGCTGTCTACCTCCTTTATGTTCCCTTCCCTGTCCATTAGTGGGCAGTCCTTCAGCTTATCTGCCCCCACTCTCTGGAACTCTATCCTGGAGCCACTTGAACTTATTTCCTTCAAGTTCCATTCAAGACCTTCATCCTTGACCCTGCTTTGAGTCAATCTATTTACTCCCCTTTCCACCATCGACTCCCACCCTCAGTGAGTGCCCAGTCAGAAACGCGATATGTCAACTTGTATTGTATTTAGGGGTAATAGGTGACTAAGGATAGAGTCCTAGAGATTATAAGCCATCCCCCAATTGACTAACAACTAGATTCCAAAATGACTGTATTACAAGTGGCCACATTAGACCATTGTAGGAAACAAAGTGGAGGTGACAACATGCAGGTAATAAATAATAATCCTTGCGTTTGATATAGTGACATATCACATAGTTGAGATGTTTCAAAGTGCATCACAAAATATTTCAGAAAATAAATAGATTGTATATTTTGTGGGTGAAACCCAGTAAATACTTGTGCGTGGCTTGAATAACAGTCATGGATTGAGTTAGTTTATGGTTAGTTAAACAGGAGGGTGGAGTCAGGAAACTGGGTGAGTAGGACCCCAGAGTGTGCGTTTGGGGGTAACTGCTGGATTTGAACCAGCTGAAAGTGCAAAGCTTGCCATTGAGAGTTCTGTCTGGCAAGCTACCCACTGCTAGTCCAGCTGGGACCACCCTACCAGTTGGGGCTTTGGCTTACAGGGTTAAGGAAAAAAAAAACTCTCTGTGGTCCGACTTTCAAAAACCTGTGAGCAGCTTGCTGTTTTTTCATCTATATGCTGAAAGGTGCTGGGAGCATTTGATTCATGGCTAAGTGTATGTGTGGGCTTCTGCCCACCATTTCCCGCACAGTGAGTATCCGATCTGCGTTGTTGGGCGTAGCTGAGAGAAAGCTTGTTACTTTCGCAAAAGGATAATCACAAGCGGCAAAGCAACGGAATGATTGACCAACTTTATCTGTGGGATTGTCGACCAGAATAACGGGGGAGAAACTTCCTTTTCTCTTCGAATTGTGGCATAGAATCAGTAACTTCCACCTGAACTCGCAAAACTGACACTATGCTTAATGAGTCATTGAAGGACACCACCTCCAACTATACCTCTCTCCCATTCCCACACCACCCAACACTGCACTGGATCGTTAGCCTGGAATTTTTCAATCCACGACTGTTTGTGGAACCTGCCGTGCGCAATTGGCTGCCGCATTTCGCCCACAAATAAACAGTCAATTCACTTTACAGTATATTCTGTGAAGTATTTTGAGACATCTAGAAGAAGTGAAAAATGCTATATCAAATGCAAGGATTATTATTAGTAATATTCTAATATGTGAGATGGAGTGAAGGCTGACTATACGGGAAATCAGGATATTTTTCGAGTACCCCTGGGGATGGCTCCTAATGCAGGTCGGTGGGTAAGCATCTTGAGCTATTAACAAGATAGCAAAAAGCATGAAACATCTGCATGCTTGTTTTTGGAGCTCCCATGAATCAGCCCCCACACATAAATCTGTGCCCCCCACAACACACACACACACACATAAATCAGTTCCCCCCCTCCCACACGCACATAAATCCTGCCACACCCCCACCTCCATACACACATAAATCTGGGCCCCCCTCCCACAAACAAATCAGCACCTTATTTTACCTGACAATGCCAAGTCAGTCTTCCACTGATGTGAGTTCAAAGTCCCGCAATGGAGCTCGAACTCCCCACCCCCTCCAACCTTCTGACTCAGAGGCAAGAGTGCTACCGACTGAGCCGAGCTGACCCGTGACCCGTGAACAAAGCTCCGACTGAGGCAAAGCAACAGAACAGCGGGACATCCAAGCGGAAGATAAACTCAATAATTCATGCAATGATATTGTTGATCAACCTGCGGGACAGTGCGCTGACGAACTGCCTTTCAACAGATCCAAAATTCACGCCGAAGAAAAACAATGAGGCAGAGTCATGGAGACTCGCTCCACATTTGGAGATTCAGAACAGATGTCTGAAATCACTTAGCATTTTATTCACATCCAGTAGCTATTTTTTTTCTTACATACACTTGAAAGCGAGCTCCTACCTTCGGGAACAAAGCCTTGCGAATGAGAGCCAAAACTGAAATCATTTCATGCAGACGTTTCCCCTTTGCCGTTCGCCGAGTGCGAGCCAGAGAACAAGCGAGAGGAGTAAGGAAAGTGAACTCCTTTTCATCCAGTTTATTTCTATTCCCACTAATTGATTCACATTTTGACTCTCGTTGCATTCTTTCGAAATGAATTATTAATAATAATAATTGAAATTAATATGGCGCCTTATCATGTTGTTGAGATGGCTCAAAGCGCTTCAGAGTGTATACTATAGAGTTAATTGTCTTTGTATTTCGGGTGAAACACTGCAGCCCATTGTGCAACAGTCGTGAATTGAGCAATTACATTTTTTTAAGGGATTATTATCTCCAAAAATCAATCTGCCAATTGACTATCAACCACGTTCCTACTTACTGCTAAGTAATCAAAGGTGTGTGGAGTAAGGAAACTTGCCTAAGTTTTCATCGTGCCAAACCTGGGTCCGCTCGCTTGCAAGGTGAATGCACGACCCAATGTAGGAGGGGTAAGGCAGAGGGATTGAGGGAGAGAGTTCTATAGGTTTGGGGTGCAAAGCATAGTTGGAGCAGAGGGGACAAGGGAAGCGCAGGAGGCTGAAGCCAGCCGAACGGAGGTGGCCGGCAGTGGAGTGGGGAGTGAGCAGCTCGGATAGGCAGGGAGTAAACGGGGGAACTGATTTGTACACAGGTGAAATCAGTCCGTTCAGCAAGGTGGGGTAGGGAAAGGGAATGTATTTGAAGCTGTTTCATGGCGCTTGTTATGCACACTATCTGAAAGAATATTCTATTAAGCTAATTAAGTTAATTTCAAATTGCACTCTTACTAGGTACTTTCTTGCTACAGATTTACTTTCAAAGAAATTGAATTAGTGCTTTTTTTAAACTTAACGTTTTTGTTCATGCCTTTAATGGATTTTAATAATAAAACGCAGGGGTAAAAAACTGCAAAGATTACATTGCTTTTTGACATTTCTTATATTTATACCAGATGAGCTCATCTCAAAATCAATATTGCAAAAGGTTCAGGACTTTCACCATCTAAATGTAACCAATCGGGGTGGGGGGGAAAACTTCTTTTGAAAATGATTTAAAAGGAAGCTCCATCTTGCATTGTCTTTAAGTGCACAGTTGGTGCGATTCTTTACAGCATGATCCTCGTTCTGCTAAACCAGTCTAGCCCTCCCTCGTACACGTTACTATAATAACAATCACTGCGGAGTCGCGTAGTGCAGTGGTTAGAGCTCTCGCCTCGCAAGAGGAGGACCGGGTTCGATTCCCGGGCAGGACCATACCTTAGGCAAGTTTCCTTACTCCACACATGCCTCTTGTTACCCAGCAGAAAGTAGGAACCTGGTTAGTAGTCATTTGGCAGGTCTCCGAGGATAATAATCCCTCCGAAAAACAATTAGGATCTCACTCCGTGGCTGTTGGTGGGACACTGCTGTGCGCAATCGGATGCAGAGTATTGGCCACAAAATGCACAATGAATCCAAATTACAATATATTCTGAGGGGCGCTTTGAGGCATCTCAATTATGTGATAAGGCACATTATCAAATGCGAGGATTATTATTGTTCTAACAATAGTCCTGGCGAGAGTTCCTTTTCACAGTCAGGAGTACGCCCAAAAGAGCTTTGCGTGATCTTTACAGTGTGTTTGTGGGTGAACGTGGCCAGTCCAAATTGCACAAGGCAATGTCCTTCAAGCAGCGATGGAGTGAGTGACCATTCTTTCCTGGTTGATTGTTTGCCAGAATTACCTGGACAGAGAAACTCCCTTTTCTTTTCAGTTCACCCCATGGGATCCTTAACATTCAGCTGAACCAGGTAACAGATCAGTTTTACATCTCCACAGAGCCACACATCCCAGCACTGCGTTGGAGCATTAGATTATACTATTTGATCCTAAATCTTGCCTTGGGCCTTGAACTCACAACCTTCAGACTTGAAGAGCACTAACGATTGAGCCAGGTTGACAAACTTGCTGTTAGGATCCCGTGGCCCATGGCAATATACGAACAGAGAAGGGAGTTTCTCCCAGTGTCCTGACCGACAATTCCTCCCCAGATAAAATTAGGTCATTCACTTCATGTCTGTTCATTGAACAATGTTGTGTGCAAACTGGCTACTGCATTGACTTACGAACGTGCATTCAGTGCACTTTACTTTACATTGAGTAAATCCTGTGAAGGACTTTGAGACACTCTCCTAATGTGAAAGGCGATGTATCAAACACAAGGATTATGATTTTTTGTTAACAAAAACGTATAACCTTAACATCAGACCGATTGCCCCATACGCGGTACATGTATGTCTCTCCTCCAGTCCTCCGCTTTTGCTTTGTGCAGTAATTGCTTTGCACCATAAGTAAGCTGAATTTCCATCTCTTTTACTCTATGTCTCGCATTAGGGCCCAGCTGTGATCGTGCCCTGAGGCCTAGACCCCTGTTCACAGAGCTTCTGCAGATCCATTAAAAACGTGTTTGTCTTTTTGGAATTTTTCAGCAAATTTTCCACAAATTCCTTTGGTGGAATCTTTGAGGATGTTCACAAGGATTAAATCCCAGCTGCAGACCCCCCCCCCCCCACCCTCCATTCCCTCCCCCACCAACGGTTCCATTCTCTCTCTCTTCTCTCCCTCTGTCTGGGTGGAACATGCTATCTTGGCAAAGTGCCAGGCAACTTTGCATTCACTGAGGTTGGAAACCCACAAATTGACTCTTAACAATGAACTAAATGGAACCTAAAGCTGCTTTTATTTACTCACAATCGAACAAATCCTACATTTCCTGCCTTAAGTGTGCCGGCCCGATCTCGCCTTCCCCACATCCCGTTCAGCTCAGCTCAGCTCAGTGGGCAGCAGAACTTTGGCGCAGTGGGTAGCGTTCTTACTTCTGAGTCAGAAGGTTGTGGGTTCAAGCCCAACGTCGGGGACTTGGAATCACATAGTCTAAGTCCAATGCAGGGCTGGGGGCTGGTATTGCAGTGTTAGAGGTGGTTTCTTCAGATGAAATGATGAATCTGTGGTTCCATCTGTGTGTTCAAGTAGACGTTAAAGACCTCATGGTGCTATTCAAAAATAGAAGAGAGTTTCTCTCATTCCATGTCCTGGCTAACAATCGCAGAAAATAAAACTGATTGCTCACCATGATGGCTGTTGGTGGTACATTGTGGTGCATAGATTAGCTACTGCGTTTGCCTACAGAAATAGCAAGTGACTGCACTTCACAGTATATCCTTTGAGATATCAAATGCAAGAGTTATTATTCTCAGAGAACCCTAGAAATACCTCGAGACATTTGGATGTTAGCCTCTTTGCAGAAAATATCTTACCAGATCACAAGATCAATCCGGATAAAGAAGGTCCTTTGACCCAACCAAGTTCATCCCTTCAGAATTTAAATGAGTCCCATTGTACTGGCACCAATCACCTTCCCTGGCAATCTTGTTCCAGTCATTAATTATCCTCTAGGTAAAGAAATACTTTCTGATACCATCACCATTTCTTGCGCTTTGCAACTCTGAACCTGCAACCCAAGCGCCTTCCTCCCGACGTGAAAATCTGTAAATGTGATTTTGTTGTTGTTGTTGTTGCAATCTCTTGTTCTGCTGCCTTGGTGCATTAATTGGCTGCCATGTTCCACCCACAAAATACACAGTAAATTCATTTTACGGTATATCTAGTGAAGAACTTTGGAACGCCTCAACGACGTGATAAAGCGCTAAATCAAACGCAAGGATTATTATTATCCTCAAGCAATGATGTGGGCTCACTTTTTCAATCCCATTAAAATGTTATACACCTCTGTAAGTGCTTACTCTCTTCATTGCCTGCTGTGCACTCTTGTGTCTAACCTCCAGGCTTTTGCTCCCGAGTGCCTGTCTCAGCGCAGAAAGTTGAAGCTAATTAAACATATAAACGTTGCTCGCTCTGCCACTAACCCTCTAATTAAGGTCTATAGTAGGTGCGAACAGCATTAGGTCTCGTGCCAAGAGTACTAACATCAATGCCACTGAAATGAAATTTGGCTCCAGCGAGCTCACAACAGGCATTGTGAGGGTCATTATGATATTGTTTCAGGATTAATATCACTGAGATATCTGTCACTTGCCAGGGATGCTCATGTTCATCAGGATTAATATTCTCCACGAATGTACCTTAGCAATGACTTTTTACCAACCCTGTCACCTTGCCATTCCGAACCCAGTCACTGCTATCCACAGACTCACCCACAAAATATACAGTCCACTTTATAATCACACCTGTGAAGTGCTTTGAGACGTCTCAAAGACGTGATAAGGCGCTATGTCAAATGGAAGGATTATTATTATCATTATTAATCCCGTCAAACTCTCTGAGGTATTTCCACATCATGTTAAGACATGATGTCAAATGTCCTGACATTTGACATTTCCTTTGTGGAGTCCTGTAGCTCAGTGGTTAAAGTGGTTAGAGCACTCACCTTGCAAGTGAGAAACTTGAGTTCGATTCCAGACAGGGTGAAACCCTAGGGCAAGTTTCCTCACTCCACATGGCTAATAATAATCCCTAAAAAAAAATAGATTGGGTAATTCAATCCATGACTGTTTGTGGGACACTGCTGTAGGCAATTGGGTGCTGTGTTCGCACACAAATATACAGTCAATCCACTTTACAGTATATTCTGTGAAGCGCTTTGTGACGCCTAGAAGACATGAAAAGCGCAATATCAAAGGCAAGGTTTATTATTATTTGACATGAAGGATAATTTTAGACTTAAATCCCATGGCACTTTGAGGCACTTTTTGAATGATAAGGAGTTGTGTAGTTTAGTGGTTAGAACACGACCCTTGAAAAACGGGAGAACTTGGGTTCGATTCCCAGCACGGTGAAATGTTTGGCCGAATTTCCTTTCTCCACACGCCTGTTTACCTAGTGGTATGTAGGAACCTGGCTATTAGTCGATCGGTGGATCACTTTTTCAGGGGTAATAAATCCCTTCAGAAAAAAAAATAACTATTTGGTCACCCAATCCACGATTGGTGCTCTGCAAATATAATTTTGTGGTTGTTTGTGGGACAATGCTGTGTGCAATGGCCTATTTCATTTCACCCGCAAAACATACAGTCACCACACTTTCGAGTATATTCTGTGAAGCACTTTCAGACATCTCAAACAAATGATAAGCCTCTATAACAAATCCAAGGATTATATTTTATTATTATTATTTCTTCATCCCTTTTCGAAGAGAAAAGACGTAAATGCCATGATTTCAACTTGCCTTCGAATGCCCTCCCAAAGTGAAAGGTGCTATACAAATATATTTTTCTTTTGTTGTTGTGAAATTCACACAGTGCACTGCAGAGAGGCTGAGCTAATCCCACTTAATCTACCTTGCAATAAAAAATACTACTAATAATTGCAAACTAGACAGTCAATACATTTCACAGTACAAACACTTCAGTGCAGTGCTATTGGGAGGAGGTGAGTTGCATTGTCAGAGGTGGTGTCCTTCAGATGAGACGTTAAATTGAGCCTTCCTGTTCAGGTGGATATTAAAGATCCCATGGTACTACTTGAAAGGAAAAGGGAGTTTCTCTCCGACTGCTGTGTTTCGCCTACAGAATATACAGTCAATCCACTTTACAATCTATCCTGTAAAGCTCTTTGGGACAACCTCCCTGAAAGATAGCACTTTGTCGCGTGGAAGGATCACTTTTTTTCAGGAATTATTACACCACTCACAATGAACATCTTGTCTTGTTGATTTAAAAAAAACACGTGATCAGAGCACTTTCCTTTTAAGAAAATCAAACTTTCTTTTGTAAAAACAAAGACCCCAAAAACTCCAGGGTGAGATGGTTCGTTCAGCGAGATTATCGTCCATTGCCTAGAATTTATTTTCCCTTTTAAGGTCTTGATATCTGAAAATCCATCTGCTGCTCACACGCTCAATGTCAATCATTTTTTAAATCTATAATTAGGTGACCAGAGCTAGCCAGAGTGTTCCAGATGGAGTCTGACCAAAGCCTTATAAAGCGGTTACATTGCTCAGGATGATAACTTGTCAGTGTGACATTTTAATTTCCCACCCCAGCTGTTGGTGTGGCCTTTGTGTGCGTGAGGTTGCCAGTTCAATGTTAATTGAACTAATGCCACTCCAATACAGTGCTTCGGGGAAAGAGGAGAGGAGGGTAGGGAGGGGGCTGTGGGGGGGAGAGTGCCACATTGTCGGAGATTCAGTCATTCGGATTAGATATTAAACTGAGACCCCGTCGTGCCTGTTTAGGTGGATGTTAAGGATCTTGTGGTGCTATTTTTAATCATAATAATCATCCTTTGATGTGATATTGCGCTTTTCACTCATATCGACGTCTCAAAGCGCTTCACAGAATATACTGTAAAGCGAATTGACTGTACATTTGTGGCCGAAACGCAGCAGCCAATTGCGCGCAAAAAGAGGAGGGAGTCTCCCCCTGTGTTCTGGCCAAAAACTCTCCAAAAGTGTCAGCCTGGCACTCTGAGTCAGAAGGTCGTGGGTTCAAAAGCCACATTGGGACAGGAACTCACATAATCCAAGTTACCGCTCGAATACAGCGGTGGAGGTGTTTTGCCTTGTTGGTGCTGACCCTATTGACGCTATTCGAAAAGAGAATGGAGTTTCTCCAGCGTCCTGGCCAACAATCCCCCAAATTGAATTGGTCACTCACTCCATGGCTGCGTGTGGGACATTGCTGTGTGCAATTGTGCTGTTGCATTTGCCTACAAATACAAAGTCACTGCTTTCATAATAAATCCTGTAATGCACTTTGAGACATCCTGAGGCTGAATGTAACTACATGGAGTCCTGTAGCTCAGTGGTTAGAGCACTCGCCTCACAAGTGGTCGACCCGGTTAAATTCTTGGCAAGGCGAGACCTTGGGTAACTTTCCTGACTCCGCACACCTGATAATAATCCCTCAAGAGAAAAAATTAAACAATAATAATAATGTTCACGTCAATCAACGACTGTTTGTGGGGACACCGCTGTGCGCAATTGGCTGTTGTGTTTTACCCATAAATATACAGTCAATTCACTTTACAGTATATTCTGTGAAGCGCTTTGAGACGTCTTGAAGACATGACAAGGCACTATATCAAATGTAAGGATTATTCTTATTATCAAGATTATGGTTTTGCGCCTAAAATCGGGCCAAATTTGGGATCCTCAGCCGGTGATACTTTCCCACCAGATGTAACATGAATTTGGAGTTTGGAAAATCTCAATCAAGGTGCTCAGCCTTGGCTGTGTCAGTTTAAAGTCCCGACCTGGAGTTTGAACTCACAACTTCATGACCTGCAGGAGAGAGTGTTTACTACGCACTAAGCCAGGCTGACGAGTGGCTTGAATTCATTTCTCAAACCAGGTTGAAAAACTCAGCAAAATGAAAAAAGTGCCATTTTTCTTCCCCTTTGAAACATGTAGGAGCAGATTTATAACTTAATGTGGATTTTACAACCATTCACCCCCCCCAACCCCCCGCCTCCCACCACCCCTCCCCCTTCCTCCGTTATAAAGAATTATATACTGTACCAGTAAAACCAAAGTAAGAGTTTTTCACACATTGCTGAGTAGGGACATTTCACAGCATCGATTTTGTCAGTGTAATTATAACTGCCCATGCTGATATGAAGGGCCTCATTTGCAACACACACTAGTAAAACTTTACTGCATGACAAATAATTTGTACGTTTCCAAAAATATGTATTTCAGTCCACATGCTGAGGACTCCTATAGCATATTCGTTAGAGCATTTTGGCCTTGCAAGTGAGAGAACTCTGGTTTGATTCCCAGGCGGGGTGGGGTGAAACTTTAAACAAGTTTTGAAACTCCACACGCTTCTGTTAATCTGCTTGTTGGTTGATTGGTGAATTGCTTCCAACCTCTGGAATTCTATCCGACCAACCCCGCCACCTCCCTAGCCTCCTTCACGTCCTGTCTCAAGACCCTCCTCTTCAATGATTCTATCGTGCCTTCTGCTGCCTGAAACAATCCTCCTGACGCGAAAAGCACGATACAAGCGTAATTTTGTTGTTGTTGCTTTCCAGAGGCAATAATTGCTTTTTAAATAAAATTTGATCACCCAATCCATGACTGTTTGTGGGACACTACTGTGTGTAATTAACTACTGGTCTCACCCACAAAATGTAGTTAATTCACTTTACAATATATTCTTTGAAACCCTTTGAAACGCCTCAAAGATATGATAAGATGCTATATGAAATGTAAGGATTATTATTATTATTGAATGAATGGAGAGCCCCTAATGTAAAAGAAGAAGAAGAAGAACAGCAAAATTACATTTATAAAGCACCTTTTACGTCGGGAGGATGTCCCGAGGCGCTGAACAGTTCGGTCAGGACCCGAGCAGGTGGGGAAGGGTTGGGGTAGGGGGCATGGGGAAGGAGAGTAGGAAAGGGGGGAGAGTTAGGAGGGCAGCAGAAGGCACGGTCGATGAGGAAGGTCTTGAGACCGGCCTTGAAGGAGAAAGGGGAGGAAGCGAGGCGAAGGGATTCTGGGATGGAATTCCAGAGTGTGGGGCAGAGAGGCTGAAAGCCTGGCCACTGATGGTAGGACGGTTCGGGCGGGGGACATGGAGCAGGCCAAAAGAAGGGGAAAAGGGACAGATGATTCAATTGCAACAACTAACACACTTGCATTGACACAGCACGGAGTAGCATCTCGGAGCGCTTAACAGTGACAGAGCTTGATGCTAAGCCAAAAGGGAAGGGGAGGTGATGTGGAGATGGGCAAAGCTGGAAGCAAGGCAAAGAGATTGAGGCAGTGAGTTCCAGAAGTTTGGGGCTTAGTGGCTGAAAACACTACCCACTGATGGTGGAGCGGAGCGAAAGAGGGACGTGCAGGAGATGTGCCTAAGCCAGATGAGGGGTGGGTAGAGGAGTGGGGTCTGAAGGAGACTGGGGAGGTGGCATAATATATATAAATTCTACAATAGGCGCAGGCTGATTTGTGTTTTTTACAGCAAGCAGATGTGAACAGGAACATGTCACAGGGAAGGAAGACATGGCACCTTAGAGAATCATGTGCTTTGAGAGTCAGCCTGGCTCAGTCGGTGGCTCACTCCCCCCTCTCTCTGAGTCAGAAGGTCATGGGTTCAAGCTCCAAATGGGAACCTGGAATCACATCGTCTGAGCTGATACTTCAATGCAATGCTGGAGGTTATTGCATCGTTGGAGGTGTTGTCTTTCAGATGAGATGTTAAACCAAGGTCCTGTCGACCTGTGCAGGTGGATGTTAATGATCCCGTGGAATCTATTCGAAAAGTAATGGGAGTTTCTCTCTCCCAGTGTCCTGGCCAACAATCCCCAAGGTAAAATTGGTCACTCACTTCATGGTTGTTTGTGGGGCATTGCCCATAACACAACCTTTGCAGTTTAAAGAAATATCCTTGAGGGAAGCGCTTTGAGACTACCGCCCAATGTGGAAGGCACTGAATCAAAATGAAGGATTAGTATTTATTATTATCACAAGCAATGCCCACAAATCTTATCAAGTCGAGGAAAGCAAGGGGACATTTCCAGTCAGTGAAAATAAAATGTATTGTAAACTGATCAGACGTTAAATGTGGGTAGTTTTGCTCTGTAAGGCTTCAATTCCAAACACTGTTAAGAGGCAAGAATGAATCTATTCCTATAACTGCCTAAATCAGTCTAACAGCGGAATCTTTTTCATAAACTTCGTACCTGTGTATTAAATTGGAAACATTAATATTTCAGTTATAAAACTGCAGAGGACACATTTCTGCAAAACAATGCACATTTTCCTTCGCGCTTCACAATGTAGCTGTCTGGTTGGAGTTCCAATGATATAATAACCCTTGCATCGATATAGTGCCTTATCACATTGTCAAGACGTCTCAAAAATCTACACCGGAGACACCGGGATGTGCAGCGACTCTGTATTTGTGGGACAGCCCAGCAACTAATTTGAGCACGAACAACAACAACAAAATTACATTTGCAGATCACAGCAGTGCCCACAAACAACCACGTCCCACAAACAGTCATGAAACAAATCATCGATTTTATCTGGGGAATTGTTGGCAGGATAGAGAGAGAGAGAGAGAGAGAAACTCACTTCTCTTTTTGAATTGCGCCACAGAATCTTGAGTGTATACCTGAATGGGCATAGTTGGGACCTCAGTCTCATCTGAAGGATATCACCTCTTGCAATGCAGCGCACCCTCCCAGCATTGAACTGGAAAATCAGCATAGTCTGCAAGCTCAAAGTGGCAATACTCTGTGAAAGTCTGATTCAGAGATGTTGAGGGCTACCAAACTGAGTCAGGTCGGCACTGGGATCAATGGGAGAGCAATATCAAGCACAAAAGTCTTACATTTACAACTTGTCCTGAATTCATGGCCTCACATTCCCATCAAGGTGGCTTTGAGCTGACACTGAGTGCGTCCGAATGGCAGGCGCTGAACAGAGAAGGACTGAAAGATTTATGGATATATGTGCGCGTGTCCATAACCTGTTGACTGGAGGGATGAATCACTCTGACAACTGTGCCACATGGAAAGCATTTTACAATGCCCTTGTATTCCTCATTTTCTCCATTGGGTACTTGTCCAATCTAACCTCCAGCAATGTCCCCAGCCACTTGTGACACGCGGGACCGCATTCCCGCTGCTGAAAACTCCAGGAGCGGTTAAACTTGGAGATGAAACAATGGTTTGCGGAGATCAACGTGGACAACTTTTCGCCAATTCAAATTAAGATCATAATTGCACGGCTTATTATTGTAACAAGGACATTACATTTATAGAGCGCCTTTCATGTTTAAGCGCTCTGAGACCCCGTCCGGCGTGGAGGGCGCTATATAAATCAAAGTTGTGTTGTTGTTGCTGAGAGGACGTCGCAAGGCATTGAACAGTCAGAGGTCAGGAACTGAGCAAGGGGGAGGGGCAGGGTGCGAGACAGGTCAGGAAGAGAGGTGGAGGGTGGCAGAAGGCACAATCGAAAAGCAGGGTTTTGAGACCAGCCTTGAAGAAGGCAAGCGAGGAAGTGAGGTGAAGGGACTGTGGGATGGAGTTCCAGAATGTGGGGGCAGCGAGACTGAAAGCCCAGCCACCGACGGTAGGGCGGGTCAGGCCGGAGACATGGAGTAGCCCGTCGAATGGAGGGAGTGGGCAGGTTGGTAGGGAGTCAGCAGGTTGGAGAGATAGGAAGGGGCAAGGCAATGGTATGGAGGTGGTGGAAGGCAGAACTGGTTCATAGCGTGGATATGGGGGAGAAAGGACAATTCAGGGTCATTCTAGGCTTTATTCTTACCTTTGGCAAGCTTTGCATTCACTGCAGTACTTGGGACACCCTCCCAACGTGAAAGGCGCACTATAATATAATTTTATTGTGTTGTTTGTTGTACTACAGGGCTCCAGTGATGACAGCACAGCCAGCCTGGTTCATCGGCAGGACTTGGAAGGACAGAGCAGTCACTGGGGGCAGGGACTAATCCTATTCAGCTCCTGTTAGCCCTATAAGTCAAAGCCCTAGTAGGTAGGGTGATCCTAGCTGGACAAGCAGTGGGAAAGCTTGCCAGACAACAATAAGTTGCCAGACAAACAAGCTATGTGGTTTTAGCTGGTTATACTCCCAACAATATATTAACACACACACTGGACCCCAAGCCTTGGTCCTTGCCAACCTGTGCTTGATACTTTCTGGAATTAGGTAAGAAAGATGTGTCCCTCCAGGGAGAGAGTGCACATTCCATTCCAAACAATCTATCCCTGGTATTTCCATGCGGAGGTGAGATGCATGAAATTCTCAGCTTGGTTTGGATATTCTGAAGCGCAATGATGGATTTCCACATGCGTCAGACAACCGGCTGCAAACAAAAAAAGAGTTTTGAGCAATGTTTCCATTTCAAGGAACAGTGTTAACAGTTTATTTTGGGTCAGTCGGGTGTCCAAAACCTGCAGACACCCATCGTCATGCTTAGGCAAATCCAAACCAAACTGATACCTTCACAACAACAGCAGCTACACATGGAAATTTTCCTGTGTCTGGAATGGAATATCACTCTGTCTCTCTCTCTCTCTCTCTCTCCCTGGAGGGACCCACCCTGCTTACCTCATTCTGGAGAGAATTAGACACAGGATGACACGAGCCAAGGCCTGGAGACCTCAGAGTGTGTGTTGGAGTAACCGCTGGAGTCTAACCAGCTAATGCTGCATAGTTTGCATCGAGAGCATTGTCTGGCAAGCTTTCCGCTGCTTGTCCAGCAAGCTTCCTACTGCTTGTCTAACTAGGAACACCGCACCCATTAGATTATGCCTTGCAATGTCAACAGAAGTCATGTAGGAAGAATCCTTGCACCTAAAGCTTACTTGGCTGTTAATGGTCATCTTACACTCTAGGCTAGTACATTTAATGTAACACTGAGAGAGAGCTCAACGTCAGAAATTCAACCGAGGTTCCTGTGTGATCCCATTTCGGCAGATGTTAAATATCCCTCCCCACGGTTGGAAAAGAGAAGTGAGTTTCTTTTGGTGTCCTGGCCAACAAGCATCCAGATAAAATTGGCCGTTCACTTCATGGCTGTTTGTTTTGTGGGACATTACTGTGAACAAATTGTCTGCCCTGCTTGCCTACAAAGTAGATGGTCACTACACAATGTCGGCAGCAAATATCTGTGCAACATTTCGCAACGTTGACGTTCCAGGCAATATATCAAAAGGATTATTATTCCGACAAGTCTTGCCAAGAGTTTGGATGTCAAACATGACTGGGTTGAACTAATATACATCCAAACTCAAAAGTCTGAATTAATCCAATTGCCAGTTGGAACAATTCCAGTTATTTATCCAGCAAAATGAGTTAAGAGACTTTTTAAATCCGGCTTCCCTTTGCTATGGAAGCACGTTCCAATATAATGACACCAGAATCCATACAACACAAAGCTGGTAAAACTGCACAAGACAGGACACAGCTCAGCAGGCATGTCATGCGAATAAAAATGGATTTTGCTTTGAACATTTTGTTGAAAATTGAAGAAATCAACTGAAACTTTCACCTAGTTGTCTAGGCTGATGCTCCACACTCATGGACAGTATTAGATGGGCGTAGGGGAAGGGAGATGCATTGTCAGGGCAGCAGTCTTTCACATGAGATATTAAACCGAGCTCCTGTCTGCCTGTTCAGGTGGAGGTTAAAGATCTGGCACTGTCTTGAGGGTCTTGAGACATGTCTTAAAGAAGACAAGGGAGGTGGTGAGGTAGGACTGCGGGATGGAGTTCCAGAGGGCGGAAGCAGAGTGGTATAAGGAGCTCCTGTGGCTTACTGGTCAGAACACTTGTCTGGCAAGCTGGGGAGACCAGTGTTTGAATCCAGGCAGATCAGGGCGAAACCTTGGGCAAGTTTCCTTACTCCACACTCCTAATAATAATCCGTCCAAAAAAGAATCGCAATAATAAAATCGGTCATTTCAATCCATTTCAATTGCTGTGCGCAATCGGCTGCCGCGATTCGCCCACAAATATACAGTCAATTAACTTTACAGTATATTCTGTGAAGAGCTTTGGGACATCGATAAGATGTGAAAAGCGCTATATCAAATGCAAGGATTATTATTATTATTAAGGACCACCAGTCAATGGTGGGGCGGACGAGATGGGAAATGTGAAGCAGGCTGCAGCCCGCTGAGCTGAGGAAGCGGGCAGGTTGGTAGGGGTTTAGAAGGTTGCAGAGATAAGAGGTAGCAATAATACTATGTGCAATCTATTTGTTTTTTCTATGATAATATCTAGTTTGTGACGGAGTACTGTTCTATCTGTAACAAGCATTAGTATTATCATCTCCACAACAACACATAGCCAGAGTCACAGATTTTGTCAGTTACACTCTTGTCAGCTGGAGAAAAAAAACCCACAGGAATTTACAGCAAAGAATAAGGACATTAGAAAAAAAGAGCATTATATCCAAAATAGACCATGACCATCAAACACATTAAACGGGCACTGAGTTCAACTCACTCCTAAGATACTTTCATAGATTATAAGAAGGTCATAGCCTGGCTCATTGGTAACACTTTCACTGCTGAGTCAATGTGTGTGTTCTCAAGCCCCTGGGTAATAGTCTAGGTTGATAGTGGGAGCACCGTAATATTGGAGATGGCATCCTTTGGATGAGGTGCTCAACTGAGGTCCCATCTGCCTGTTCAGGTGGATTTTTGTTGCGCTAGTTGAAAGAGAAGGGAGTATCTAAAAAATATTGGTCACTCACTTTATGGCTGTTTGTGGGACTTTGCTGAGCATTGCTTCCAAATACGCAGTCACTACGATTCACAGTAAAATTCTGTGTTGCATATATTTTATATTTTATTGTTAAGTAACTCAAAATGACCAAATACATGCTGTATAAATGTTATCCATCAGCTTCAATTCAATTAATACAATTTACATTTTTATACAGCACCTTTCATTTAGGAGACATTTACATTAGGTTCAGGTCAACATACCAATCAGGAGGACTTTGTGTGTCCAATATAGCAAGGACAGATGCATAGAACTAGGGCACCCTTTAAATATTACTAAAAAACCGAAAAGAAACGTACATTGGAACATCTGTAAGAAAATGGAAAATACGAAAGAAAAAATTCAGACAAGATAATGAAACGCAGCAGAGTTTTTTTTCAATGCTATAATTTTTCGCTGAAGGCAGTTGGAGATTCGAGAACATCTGCAACAACATCCATCTCAGGAGCTTGATAGCATCTTCATGCTGTCAGTCTCTGTCTCTCTGTCTCTCTCTCTCTCTCTCTCTCGCTCTCTCTCACACACACACACACACAGACTAGAAATGTAGCATTCAGTCATTTGCACTTACAGGCATAATTTGCCCACAAAATACACAGTCAATCCACTTGGCATTATATTCTTTGATAAGGTTTTATATCAAATGTGAGGATTATTATTATACTAATACAAAGCATCCAAGATACTTCAAGTGGGCACTTGTATGTGTGGAATCACAGCGTACTTACAAAATAAAACCATTGTGTCTCACCAGTGTGGGGGGTGGGGGGTGAGAGGAGAGGAGAGGAACAAAGCTGCTCCTTGCAGACAAGCTGATAGGAAATGGGCAAACAGCCCCCACTCTCCTCCCACACATCATAGCCGTTTATGAAAGGCTCACTCCTGTCGCGTAGTGGTTAGAGCACACGTTCACACGTGGAGGACCCGGGTTTCATTCCTGGGCAGGGCGCAACCTTAGGCAAGGTCCCTTACTCCACAGGCCTCTGTTTAGCTTGCATTAAGTAGGAAACCTGGTTGTTAGTCGGGTTAATTCATCTTGTCAAATTAAATAAATAAAAGTCAGTCACTCAATCCACGACTGTTTGTGGGACACTGCACTTGGCTGCCACATTTCGCCCACATAACATACAGTCAATTGTGGAGTCCTGTAGCTCAGTGGTTAGAGCATTTTCCTTGCAAGTGAGAGACCTGGGTTTGATTCTAGGCAGGGTGAAACCTTGGGAAAGTTTCCTTACTCCACACGCCTAATAATAATCCTTCAAAACTTTTTTTTGAAATTGGTCACTTCAATCCATGACTGTTTGTGGGGACACTGCTGTGCACAATTGGCTGCCACGTTTCACCCATAAATATACAGTCAATTAACTTTACAGTACATGCTGTGAAGCGCTTTGAGACATCTAGAAGACATGACATGCGCTATATCAAATGCGAGGATGATTATCAATTCACTTAGCAGTGTATTCTGTAAAATGCTTTGAGACATCTCGATGACATGATGAGGTAATATGTCAAAAACATGGATTATTGTGATGACTATTCTTGTTATTGAGCCAAGGTCCCTGTTCAGGTGGAGGTTAAAGATCCTATGGCACAATTTGAAAACAGGATTCCTGTAGCTCAGTGGTTAAGCACTCGCCTTACAAGGGTGAGACCTCTGTTTGAATCCGGTCAGGTCCGGGCGAAACCTTGGATAAGTTTCCATACTCCACACGCCTAATCATAATCCCTCAAAATTTTTTTTTTTAAATTAATCATTTAAATCCACGACTGTTTGTGGGACACTGCTGTGCTCAATTGGCTGCTGCGTTTCACCCACAAAAAAATATACAGTCAATTCACTTTACAGTATATTCTGTGAAGCGCTTTGAGGTGGCTAGAAGATGTGAAAAGCGCGATAACAAGTGCAAGGATTATTATTATTATTATTATAGAAGGGAGTTTCTCTAGGTGTCCTGGCAAAACAGTTTACAATGTCCCCTTGATATGAAAAGTGCTATATATTAAATGTAGGGGATAATTGTTGTAATTATTAATATTGTGATTAAATCTAGATCAGGGAGCATGTCTACTGGTTAAGGATTCACGCCAGCTAAGTACTAGATGGTCATGACCTCTATCTGATGGAATATAACATGCATTTAAGCTGCTGTCTGAGCACAATAGAAAGACACCTGCTCCTCGAGTAGTTACACGTACACAGTACCTGTACAGACCTTGTCGTCGCTCACTTAATTATATTCCACTTCTAAGCCTTACTCGTGCAAAACAGGAATATCCTGTCTCCGTACACCTGGCTTCCTTCAGGGAGAAGGTGCTCACAAGGCTGCTCAGGCAGCTCGGAAACAGACACTGTGAGATACAGTGCCACAACGCACACAGATCAGTCCACGTGCAAGTCAGTCACGGAACATATGTGTCAATCAAAGGATTGACTACGCAAGTAGTCAGTCATACTACGCAAAACTCAGTCAAAAATTTTCCCTCCCAAAAAATTCTGCACCACTCTTAAATTTTAAGATGATGGTAGGTCAGGGTGAAACCATAGGCAAGTTTCCTTACTCCACACGCCTAATAATAATCTCTCCCCAAAAAAACAGGAATAAAATTGGTCATTTCAATCCACAACTGTATGTGGGACACTGCTGTGCGCAATTGGCTGCCGCGTTTCGCCCACAAGTATACATCTCAGTATATACTGTGAAGCGCTTTGAGACATCTAGAAGACGTGAAAAACCCTCTATCAAATACAAGCATTATTCTTATTTATTATCATTAAAGCTAAAATGAAGAGAGGAGGTGGCGTTATGAGATGTTCCCATTAAAGCCTGGCCCCTGCCTCAGCTACACCAAGACACTGCAAAGCAGGTCAAGTCAGGTCGCCGTCTGGGCTTATTTGTATTAGGTGTTCATTTTCAATTCATCTCCTTCTCGCTGTAATTACGATCCCCCGTTTCATGCATGCGATTAGGAGAGGGCAGAGGGGTCTGCGAGACGCTCACTTTTTTTTTGTGTTGACCTTGAAAAGGAAATCCTCCCCCCACCCCTCCACACACACACAACACACACACACACATTGGGGACCATGGAGTGAACGATCGATTTTATCCATTATTATTAACTTACAGCACGGAGGAGGACATTTGGCCCATCGTGCCGGTGATAACTCTGCGAAAGAGTTATCCGATTGATAACACTGGGCTCGCTCTTATCCAATAAGCCCCGCAATTTTTTCCTTTCCAAGTAGGTCTCCAATTCACTTCTGAAGACCGCTACCCAACCTGATTCCACCATTTCAAGCAACGCATTCCAGAGTGCAACAATTATTATTCGTTTAGTTGTTTGTCTATACTCTTTATTTATTTATTTGTTTGTAGTATTATTATTATTTATCTGAACAGACGGGAGAAGGGAGTGTGTGCGGGGGAAACAAGACAAATGGCGAAGTTAAGGAAACCACATGCCAAGCAATTAGTGCCTCGTCTCTGAGCTGATCTCAGCTAAAAATGTGCAAGGCAGATCATTTTAATTGACAAGATAATGCTGTTAATAGCGGAAAATTTCCTGTTGACAAGCTAATGACGTAATTAAGTTCCCTCATTGCATTTCCTACCACTCTTAAAACTGTGCTATTAAAGGGAATTATAGACTGGGAGGGTGCATGAGTCTTAACCATGTCCTTTATTTGAAGCACTCCCACAGATAGTTTCCTGCAACTCAAATGGGACAATTTATCTACTTATTCATTTGCGCCGTTTCTCACCAGTCGCTGGATTCTGTCCGTCAGCCACAAACTGTGGCTTTCAGTCTGAATAATCCACAGACAAAGACAATTTATAGGAGTCCAGAAGGATATTGGTTAGAGCACACGCCTTGCAAGTGAGAAGACCAGGTTTTGATTGCTGGACAGGGCGAAATCTTGGGCAAGTTTCCTTACTCCACACGCTTCTGTTTACTTAGCAGTAAATAAGAACCCAGTTGTTAGTCGACTAGCACTACAAAGGGTAATAATTCCTTCAGAAGAACAGAACAAAAATAGAACAAAAACAATAATTTGGTCTCTGAATCCACAACTGTTGGTGGGGTCAATGCTGTGAGCAATTGTCTGCCGTGTTTCGCGCACAAAATACGGTCAATACAGTCAATCCACTTTGCAGTATATCCTATGAAGCACTTTGAAAAATTTGAATGACATGATAAGGTGTTATACCAAATGCAAGGATTATTATAGAAAGAGAAAAAAATGCAGCCTTTCCCCAGAGCCTGATTAATAATAATAATCCTTGCAGTTGGTATAGTACCTGATCACAGTGGAAGGATATCTCAAAGTGCTTCACAAGACTTTACTGCGTAGTGGAGTGACTGCATAAGTGCATAAGTTGAACGCGGTAGCACAATTGCACACAGTAACATCCCACAAACAGCCATGAAATCAATAACAACAGCAACAAAATTACATTTGTATAGCACCTTTCATGTGGGGAGGACGTCCCAAGTCGCTGGACCGTCAGTGTTTTGCACCTGAGCTGGGGTTCGGGATCGTGAGAGTGGAGGGAAAGGAGGGGAAGGGGGTTGACCAAAAGTACAGTTGAAGAGGAGGGTTTTGTGGCGAGACTTGACGGAGGCTATGTTAACAAATTTAGTGAAATGGAATAAATCTATTTTAATCAATTTAATAAATGTAACAAAATTTAATAAATTTAATAACGTGACTAATTTTATTTGTGGGAAACACCCTTTTCTTTTTGAATAGTTCTATTATCTTTCTTTTTGAATAGTTCTATTATCTTTAATAAGATAATAGAACTATTCAAAAAGAAAAGGGTGTTTCCCACAAATAAAATTAGTCACGTTATTAAATTTATTATCTTTAATAAGATAATAGATCTTATTAATGATCTTTAAAGTCCACCTGAACAGCACAAAGGTATTGCATGAAATTCTGAGATTATCATTGTTAATATTTATTTTTTATTGATAATGAATAGCAATAGATAGTTGTTGTAATGTTTCTTCCAAGTTTAATTCAAATATACTCTTGGTGATAATGTGTGCCATCCAGACTCAACCGGTCGCGCTCTCACTGCCTAGTTAAGAAGATCATGGGTTCAAACAACAACAGCGCTATAATTTCATTTGTATAGCGCCTTTCACGTCGGGAGGTCGTCCCAAGGCACTGACCTACACATCAGGACTTTTAACTTATATAGCCTAGGCTGACACTGCTGGGAGACTTCTGCATTGTTGATGGTGCCGTCCTTTAGATGAGATGTTTAACTGAAGTCCTATCTGGGCCGGTTCAGTTGAATGTTAAAGATCTTGTGGTGACGCTAGTCAAAAGGAAAGACAAGGGAGTTTCTCACCCAGTGTCCTAGCCAACAATCCCAGAAGAAAATTCTCCATTCATTTCACGGCTTTTCGTAGAAAGTCGCTGTATGCAAACCTGCCTGCCGCACTCGCCTACGAAAACACTCCAAAAAAGTCACTCCACTTCACAGCAAAATCCTGCGAGGCACTTTGAGTCCATCTTGAAAGGCACACCAGGATTAATCCTTGTTAATATTCATTTAATAATAATCCTTCCATTCGATATAGCAACTTAAGACATTGCTGAGACACTTCACAGTGCTTTACAGAATATATTGCAAAGTAGATTGGCTAGGTTGTGTGTGGGCTGTACACAGCAGCAGCAGTGTCCCACAAACAGTAGACTGAGTGACCAAATTTTTTCGGGGTGGGAGGTGGAATATTATCCCGAGAAAGTGATCTGCCAATCAATTAACGTGCAGGTTCCTACCTACCTACCTACCTACCTACCTACCTACCTACCTACCTACCTACCTACCTACCTACCTACCTACCTACCTACCTACCTACCTACCTACCTACCTACCTACCTACCTACCTACCTACCTACCTACCTACCTACCTACCTACCTACCTACCTACCTACCTACCTAGGTAAACACTGGCGTGTATTGTACGGAAACTTGCCTAAGGTTTTGCCCCATCTGGGAATGAAACCCTGGTCTTCTCTCTTGCAAGGCAAGTGTGCTATGCTCCGCACTGCAGGCCATTTTTGTCGCAAGAGGAAGCTGTCGCAGGGTTTCTAACAAATCTCTTTCCAATATATGCATCTCATGCAACTCTCCCTTTGTTCTTGAAAGGCAATGTGGCTTTAAGAGGTGCTTGTCAGAAGCCCTGCGCATGTTATCCTTAACCAAGCAGGTCTCATCCTCAGACTCCAGCCCTGGTTGGGGAATACGTATAGCCTTAGGCAAAGCATGAACTTTTTTTTTCTAACCGTACACTTTATCCATAATTTAGTTTCTCGTCCTTAAATTATTCAGACCGGTAGTGGGTGAAAATAATGGAATTCACTGAAAAACTCTCCAGCGGCTTTTTAAGAGTGAAACAATTCTTTTTTTTCATATCACCTTAGTCTCTTTCTCCCCCTCCCCCCCCACACCCACCCCCACTCTCCCTCCTCTCCCTCCCCAACCCCACCCACTGCAATTCCTCTTCCTGCGCATGTCAAATCAGACCGTGGATAATGGAAGAGTCATGTTTTCTTTCTTAGAGTCTCTACACGCTACTGTGGGTGCAGTCGATTCGAATCAAACGCAGGAGGAGCCAAGTCCTGGGGAAAGAGGCTGAGAACTCCACACAACTGTAATAAAAAGATTGTTTTCTAGGTTTACGAGGGTGAACAAGACTAACTGTGTTTATTGGAAATCCCGCATGCCCAATGGCTATTTATAAAGTTCTTAAATTAATCGTCTCGGGTTTGATTTTCCAGCAGCACCAACTTTTCTTCTAATAGTAATTATCCTTGCATTTGATATAGCTCCTTGTTCACGTCATGGAGACGTCTCAAAGCACTTCACAGAATATACTGTAAAGCGGATTGACTGTGTATTTTGTGGGCGAAACACGGCAACCAATTGCGCCCAGCAGTGCAAGGCAAACAGTCGTGGATTGAATGACCAAGTTAAGTTATTTTTTAAATGTTCGAAGGAATTATTATGCTCTGAAAGCAATCCACAAATCAACTTACAACCAGTTTCCGACTTATTTCGTCACATCTAGACTCGACTACTGGAACTCTCTCCTCGTCGGCCTTCCCAGCTCCTCCCTTTACAGGCTGCAGAACATTCAAGAACTCTGCAGTTCATGTACTCTCCCGCACCAGGCTTCGCGACCACATCACTCCCACCCTTGCCCGTCCCCACTGGCTCCCCATCCCCCAGAGGATCGAATTCAAGATCCTCGTCCTCACCTTCAAGGCCATTCACGGCCTTGCCCCCACCTCTCTCTCCGACCTACTGTCTCCCTATCAGCCTGTGCCCACACCCTCTATTCAGCAGGCGGCCTTTCCTCCTTCAAGGCCAGTCTCAAGACCTTCCTCTTCGACCGTGCCTTCGGCTCCCCTCTTCCCCCTCTCCTTCCTCCTACTCCAACCCTCTCCCCACCCCCACCCCACTCAGGTCTCAACCTGACTGTTCAGCGCTTTGGGACGTCCTCCCGACGTGAAAGGCCCTTTCTAAGTACAATTTTGTTGCTGTTGTTGTTGTTACTGTTAACAGAGGCGTGTGGAGTAAATGCTCCAACCGATACACTACGGGCGCCATGTAGCTTTCCTCACCTTGTATTTATATTCAAGCTACAAAGCATCTGGTCAGGTTGAACATAGAGCATGGAGTACAGTTCTGGTCGCTGAGGCCATGAAGAGGTAGTTCCCTAGGCATGAGAGATTGTGTATAGGAGACCAAGAAGAATAATCGGCAGTATGGAGGAATTAGCTGTAAGTAACCGTTAGACAAGCTAAGGCTCTTCAATCTTGAGAGAAGTTGTTTTAGAGGGGACCTTATAGAGGTGGTAATATTGTTAAATGGGATTGAAAAGGTAAACCCAGACCAATAGGGGTGTCGATAATAAAAGGATGAAATGGTAGAACAAATACACGGGTTCAGAGTTATAAAGGAAAGCTTTTTCTTTATCCAGAGGGTAATTAACAACTGGATCAGAGGTCCCAGAGAGAATGGTTGAGGCCAAATCACTGGGACTTATTTAAAAAGCAGCTTGATGCTGTAATAGGGGTGGTAGGGTGGGTGTTCTGGAGGGATGAGATCAGATGGGCCAAAGGGCCTTATTCATCCAAACCAATCTTGTGATCTTGCTTCACAGAATTTACAGTAAAAGGAAGTATGCTGAAGCGTTGTATCAAATGCTAGGATTCTTATTATCTTGCAATCTAGTGATCTTCAGATGGAAAATCCACTGTGTTAGTAATCTGCTGAGTAACTAGGGGCTGAGCTAACAAGAACAGGCTGACATTCTTTGTGAAATGTCTACATTGCTCAAAGCAGTCTCTCAAGGATTCCATTAGATGCTACAGAACACAATCAAATAACTACTGGATTTAGAGTGTGTGCTAAAGGAAGCTGCTGGATTTGTTTTAAAAAGCCTTCAGATATCCGGGTGAAAGCAAGAGGATAGTGAATGATTACCAAACGTATTTTTTTAAGCAAGAGAAAGGAAAGGGCTCTATAGACCTGAGGTTATATATCTAAATACTGGAACTGTGAAATGCTCATGATTTCCGTCAAATGTGATGGGCACTGTGTACATGCAAGTTGTTTGTTGTCCAACTTTGTTGTCGGACAAATTAGTTGTCATTTTCTAAACGTTGAGAAATAATCTGCCTTATCTACGTGAGGTCATCATGCAGACCAGGCCTTGAACACATTATCCTCTGACCTAGAGGCCAGAGCGCTAACCCCACTGAGCCAGGCTGATGTGTAATTTGTAATTACTGTAGATTGTCACGCAAGAGGTGTGGCTGAAGAAGGATGGATTCATCCTCTTGCTTGTTGTGTGGACAGAAGGACCTGCAGGATTGTGTCTGGGACACAAAGAGGCAAGGCTGCAACCATCCCACGGTCTAACGCACATCTCAGCAGCTAAGGAGCTGCACTGTAATTTGGGTTTCTGCCCGTGAGGAGCCGAGTCCTGAGCTTGCAGTGTCTGGGAGAGGCTCCATGGGTAAGGAGAAGGTGTTTCTCAGATGAGATGTTATAGCATGGTCCTGTCTGCCTTCAGTTGCATTAAACATTCCATGCCACTGTTCAAAAAGAGAAGGAAGTTTCTCTCAGTGTCCTGGCAAACAATCTCCCCCAAAAGAAATCCACAAAAATATGTGGCCACTCACTCCATGACGGTCTGTGGCACACTGCTGTACGCAATTTACTACTGCGTTTTGCCTACGAAATACAGTCATTCCAGTTTACAGTATATCCTGTGAAGTGCTTCGAGACACCTCAACAACATGGTCAGATGCTCTATCAAATACAAGAATTTTTATCATACGTTGCAAAGTGCAGTTTTGTAGGGTGTTTTGTTGGCCAACGTGGCAGCCAAACAAAACAACAAGAATTGTAAACATTTTGCACTCTCCATTTTTCAATGCAACTTCACTTTGTTTCCCCCCTTCAGCTCCCACCAATGCTCAAAAACCCTTGTCGGAGGGTTCCTGAGAGCGCGAGTAACCTGTCCACCGCTTTTTGGTTCTACTTTGCCGCTAATCTCGCAGAAAACTGCTTCTCCGTTGATAATTTAATGGCAGCAAAATGCTGAGCCACTGGCCTGGATTAACGTGGATTCATATTGAAATGACATGTTAATGATGGTGAATGGTGTACTTCACTTGCCATTCACATCATTAAAGAATCCCTATTCAGGGCCTCTCAGTTCTCCACCCAATGCCAACCACCCCCTAGCCCACCGCACATCCACCCACCTCCATTCCTCCCCCCATCCTGAACCCCCCCACTACAAAGTTGCTTATTGCTTTAATCCAAAATTGCTCCATAAAGCATTGGACCAAAAGCAGAATTTGAAAGGTTTTCTTTTTGTTGTCAGCCAGGTGCCTGACACATGCGGAAACCCATCACCATGCTTAAGAGAATCCAAACCAAGCTGAGAATTCCATGCATCCCACATACACATGGAGATCCCAGATAGATTGTCGGAATGGAATGTGCACTTTCTCCCTGGAGGGACACATCCTGCTTGCCTAATTCTAGAAAGTATTAGGTGCAGGTTGGCAAGAGCCAAGGTTTTGGGATCCCAGAGTGTGTGTTGGAGGTAACTGCTGGATTCTAACCACCTAAAACAACATAGTTTGCCATTGATATCGCTGTCTGGTAAGCTTTCATGCTGCTTATCCAGCTAGGACCAACCCTACCCATTAGGGCTTTGGCTTGTGGGGTTAACAGGTGCTAAATGGGGATGATTCCCTCGATCCAGCGACTTGCCTGTGATTCCAAGTTTTGCTGATGATCCAGGCCGGCTGTGCCGTCATCAGGTGCGCCCCGGAATACTGTGGACCCGCCTGGTTTAAGAACTGGGCCAGACACCCTCACAGAGGCTCGATTCAGATATTCAGATATTCTTGGCAGCTCAACAACAACAAAAACTCAGATTAATGTAGCGATTCTTCACGCCGAACGGCATCTCAGAGCTCTTCACAGTAGCGGATCCCGGGACCGAGCCTGTGGCAGCGGTAGAAAGGTGACCAAAGGCAGTTCAGGGGAAGCATCGCCGCAGGACCTTTGTTTCGTGCTCACAACCTGTATTTGTCACGTCCATTTCCTCCTTTGATAAAACTGTACATTACATTCAAACCCTCTATTTCTCCCCAGTGTTCCGGTTGACAATATCATCCCCCCCCACCACCTTTCACCCCCACCACCAAAATAATCAATCATTCATGTCATGGCTATTTGTGGTACATTGCTGTGTACAGATTGTCTGCTGTGTTCAAGTGCCAACTACACGGTCACTACACTTTATAGTGAATCCTGCAAGGTGCTTTGAGACATCCTCCCTATGCGAAAGGCTCTGTATCAAAATGCTTATTAAGCAAAGGATTATTAGGTTTCGGTAGACACTTGGCCTATGTTATTTGCTTCTGAAAATGAAACCTGCCCAGTCTGCCTTACTTTAAAGTCCCCCCCATCAACCCCTTCAAGGTCTGCTGAAATGTTTAAATGTTTTTTTTTTTGGGGGGGGTCAGCTGGATAACTGACGCAGGCCGGAACCTATCACTGTGCTTAAGTGTATACAATTCAGACTAAGAGGTCAATGTCTGCATGCCACGTATAGATGGAGAAGGAGTCTTTTCTCTCTCTGTGTCCTTGGTGGCCAACAATCTCCCAGATAAAAATTGATCACTCGCTCCACGACTGTTTGTGGGACGTTGCTGTGTATAAATTTGGCTGCTGCACTTGCCCACAAAATAGACAGTCACTGCACTTTACAGGATATCCTTGAGATTTCCTCTTGATGTGAAAGGCCTTGTACAAGTTGCGTACCATCATTATTTGACACACATATATCTATAGTATAGCGTTGAGATTTGTGAATGGGACGGTGCATGGCGCTGCCTTCATAATGTTTCCAAGAACAGAGACCAAAATGTACAGCAATCAAGTATTTGTAAAATAACATGGATAATGTGTGGAGTTCGTTACGACAACTGCTTGTTTTCAAGTACATATATTTAAAACAGTCGTAATTTGGATATCAGCGCAAGTACATCGAGGTAAGCATGTTTTATTTCTCATTTCCTCCGTGCTCATCGAATCGGCTTCTAATGTCATTCATGCTAAAACCTGATAAAACTTAATCAGGAGGCGATGTGAGTGAAATTAAGATTCGAATTTCAGGATGTGTTGAGTAGATACGAGGGATAATACTACAGGGCTGCACATCATGAGTAAAATGTACATATAATAATAATAATCCTTGCATTTCATACAGCGCTTGTCAAGTCTTCTAGAGTCTCGCAGCTCTTCACGGTACTTACTTGACTGTATATTCACGGCCGAAACGTGGCAGCCAATTGCGCACAGCAGTGGCCCACAAACGGTTGTGGATTGAATGACCAGATTATTATTGTTGATTTTTTTTTTAGGGATTATTATCCCCAGCTAAGTGACCTACAAATTGACTAATGACCGGGTTCCTACTTACAGCTAAGTGTACATAAGTGAATATGTACGTATTCACAGATGTACAATGTTTGCATGTATGTAAAAAGTATGAGCCCGTGTAAGATATGTACATTCGCAAAACGTATGCATTGTGTGTACACTTAATGTACATATAGAAAATATGTATGCATGTAAAATGTAAGTACATATGGAAAATGTTTGTACATATGTACGTATGTAATGTTTATGCACATATATATAAAATGTACGTGCGTATAGAGCTGCAAGTAAAACCAGCTCCTCGGTGTAATGTCTCATCCCAAGGATGTCACCTCTAAAATGCAGCGCTCCCCCACCACCATTCATATTAACGTCATTCAAATTTATGCATTACTTGGGGTTTTTGTAGGTTGCCAAATGTTCCACCTTCCAGAAATGAATCATAGAATCTGATACTTTATAATAATAATGATCATCGTAATAATAATGCAACACAGAAGGAGGCCATTCGGCCCACTGAGTTGGTACCAGCTGTCAGAGCAAAGAATACATTTGTGCATTGGACTCCAGAGCATCGGCTTAGAAGGCTTAAGGTGTGTGTTTTAGAGAGAACTTGAGACATCAATCAGGGAAGTGGCTTGGAGAACACTAAACTCTACTGTAGAGCTTGAACACTGGAGTGTAAGTCTTCAATTTACCAAAATGCTGCACACAATCATTAAAATAATAAACCTTGAATTTGATGTAGCAACTTTTCATGTCTTCTACATGTCTCAAAGCGCTTCACAGGATATACTGTAAAATGAATTGACAGTATATTTGTGGGCGAAGTACAGCAGCCAATTTTGCACAGCGGTGTTCCACGAACAGTCATGGATTGAAGTGACCAATGTATTATTGTTTTTTATTCTTGAGGGATTATTATTGGGTGTGTGGAGTAAGAAAACTCGGCCAAGGTTTCGCCCTGCCCTGAATCAAACCCAGATCTCTCATTAGAGAGGTGAGCGCTCTAACCAATGAGCTACAGGACTCCACAAAAAACAAGTACATGGGGATCTTTAATGTCGACCTGAAGCACGGTGTCTAGGTCAATGTGTAGCTCACAAACCCGCACTCCCATCTCTGCAGCATTGGGATGCTCTAGTTTATAGAAGTGACTGTTTGAGTTCTATCATAATAATTAGCTGCATTTGGTATAGCACCTTATCACGTTGGAAGGCCATCTCAAAGGGCATCACGGGATCTACGGTGCAATGGAATGACTATATTTATGGGCGAATGCAAGAGCACAATTTCACACAGCAAAGAGCCACAACAACCGAGGAGTTTTATCTGGGTGAGTTGGGGACAGAACACTGTGAGAAATTCCCTTCTGTGTTTCAATAGTGACGTCCTTGGGACGTCCTCCTGACGTGAAAGGCACTCTATAAGTGCAATTTGTTGTTGTTGTTGTAGTGCTATGGGATCTTTAACGCCCACCTAAACCCGCAGACCGGTACTTCAGTTCAATGCCTCATTCACCTTCGACAATGCCACACTTCTCCTGCGCTGCATTGGAGTGTCATCTTAGAGTGTGGGGGTTCAAGTCCTGACGCGTCCACAAGTCCACAACCTCCTCACTCAACAACAACAACAACAACAAAAGTCATTTGTATAGCATCTTTCGTGTCGTGGGGGATGCCTCACGGCGCTGATGCAGAGGTGAGAGCAGCGACTGATTGAGTCAAGGTGACACAAGCTGAGTTCTCTGCCAGGAACCAACTGTAGAGCAGTCTTGTTCAGTGAACTGGATATATTTTTGTTGCCCGAGACGAGACAGCATTTTGATTCAAACCTTGCCAAGCTGAGGTGGGTACAGTTACTCGCAAATGGAACAGAAGCATCTGACAGCTTCCCCGAGACGTGACGTCATCGTCTGCCGAGACGTCCAACCGGAAAGGTGTCCGCTGTGTATGGGGAGCGGTCTCTTTTGGGGTGGGGGTGGGGTGGGGGGTGGGGGGTGGGGGGGGGGATGAGGTAGTATCTCAATCCTGGCCCCCTCCCACCCTCGCTCGGGGCGAGATTGACAGGTGATTTGAAACCCTCTGTGAGCTGTGGTTGTGTGCTCTTGAATAAAGCCCGCACTGTGTGCAGTGAGCGCACAGTTGGTGTTGTGAATTACGGTAATTGTTGGGCTGGATGTTCCTCTATGCTCTTGCCAGCTGGCAGTCGGTGCAGCTGTGACACATGACACTACAGCTGTGTCCACATGTTTGCGAGCCCGTGCCCTGGCCTTGTATCATGCGTCGCTTCTGATTCAGCGGTTAAAATCACCGACTGCTTTTCCAGGAATGGCCGGTGGGAACGCAGCTCGTAACAAGTCCTTCTGCCGTCAAAAACGAGCTCTTTGACCCCGCGCTGCTTCCTTTTCCTTTTTGCGCGTGTGGCCTCAAAATGCGTTTAATAGGGTCCGTGGTTGTGTGTGGAGGGGTGCTGGGGAATGTTTGAGACGCGGCAATATTCGTTTAAACACCAAAACTTTACTTAGAAATGATTGCAATAAAAACCGTCCATCCCAGCTCATGGTTGACTGTGGAGTGTCGTGAGGCACAAAATCGTCTCTGCCGTCTTCGCCTACAAACCACACCATTGCCATGTTTTACAGTAAAATCCTGGGAAGAGCTTTTGAGATGTCCTCCTGGCAAATGTCAATCCACACTCTTTCTTATCCACTGATAGAATCCTTGCATTTAAAGGAAGTGGCTTTTAACATCGGGAGAATAACAATAATAATAATAATAATAATCCTAACATTTCTTGCATTTGATGTTGCGCTTTTCACGTCTTCTAGAAGAGCTTCACAGACTATACTGTAAAGTGAATTGACTGCATATTTGTGGGCGAAACGCGGCAGCCAATTGCGCACAGCAGTGTCCCACAAACAGTCGTGGATTGAAATGGCCAATTTTTTTTAGGGATTATTATCAAGCGGGTGGAGTAAGGAAACTTGCTCAATGTTTCACCCTGACTGTAATCAAACCCAAGTCTCCTGCTTGCAAGGTGTGTGCTTTAATCGCTGAGCTAAAGGACTCCACATAATAATAATCCTTTCATTGGATATCGCACTTTTCACGTCTTCTAGATAAGCGATTCTCAACCAGGAGTACATGTACTGCAGGGGTTACAAAATTACTTCCAGGGGTACATTGATTTACAGTATTTAGCTATTTTATTTAGCATTTTATAGACTTCCAAATTGTATATTTAATTGTTATTCCCCTCGTTTTGTATGTGCAAAATGTGCACATGCGTATGTATTTTGTTGTACTGTAAAAGAAAACCTCGGTCATAAAATGCAAGTGGAATGAGGGGGGTGGTGTGTGTGTGTATGTGGTTGGGAGGGGGTACACGGTAATGTTGAAAATGAACAAGGGGTACATTACCGAAAAAGGTTGAGAACCATTGTTCTAGATGTCTCACAGCGCTTCACAGAATACACTGTAAAGTGAATTGACTGTATACTTGTGGGTGAAACATGGCAACCAATTGCACACAGCAGTGTCCCGCAAACAGTCGTGGATTGCAATGACCAATTTATCATAGGTTTTTTTGAGGGATTATTATTAGGCGTGTGGAGTAAGGAAACTCGCGTTTCGCCCACAAATATACAGTCGGTTTTCCTGCTCTCCTTCCCCCTACCCCGACCCCTCCCACCTACCCCAAACACTCTCCTTGCCATCTTTCCCACCTTTTTCCCCTAATCCCACTTCCATGACTGTTTGTGGGACGCTGCTGTGCGCAATTTGGCTGCCGCGTTTCGCCCACAAATATACAGTCAATTCTCCTACTCTCCTTCGTCCTATCCCGTCCCTCCCCCACTGCTCCCCCCTACTTGACTGTACAACGCCTTGGGACGTCCGGGGATTTGGGGTGACCGATGGGTCCGTCGAAGAGGAGGTTATTGAGGCAGGACTTGAGGAGGTCAGGGAGGAGGCAAGGTAGTGGTACCGTGCGATGGAGTTCCAGAAGCCGTGAAGTGAACGATCAAATTTTTTCTGGATGATTTGTCAGCCAGGATACAGGGAGAAAATTTGAATAGTACTGCGCGATCTGTAATATCCACCTGATTGTGCACGCAGATGAGGCCTTGGATTAACATTTCATTCGAAGGATAGCTCCTGAAACAGCTCTCTCACTGCCCGTCCATCTCATGAGGTTCAATGGGGACCTGCAGGTCTGTGGCAGAGAAGCCCTTATTCCTTTAGTCTGTAAAGAGTTTGGAGCTCACAGAGTAAATTATGAAGGAAGTGCAATGGAGGAGGTCTCTCTTCTGTTTAAACAGCGTGCTTGACAGCTCGATGGAACCTGCCGCTGTCTCTTTGAGGACTAACTTTTGTTGTTTATTTTAATGTCACCATTGCTTTCTCTCTCATATATGTTCTGGTGAGTTTTGCTGCAAGTCTCTCCGTATATTTTTCTCAGAGTCATTCTCCTGTGGATGCTTCTGGGTTAATCTCTCACTTAAATAACAACAACAACAAATTATATGGGTATAGCGTCTTTCATGTCAGGAGGATTTCCCAAGGCGTTGGACAGTCAGGGAATTTGCACATGAGCTGGGGATTAGAATCAGCAGAAGTGGAAAGTAGGGAGGTTAGGGGGTGGGAAGTTGACCAAAGGCATGGTAGAAGAGGAGGATCTTGACACGGGCCATGAAGGAGGAAAGGGAGGGGAAGAGGCAAAGGGACTGTGAGATGGAGTTCCAATGGGTGGGTGGAGAGAGGTTGAAGACCCAACAACCAATGGTGGAGACAGATCTAGAGCAGATCAGTGCGGAGACAGGTTGGTTATGGAGTTAGCGGGACACAGTGATAAAGGGAGCAAGACCGTGGAGGACTTTGAAAGCAAGAACGAGGATTTTGAACTCTATCCTCTGAGGGTTGAGGAGCCAGTGGAGCTGGGCGAGCATGATGCTCTGTGAACCAAAAGTTTCCTTATGATTTTTTGCTTTTCACACCGGAATGAAAATGGTGAAGATGAACGATAAACTTCGATCTGATCTGGGAGCCAACGAAGCCAAGCGAGGATTGGGGTAATAGGCTCACGGAGCCTGATGTGGGAGAGGACACTGGTTGCAGAGTTCTGGACAGTCTGCAGGCTGAGTAGCGATGAGCTGGTGAGCTTAAGTCTGGGTCAGTTCATAATGGGATCTCACCGCCAAAGTTCATGAACATACATATCGGTGGGTTACACAATGTCAACACTCGCCAAGGTATGTGATTTCACTGATCGCCACACTCTGCTGCAATGTTGATTTTGACGTATGAAATTCTATTATTCGGAGGGCTTAAGTTATTAATCCAGGCATAATAACCAGCACCAGAGGCATTGTGGATTCCTGGCAAGTGCCACACTTCAGTGTCACTTTGGGCATGAAGGAAAGACGAGAGATTAAGTTAATCCCACAATACATTATTCATGAACTGTTCACACAGGCTTGTTCACTGCAACACAGTGTAGGGTCCTGTATGTCCTAGTGTTTACTGTGCTGCATCTCTCAGTATATAGTGTCTAGCAAATCTTAGTGGAGTCTTGCAGTGTATTAGTTAGAGCATTCACCTCACAAGTGAAAGGACCTGGGTTTGATTCCCGGGCAGGGCAAATCTTTAGGCAAATTTCCTTGTACGTGATAAGGCCATATATCAAAAGCAAGAATGATTATTATTATTATTTATCTTACTGAATCTCTCAGTGTATAGAGTCTGTATGTCTCAGTGTTTACTGTGCCGTATCTATCAGTATAATAATCATCATTGCATTTGAAATAGCGCCTTATCATGTTGTTGGGATCTCTCAAAGTGATTCACAAAATATACCGTGTGCTTTGTGGGTGAAATGCAGCAGCCAATTGCGAACAGCAGTGTCCCACAAACAGTCTTGGATTGAGTGATCGCATTTTGTTTGAGTGGATTATTTCCCCTGGAAAGCGATCCGTCAATCGACGCACAACAGGGCTTATTACTCACTGATAGCTAAACAGTAACGTGTGGAGCAAGGAAACTTGCCTAACCTCTCATCCCACCCAGGAATCAAACCCAGGTCTTCTTGATTGCGAGGTGAACGTGTTGCCCACTATGTTACAGGATTCCACTGTATATGAGACGCCAACAAAAACAACAAAATGACACTTGTATAGCGCCTTTCACATCAGGAGGACGTCCCAAGGCGCTTGTTGGACAGTTGTTGATTCCGACCGAAGCTGGGGTTGCAGATGGGAGCCTGGAGTGAAATGGGGGGACTTGGGTGACCCATGGAACCATCAAAGAGGAGGAGCTTGGGGCAGGACTTGAAAAAGGCTAGGGAGAGGGGGCGAGGCAGAGGGACTGAGGGATGGAATTCCACAGGTTGGGGGCAGAGTGGCTGAAGGCTCGCCTGCCAATGATGGGGCGGGTGGGTCAGGCGACATGGAGTAGGGTGGAGCCTGCTGAGTGGAGGGGATGGGCAGGTTGTTAGAGGGTTAGGAGGTTGCAGAAGTAGGATGGGGTGAGGCCGCAGAGGGCTTTGAAAGTGGGGGCCAGGATCTTGAATTGAATCCCCTGGGTGATGGGGAGCCAATGAAGTCAGGCGAGGATGGGGGAGATGGCATCACGAAGCTTGGAGTGGAAGAGGACACGGGCCACAGAGTTCTGGATTATCTGCAGCCTATGGAGGGAGGAATTAGGAAGGCCGACAAACAGGGCGTTGTCCGGGATGTGATGAAGGCATGCATGAGGGTTTCCATGGCCTGAGGGGTGAAGTAGTGGCAGATTCAGACTCCAGTGAGTTTTGTATGTCTCAGTGTGTAGAGAGTTTGAGACATCCTCCTACATAAAAGATGCTGTATTGAATGCAAGGATTATTATTATTATTATAAGGTGGAACTGGACAAAGACTAATTTGGTCAAAGTGAAATTAATCACATTTTGTAAAATAAAAACACAGTCCCATGCATCCGCATTCAATCTGCAGGTCAATATACTTCCTGATCTTCTCCACTAATTATTACCACTGTGTTATAATTTCTAGGTAGTTATTTCTTGCTCAAAGCAGGGTACATCAACTCTTCAGTGATTGCTAATCTTTATTTACTATTATTTGTTATTATTTGCCTCGGGTTGACTAAAGTGAAAATAATTGTTGGCCGGAAGGCAATACATTCAGTTATCGTCATCAAACTTTCCACTCTCTTGTGTCAACGTGGCTCAGTCAGTAGCTCTCTCAGCTCTGAGTCAGAAGGCTTGTTGGTTCAGCCACGTTAAGCTTTGTGAGCCAATCACTCCCATCCTTTTTCTCGCTTCACTGGCTCACCCATTCTCTCAGAGACAAGATCCTTGTCTTCACCATTAAAGCCTTCCATGGTCTTGCTCCTCCCTACCTCTGTGACCTATTAAAACTTCACCAACCTGTCCACTCCCTCCACTCTGCAGGCACTGCCTGCTCCATGTGCCCCACCCTGCCTGCTCCACCATTGGTGGTCAGGCCTTCAGCCTTTCTGACCCCACACTCTGGAACTCCATTCCAGAGCCGCTCTGACTCACCCCATCGCTTGCTTCCTTTTCGACCATGCCTTTGGTCATCTTTCCTCTTCCACCCCCAAGGCCTCTGTGATCCCAACTGGCAGTTTGGGTATGACCCCCCTCATTGTCCAAATCCTTGGGACGTGCTCCCAATGTGAAAAGCACTCTATAAACCCTGATTTGTTGTTCTTCTTGTTTTTGTTCGAGTCTCTAGATCAGGATTTGGAATCACACAGTCTAGTCTGACAATCCAACGCTGTGCTGGGGAGTGCTGTTTTGTCAGAGGTGCCGTCCTTCGGATGGAATGTTATACCAAGATCTGCTTATTCGGGTGGATGTTAAAGATCTCGCAACGCTACTTGAAAAGAGAAAGGAGTTTCCCCAATGTATTGGGCAATAATTCCTAAGATACAAAATTGATCATTCATTCAGTGGCCATTTGTGGGGACGTTGCTGTGTGCAAATTGGCTGCTGAGTTTGCCTACAAAATACGCCGTCGCCGCACTTCACAGTAAATCCTTTGGTGTGCTATGAGACATTTTAATGACTGTGATGAGTGGCGCTGTCAAATGCAAGGGATTGTTATTGTTAAAGTCCACAAGGAATGCAGATGAGGAGGGGTGGCAACCTTTGCCAGAAAACATAATTGTAATCCTTTCTCCTGCTGCTCCACACAAACAGGTAATAAAAATAGACCTTCTGACAAGGCAGAGTGCACACGTGTGTTATTGGGTGTGGGGGGTCAACAGGAAAATACTTCAACTCTTGACCTTGAGAGGCATGTAAACCACTTGCCCTTGTATTTGGGAGCAACCTCTTTCCAATATCATTTGGTGAATTGTTTCCTGTATCCCATCACTCTCTGTGTATAGCAGACTATGGAAAGGTTTTCCGCCACAAAACTACTTAGAGCACTCGCCTCACAAGTCAAATTGGCCGGATCAATTGGCTGCAAAATACACAGTATATTCTGTGAAGCACTTTAAGATGTCTCAATGACGTGCTGAGGCGGTATATCAGCTGCAAAGGTGCTGATTATTATCTCAACAAGGATTTCAACTCAGACAAATGTTCCAGCCACACAAAGAGATTCTTTGGCCCATTGTCTCTGTGCTGGTTCTCAGTCCTCCATTAAAAATAATAATAATAATAATACTTCTTTCATTCGATGCAGCACCTTATCAAGTATTTGAGATGTCTCAAAGCACTTCGCAGAATATACTGCTACGTGAATTGACTGTATATTTTGCGGGTAAAACACAGCTCTATGTTAGAGCTCTCTCCTCAAATAACATTCTCCTGCTCTCCCCATAATGCTGTTACTCCATCACTGGAGATCTCTAATTCCATTCCCCTGCTTTATTCCGATTGCCTTCGTGCTGAAGTTCACTCTCCAGCACTACTCTAATCCCAGGCTTCTGTTCTCGACCCATCATTACCTGTGCTGGTTCTCACTCTCCCATTGGATCTCTTCTCTGATTCCACCTCCTGCTTTCTCCCCCCAATGAGCTAGTACTCCCACTGGAACACTAATGTAATACGTTACTCTGCTCTTTCCCTATTGTGTCTCTAATGGTACTCACATCCCCACTAGAGCTCCAACATTACTTTAATCTCATTATCCTGCTCTCTCCCGCACTGGTCCTCTTTTCTCTGACTCCATCCCTCTGCGCTTTCCCCAGAACCACAGATATGATTTTGCCGAGCGCTCAACCATCTCCATCTATACAACATTACAGACTTCTCTTCATGTCTGACAATTTGTGGTGAAGCGACCAGACAACCTTCGGCATCAAATCATCGCTCCTACCCTCCTCTCCTTTCCTCTGGTGACAATCCTCATCCAAATTATTCTTGACTAACTTGATGCCTGATGGACAATTTACCTGGTGATAATATCAGTTATTCCATTGCAGATATTTCCACTCGTGGGCGAATCTGTGACTCGTGGTCACAGATTTAAAATAGTTTCAAAGCGAAGTAGAGGGGAGCTGAGGAGAATTTTTTTCACTCAGCGAGTTGTTCGAATCTGGAATGCATTGCCTGAAAAGGTGGTGGAGGCTGATTCGATAACAACTTTTAAAAGGGAATTAGATCTTTATTTAGGGAGAACAGGTCTATTAGGCTATGGGGAGCGGGCAGGGCAGTGGGATTGAATCGCTCTTTTCAAAGAGCCGGCACAGACTAGATGGGCCGAATGGCCTCCTTTTGTGCCGTAAAATTCTATGAATCTATTAATCTATGAATCTATATCAAATTTATTTAATCCTTATAATAATAATTCCCACATTGGAAAATCTGCATAGATTGTGTGAGCTCAAAGTCTCAACATGGGTCTTGAACCCACAAACTTCCGACTCGGAGGCAAAAACCCTACCAACCGAGCCAGGCTGATGCCTAAACAGTTCACAGCTGTTTGTTTGAATTCTTAACTGCACAATGCCTTCTGATTTCAGGTCATGCAACTAAACACAGAACAATACTTTCGGAAATGCCGAGACAGCAGAACAAGAGGTCACAGGTTCATGTTTGCGAAGACCGATTACAGGACGCACAGCGGAAAGTATTTCTTTACCCAGAGGCTGATAAACAGGTTACCAGCTCATTGCTGTGATGGAAGGACAGTAAGCATTAGTATTGCGGAAGGATGAGATCAAATGGGTTTAAGGACCTTTGAAACCAATCTTGTGTAAGTGTCAGTCTGGCTCAGTGATAGCACTCTGTGGGTTGTGGGCTAAGGTCCACATCATGACTTGGAATCACACAGTCCATGATGACACTCTAATCCAGTCCTGGGGGTTGTGTTGCATTGTTGGATGTGCCATCCTTTGAATGAGACAATAAACCGACGTCCTGCCTACAACAACAACAAAATTGCACTTATATAGTGCTTTTCATGTCAGGAGGACGTCCCAAAGCGCTGAACGGTCAGGTCAGGACCGAGCGGAGGGAGGGAGGGAGGGAGGGAGGGAGGGAGGGTCGGGGTAGGGGGAAGGGGAAGGGGAAGGAGATTGGGAGAGGGGGAAGAGTTAGTGGGGCAGCCGAAGGCGCGGTTGAAGAGGAAGGTCTTGAGACCGGCCTTGAAGGAGGAAAGGGAGGAAGTGAGGCAGAGGGGCTGCGGGATGGAGTTCCACAGTGTGGGAGCAGAGAGGCTGAGAGCCCGGCCGCCGATGGTTGGGGGGTTAGGGTGGTGGACGCGGAGCAGGCCTGAGGCTGCTGAACAGAGGGGCCGGGCAGGTTGATAGGGAGACAGTAGGTCGGAGAGAGAGGTGGGGGCAAGGCCGTGAATGGCCTTGAAAGTGAGAACAAAGATCTTGAATTCGATTCTCTGGATGACGGGGAGCCAATGGAGACAGGCAAGGGTGGGAGTGATGTGGTCACGAAGCCTGGTGCGGGAGAGTACACGAGCTGCAGAATTCTGAATGATCTGCAGCCTGTGAAGGGAGGAGCTGGGGAGGCCGACGAGGAGAGAGTTCCCGTAGTCGAGACTGAAAGTGATAAAGGTGTGGATGAGGGTTTCCACGGCTTGGGGGGTAAGGTAGTGGCGGAGTCTGGCAATATTACAGAGGTGATGGAAGGCTGTGCTGTTCATGGAGCAGATGTGGGGGAGGAAGGATAGTTCAGGGTTGAACAAGACGCCCAGATTCCTGATTGGCTTTGAGAGGTGGAGAGAGCAGCCTTGAACACTGATGTTGTCAGCGCCTGAGGTGCGGAGGCGCTGACGTGAGCCAATCCGTCTTGTTGATGTTGAGTTGTAGGAAATTTGCCCTCATCCAGGACTCAATGTTGGACAGGCATGTAGTCAGAACACCAGTAGTCCTGGAATCGAGGGTTGATGCAAATAGGTAGAGTTGGGTGTCATCCGCGTACATAGATTCATAGATTCATAGATTCATAGATTCATAGATTCATAGAATTTTACGGCACAAAAGGAGGCCATTCGGCCCATCTAGTCTGTGCCGGCTCTTTGAAAAGAGCGATTCAATCCCACTGCCCTGCCCGCTCCCCATAGCCTAATAGACCTGTTCTCCCTAAATAAAGATCTAATTCCCTTTTAAAAGTTGTTATCGAATCAGCCTCCACCACCTTTTCAGGCAATGCATTCCAGATTCAAACAACTCGCTGAGTGAAAACATTTCTCCTCAGCTCCCCTCTACTTCGCCTTGAAACTATTTTAAATCTGTGACCACGAGTCACAGATTCGCCCACGAGTGGAAATAGTTTTTCTCTATTTGCCCTGTCGAAACCCCTCATGATCTTATAAACCTCTATTAGGTCTCCCCTCAATCTTCTCTGCTCCAGAGAGAATAACCCTAGCCTAGCTAGCCTCTCCTCATAGCTGAAGTCCCTCAATCCTGGCACCATCCTAGTAAATCTTCTTTGTACCCTTTCCAATGTCTTCACATCCTTTCTGTAGTGTGGTGACCAGAATTGAACACAGTATTCCAGCTGAGGCCTCACCAAAGTCTTATAGAGGTTAGTCAGCACTTCCTGACTTTTGTACTCTATACCCCTATTTATAAAGCCTAGTATCCCGTATGCCTTCTTAACAGCCTTGTCTACCTGTCCTGCCACCTTCAACGAGTCACTAACACAAAACCCCAGGTCTCTCTGTTCCTTCACACCATTTAAAATTGTACTATCTAGCCTATATTGCCTCCCTTCATTTCTTCTCCCAAAATGCATCACCTCACACTTCTCTGCATTAAACTTCATCTGCCATGTGTCTGCCCACTTTACCAATTTGTCTATATCCTCTTGCAGATGGCTACTATCCTCCTCACTATTTACTATTCTCCCTAACTTAGTGTCATCTGCAAACTTGGAAACTGTACTCCGTACACCCAAGTCCAGATCATTGATGTAGATTACAAACAGCAATGGTCCCAAAACTGATCCCTGTGGCACACCACTGCTCACTTCCCTCCAGTCTGAAAAGCAGCCGCTCACTACAACATGGGGTACATGTGGAAATGTACCCCCATGTCTGCGGATAATGTCGCCCGGGGGGAAAGTGTAGAGGGTGAAGAGCAGGGGGCCAAGGACAGAGCCCTGGGGAACGCCGCATGTGACTGAGCGGGGGCTGGAGGAGAAGCCGTTCAGGTGGATTTTAAAACTCCAATAGCACTATTGGAAAAGGGAAGAGAGTTTAACTTCAGTGTCCTGGGCAACAGTCTCCCAAACAAAATTGGTCACTCACAGCAAACCTGTTCATGGGACACAGCTGTGTGCAACTGGCTTCTGTGTTTCGTCCATCAAATACACAGTCAATCCATTTGACAGTATATTCTGTGAAGCGCTTTGAGGCATCTCAACAACGTAATAAGGTATCAAATGCGAGGAACTATTATTATTCATAGGTGAATATGGTAGCTGATTTGCTTAAAGTCCCACAAGCAGCCAGGAAGTGAATGACAGGTTGGATCTGAACACAATTGATCGGAGTGGAATGGGGCTCGATTGTGGTCTGTGCAGCCACCACCCACATCCCCCCCACCTCCATCCCAATAATTGGACTAATTGTTGTTTTCCAAGCACCGAGATTAAAGCGTTGGCACTGTGTAAAACCTATGTTGGAGAATGCGACAGAGCTGCCCAAATGGCACTTAAAGCCTAGACATCCATTTCCTGCACGCCAGCAATTCAGCGTAAAAATTGCTGCCAGGTGGCAAACCACCCCCACTAAGATTGGAAGTTAGTCACGGTAAGTCCTGGCTATAGTATCTCTCAGTGAGACACTATGTGCTACTCACACTGCTGCGCTTGCTTGTAATGCACAAGCTTGCTCCAATTTGCAGTGAATCCTGCGAAACACTTTGAGATGCACTCCTGAAGTGAAGGGCATTGCATTATATGCAAGAATTATCATTATTATTATTATGATATGCACTGTAACGTAACTCTAGGATAAGACACCAGCACAAAAGTTTCGTTTGTGACTTTTATTGTTCCTTTACCAACTAAATGACGAGAGCACATTATTTGTGAGGAGGTGGAGCAGAGGCTTGGTTTGGCTCAGTTGGTTGCACGGTTGCTTTCTGGCTCAGGGGGTCGTGGGTTCAAGCCCCATGTCTAGGAACCTTGAGCTCACGGTCTGGCTAGTCTTCAGGCCTTGTTTCAGCCACAACTATACAGTCGGCTTTCCTGATCTCCTTCCCCCTACCCCGACCTCTCCCCTTGCTATCTTTGCCCCCTTTTTCCCCAAATCCCAACTTCCATGACTGTTTGTGGAACACTGCTGTGTGTAATTTGGCTGCCGCGTTTCACCCACAAATATACAGTCAATTTTCCTACTCTTCTTCATCCTACCCCAACCCCTCCCCCACCTGCTCTTGTCCCTACCTGACTGTACAGCGCCTTGGGACATCCTCTCGATGTGAAAGGTGCTATATAAATGTAATTTGTGATTGATTGATTGATTGATTGATTGATTGATTGAAACTCCAGTGCATGCTGGTGGGGGCGCTCAATTGTCGGAGGTGCTGTCCTTTGGATGTGTTGTTAAACTGAGGTACCATCCAGATGGATGTTAAAGATTTAATTTGTTGCTCGAAAAGAGAAGTGAGTTTCTGCGGATGTCCTGGCCACCAATCCACCAGATTTTTTGAAAAATTGGTCACTCGCTTAATGACCGTATGTGAAACATTGTGCTTCTGATCGAGAGATAGAGACAGGGAATTCCAGAGGTCATCTTGAGGATTTATTTTGTTGTCAAGATCTGATCCTAGGACATATCACTCCTATATGTTTCATATATAATTCTGACAAGATTTAATAGAAACGTATAGTATCTCCCACTGTAACACTTCCCCATTGGAAGCCATAATAGGTTGGTAAAACAGATATGCACTTATTAATACACACATAAATCCATATTTGGCCAACAAGACACACAGTCAATACACTTTACAGTATATCCTGTGAAGTAGGCCTACTTTCCAACATCCTCCTAATGTAAAAACCACTGTATGAAATGTAAAGATTATTATTACTCTTCACATGCACACACATACAGGTGAACATGTACACAGGCACATATGTATACATCCATATATGTACACACATCTATACTCACACTTACATACATGTACATGTGAAGTGCTCTGAGACGCCGTTCGGCATGGAAAGTGCTGTATAAATCAAAGTTGTTGTTGTTACATATACATTGTGATTTCCCCAATCACACAAATAATAATAATCCCTGCATTTGATATAGTGCTTTTTACGTCTTCTAAACATCTCAAAGAGCTTCACAGAATATAATGTAAAGTGAATTGACCGTATATTTGTGGGCAATTGTAACCAATTGTGCACAGCAGCGTCCCACAAACATTCATGGATTGAGTGACCAAATTATTATTGTTTTTTCTTGAAGGATTATTATTAGGCATGTGGAGTAAGGAAACTTGTCCAAGTTTTCACCCTGCCGGGAATCAAACCCAGGTCTCTTGCTTGTGAGACGAGTGCTCTAACCACTGAACCACAGGACTCCACAAACCGAACTCTCAACAGATTTACATTGGTGGTGATAGGCTAATACTCACTGCTACACACCGTTATCCTGTTTTACCCACAAAATACACAGTCAATCCACACTACGCTACTACGTACTCTGTGAAGCGCTCTGGGATGTCTCAACAACATGATATGGTGCTACATCGAATGTGAGGATTATAATTATCATTATTAAAACATACTGACATCGGTTGGGGTACAGGATCCTTTTAAGCAGTAATGTGAGGTTGTCTCCCAGCGAGCCCAGCGGGTGAAGAGGTAAGGAGCCGAGCTGACTGGGCGCCCATCAGAGTTCATTACGAGCAAGCAGCTGGAAACCAGTTCAGCCTCTCCGAGACGTTTAGTGAAGAATCGTCCATGTCACAAGGTCACAGAGGCTCCTGCCCTTCCCTGGTTACCACCAACATGAAACAACTCCCTAGATAAGCCAATACCTTTTGGTGAGCTGGAGGGAACATTTATCTTGTTCCTCCCTCAGAGGGGCCCCAAGGACAGAGAACCACTCCATTGAACCTTAGAAGGTTCTGTAAACCGTGCTAGCTCATTCAAGTATTTAGTGTTGAGGTTGGGGGTGGGTGGGGGTGGGGAGATGAAGATGGCTAATTATTCTCTCCTGGTGTGTCAGCCTGGCACAGTGGTAGCACTTTCGCCTCTGAGTCAGAAGGTTGTGGGTTCAAACCCCACATTGCGACGTTGAATCACACAGTCTAAGATGACATGCCAATGCAGTGCATGGGTGTTGCATTGTCAAGTGTGCCATTTTTTGGATGAGATTTTAAACCGAGATCCAGTCTATCTGTTCAGGTGGGTTGTAAAATTCCCATGGCACTGTTCAAAAAGACAAGGGAGTTTCTGTCTCCTGGTGTCCATGGGATATTACAGTGCCTGAGTGACTGCCGAATTTAGCCCACAAATTACACAGTCCCTCCACTTCACAGTACATTCTGTGAAGCGCTTTGAGACGTCCAGAAGATGTGAAAAGCGCCATATTAAACGCAAGGATTATAACGGCTTTAAAGCATCTCAAAGACCGGGAAAGCCGCTATAACAAATGCAAGGAGTGAAAACAGTGGAGGAGAGAAAAGAGGATCGCAAGGGTAGCAGAATCCTGTCTACCTTTTAAGACATCCTCCCAACTTGCGAGGTGAGACACTGTATGAACTGTAAATTGTAAAGGAGTTCCCTGTTCACTACTATAAGGGATTTTATTCAGGGAGGATTGCAATCATGTCTGTCAAACATTCTGCCTGTTGCCTCGAGGACAAATCATTACCAACTGCTCTCTGCCATCAGTCAGTCCTCGTCCCCCAGCTAACCCTCACTGCTCATCGCAAGCTTTGGAATTTACCCCCGACCATCGATCACATTTAAGCATGAGCGGAGCCTGGTTTGGGGGTGGAGGAGAAGGGGAGGGGGAGGGGGAGTGAGAAGCTGTGTACTCATCGCAACCTAATTTTTTCTGAATGACCTCAATCTCCCACTTTCAACTCACACAGGCTAGGCCGATGCTCCAGTGACATTGCTGGAGTGGGGGTGGGAGGCTAGTGTATTATCGGAGGTGCTGTCCTTCAGATGAGATGTTAAAGTCCTGTTGGTGCCTGTAGGCGGACGTTAATGATCCCCTGACAATGTTCAAAAAGAGAACAGAGTTTCTCCCAGTGTACTCGCCAACAACCCCCACCCCTCCAAATACCCCATTAAAATAGTTTAGTCTCTCTTTGGCTGTTGGTGGGACACTGCTGTGCGCAACTGGCTGCCACACTACATCCACAAAATACAGTCACTCCACTTTACAGAATATCCTATGAAGCGCTTTGAGACGTCTCAACGACATGATAAGGTGCTATATCGAATGCGACAATTATTAGTAGTAATAAGCCCTTGCTCCCTCACTCCAAACCACCCCTTCCCCCCAATTCGGAGGAAGAGCTAAATCTGTCTCGGTCACCAGAAGCACAAACAATGTGAGTAAAGGCAGATGTATGCCTCCTAACCTTTGGCCTTAAGCGTCCATTGGTTTCTCAATGGTGGCTGGCAGTGGGTGATATAAATCAGTATTACAATGTTGACCTATTGCTGGGAGACTGATATCATTTAATTATATATCATTAGCAGGGAAATTGAAGGTTGACGGGAAAAGATTGCACATTCCTCCTGGGTTCCTTTGAGCTCATGTTAAGACCTCCATTGTCACCTGCTTGTAGTAGCTTCTCCTTCAGCAAGTTACCACCTAATGTGCCTGAGTGAGATGATAGATGGTCTTTAGATTTCAATGCTGTATATTCTGATGGGAGGAAGGAAGGAAGGAAGAGAGAGGCAAAGAGAGGGACCAGGAGGCAAAGTAAGCAAACATACTGCCCTTTCGCCTCCACTGCTCTGCTGCACCATCGGTGTCTGCTCTTTCAGCCACTACGCCCCAAAGCATTTAAACACATTCTCCCCCAGTTTTTCCGCCTTGCCCCCTCCTTCCCCTCTTTTAGACCTTGACTGGACACCTTCAGTGGCACTCTCTGATCATGTTTACAGTCACCTCCTCCTTCCCCGTGTGAGGCTCCACCAGTATTAAGTGCTCCAAGTCATTACCCTGTGGTGTATATGGCACGAGTTGTGAGAACTAAGATTTGGGGACCCCAAAGTGTGCATTGGGATAACCTGCTGGAGTCTATCTCTCTGAAACCACGTAAGCTTGCAATTGAGAGCACTGTCTCACAAGCTTTCCTGCTGCTTGACCAGCCAAGACTAACCTATCTGTTAGGGTTTGACTTGCAGGGTTAATGCAAACTGAGTGGGAATAGTTCCTGATCCCAATGATCAAATAAAGTGATTGATTGAAAGTCTCCCTTCTTTCTGTTCTAACTGTAAAGATTTTTCAGGGGTCAAATTTGAGATATCTATCACACTAAGTCCCATGTCGGGAATTTGAGCTCACACAAACGAGACTGACACTCTAGTTCAGTTCTGGGGGAACTGTTGCTTTGTCAGAGATGCCATCCTTCGATGAAACGTTAAATCAAACTCCTGTATGTGCCTGTTTAGGTTGACGGTAAAGATCTTCCTGGGGCTATTGGAAAAGAGAAGGGAGTTTCTCCGAGTGTCCAGACCAAGAATCCCCCAGCTCTGCTATACACAATTGGCTGCTGTGTTTCACCCACAAAATATACAGTCAAAAGCGCCAGATCAAATGCACGTATTATTATTATAATTATTACAAAATAAGTCAAGGCTGTTTGTGTCTCATTGCATACAAAAAGCCTACAAAATACACAGTCACTAAATACATAGTCACTCCACTTTACATTATGTCTGGTGAAGCACTTCGAGACCTGCATTTGACGTGTTGAACTGCTAGATCAAATGCATGTTTCGTTTTCTTTTATTCATATTGTTGAGCAGAGCAAAGGGAGCTTCACTTTACATCAGCCTGTGTAAACCTGACCTGGGAGTGTTTGTTACTGACAACTGGGTGCCAAAGTGAAAGGATTTTCCAAAACCAGAACTGACATTCCTTGCTTCAAGAAGGACAAACATGAAAATTGCTTTGATTCCTTGAACAAGCTGTTTGGAGAATGACAGTGATATAAGTCACCACAACATTCTTGCTTGGTCTAATATGTAGGCATTTAAACCCGAATGTTATCAGCTTCTACAACTGACAATTTGTGACTGTTACAACGCGTTTCCAAGTATATTTAACTCCTGAGGGGAGTTGCCAACCTTGCTTGGTTGGCACCACAGAGTCAGAAAGTTGTGGGTTCATAGCTCCACACTTTGAGCTCACGGTCTAGACTGTGGCTCCAGTCCAGTGCTGGGGGAGAACCACATCTTCAGAGGTGCCGTGTTTTGGATGACATTGTAAACCTAGCTTCCTAGTCTGCAAACAAAATTGATGGATGTCAAGTAACCCGTGGCACGATTCGAGAAAGAGAAGGGAGTTGTTCCCACGTCTCGATCAACAGTACCTCAAATAAATAAAATCGGTAACTCATTCCATGAGTGTTTATTGGACAGCGTGTATGCAAATTGATTGCTGTGTTCACTTATAAAATACAAAATTACCCCCAAAAGGTTGTGGTACCATTACAATGTCTAGTCTTAAATAAATATGTTTTTAGATAAGAGAGTTTTTGTTCACCCTGTACATATTTGGTGCACTTCACAGGAAACCCTGAGATGTTTTGACAGAGTGATAAAGTGTTATAACAATTACAAGGATTATTATTGTGAAATGAATAATTTAATCCCTGGCTGTCCAGTGCCTTGGGATGTCCTCAGGACGCAAGGTTTGCGCTATACAAACATAATTTGTTACTGATGCTTGACAGTTTAAGAAAACTATGATACAAAAATATACTGTTTCTTTCTTGAAACCCTGCATTAATAATAATCCTCACGTTTCATACCACGCCTTTCATGTTGGGGGATGACATAAAGTGCTTCAGAATTTTTTTCTGTAAAGTGCAGTGACTGTGTTATTGCAGATAAAGGCAGCAGCCAATTTTGCACACAGCAGCCTCTCCAAAACATCTATGAAGTGAAGAATCAACTTTACTGGGAGAATTGTTGGCGAGTACACCGGCGAGTACTTCCTTCTCCTTTTGAGCAGTGTCTGGGGATCTTTAACGTCCACGTAAACAGACAAGAAAGTAATGTCTCATCTGCAGGACGGCACCTCCAACAAAGCTGCATTTCCATAACATTGCACTGAGGCATCAGCGTGGACTGTATGAGCTCATAGTCCCAACATGGGGGCTTGAACCCACAGCCTTCTGACTCAGAGGCAAGAGCGACTATCGACTGAGCCAGTCTGATGATTATCTTCTACTGTTACGAGTGGAAACCTATTGAAGTTTGATCCATCAGTACTCCAACAACAACAACAATAAATTCCATTTTTATAGCACTTTTCACATTGGGACTATATCCTAAGGTGCTGATCAGTCAGGGATTTGGACTGAAGCTGGTCATTGAGATCACCGAGGGTGATGGACAGAGAAAAAAAGGTAGGACCTTGATCAAAGGCGCAGTTGAATGGAAGGGTCTTGACTTGGGTCTTGAGGGAGGAAGGGAAGGGATGAGACAGAGGGACTGTGAAATGGAATTCCAAAGGGTGTGGGTAGAGAAAAGTTCCCAAAGGAACAAAAAATGTTTTACAAGTTCAACAAAACTCTTTCTAGTGACAATAGAAAGAGCATAAAAATGCCAAAATGATTATGTTTCTACTGGAAGACCAAAATTTCCCCTCCACCCCCAAATCATTTAAAAGACAAGAACGGGAGATGACACAGGCTGACGTGCTAGCAATACAGGAGGGAGCAGGGAGGGGGAACGGAGTAAGGGGAGGGGAGGGGTGAGGGAAGGAAGGATTAAGCGGTGGGGAGAAAGTCTTCTGAACTCCTGGAGGAAAGGAGACAGCTGTTTCTTCCCCTTTGCTCAAACACCCATAGGAGTTGATTTTCTGACAACACGACAGACCTCATTAAATCAAATGCCGCAGAGTGGGGAGAGGAATGTAAATGAGTTTCCCACCACTCAAGTAGCATAGGCAGCAAACTGCGCAGGTTTCAGTGCAACTGTTGGTCTATTTAAAAGTCTGGGCAGCCAAACGCCTTCTCTTGCCCTTAAGGATCAGGGCTGTTAAATTGACCTTGGTTACTTAACTGAAATTATATATGTGTAAATCCAATATAAATCCCTCTCCCTTTTCTTTTAACACAATTCTGCTCCCGCTGGAATTCAGATCGCAGGCAAGTTAACAAGAACCCACGATTCATTTTTGGGGGGGTAAAGAGCTTGACACCGCAGGCGCGATTCTTTTCTCTCTCTCTCGTTTTTCTATTTGAGACGTTCGTAACTTAAGCTTGGAAAAATATGCTCCCAAGCCACTTAATGAGGCTGATGTAATCGGAATGTACAAATTTGTGAGTGATACTTTGCAGCGACTCGGGGTAAGCGCTTCATAATAATAAACTGCCGACGGTTTCCTTTGATGTCCTCCGCATGGTTCTTTCAATCTTGCCTCTTAAGTGGTCGTTTGTTGAGTGTAGCACAAAAAGACTCCTCGATACGACTGGCTGTGTTTTTAATAAATCGCGTCTATTATAGCTGTGCACTTACCTGATTTACGCCGCTTATAACACAATACAGCAAAACTCACACGAGTCTTTATATTGATCAGCCGGATATCTGACACCTGCGGGAGCCCATCACCAGATTTGGGATGATCCAAACCAAACTGAGAATTCCATGTATCCCACCTCTCGCACCTATCCCACCTCTCGCGCCTATCCCACCTCTCGCACCTATCCCACCTCTCGCGCCTATCCCACCTCTCGCGCCTATCCCACCTCTCGCACCTTGGGACATGCTCCCGACATGAAAGGCGCAAAACACATGTCATTTTTTTATCGCATTGTACACATGGAAATCCCAGAGATTGATTGTTGGAATGGAATTGACATCACCATCTGACAAAGTTTCCCTCTACTTTCCCATCTAGGACCACATAGCCATTAGGGCTTTGAGTTGCTGGATTAACAACAACTTGCATTTATATAGCGGCGTTCGTGCATCTTGGGGGGGGTGATGTGATGATGTGATGACTCCCTGCCCCCAGTGACTGGTCTGCCCTACCAGTCCTGCTGATCGATCAGTATCAATCCATAATTACATTTGCATGGCGCATTTCACATCGGGAGGCTGTCCAAAGGCACTGAACATTCAGGTAGGGATCAGAACAGGGGCTAGAGGGGGAAGGAGAGTAGGAAAATTGAATGTATATTTGTGGGCGAAACGCGGCAGCCAAATTGCGCACAGCAGTGTCCCACAAACAGTCACAGAAGTGGGATTAGGGGAGAAAGATGGCAAGGGGAGGTGTCGGGTTAGGGGGAAAGGAGAGCAGGAAAACCGACTGTATATTTGTGGGCGATGATCCTGCTGATGAGCCAGGCTGGCTGCGCTGTCATCAGCTGCGGCCCTGCTTGGCTCAGGAACTGGACAGAGGGCTGACTCGAGTCCGACATTCCGTTGCCAATATGTCACATCGGAGGCCGTTCACTTCCAAGGAGATAATGCTTCATGTAAATGTTATTTTAATAAATCATGTCACTGCTTAAGATGTACACGCACCTGAGTCCCTTTCACTTCCCTACCAAAAACACACTTAGATTCCCGTGCCTTAGTCTTATTTAATGAAGCAAATCATCTCCAAGCTTGTAACCACACTTTATCAGCTGTAATTAAATTACGGCAAATTAAGTCCTTGATCCTCCCCAACGCAAATATGCACTCACCGACTGCATTTTAGTGCGCGTGGGCATGTAGATTATCGATTAAATTGGATTTTACATGACTTACGCAAGTTTGCCTACAACTCATACTTTGCATGGGTTATACTAAATTCTCACAGCAACATCCCACAAACAACCATGGTGTAAATAGCAATTTTGTATTGTTGGCCAGGGAAACCGGGAGAGAGAAACTCCCTTCTCTTTTCCAATAGTGCCAGAGATCTTTAATGGCCACTGAGACAGGACTTCAGCTTAACGTCTCATCTCTGCTAATGAATATCTGAACATTGGGTGTGTATTCACAGAAACAACAAGTGTGCAGCCTTTTAATATTGGGAGAGCATCCCAAGATGCTGGACGATCAGGGATATGGATCCAAGCAGAGGATTGGGATCAGGAGGGGTTGAGGGGAGTGAGGATAGGAATAGGAATGTGACCAAAGGCGCAGTTGAAGAGGAAGGTCTGGAGACACGCCTTGAATCAGGCAAGGGAGGAAGCAAGGTGAAGAGACTGTAGGATGGAGTTCCGAAGGATTGGACAGAAAGGCAGAAAGCCCGACTACCAATGGTGGGCTGAATTGTGGGGACATAGGACATGCCAGAGGCAGCTGAGTGGTGGGAGTGGACAGGTCGATATATGGTTAGCAGGTCATAGTATTAAGGTAGGAGCAAGGCTGTTGAGAGCTTGAAAGTGAGGACGAAGATTTAGCAGTCTCTGGTGGATGGAGCAGGGAAGCTGGGCAAGGATGGTGATGATAGGGTCACAGAGCTTGATACAGCGACTGATTAACTTGAATCACAAACCGTGTACCATCCTGTTGTATTAATGGACAGCGAATGAGGAGTTTGGGATTGGAGATGTTGGTGGGGTGATAACTGACATACTGTAGCTGGCAAGGGCTCAGCTGGTTCCTTCATGAATAATTCAGTCAAAGGCAGAAGACAAAGGCTAGGAGTGCCAGAGAGAAGGCATATCCCACTTGAGGTCAGACAGAAGGTTGGTGGGGAAACAAGCTTCAGCTTTTCAATCTGTGTATGAGCAACCGTCCTCCTTTTTTTTTTCGGGTGGGGGGGTGGTGATGGGGTGGGGAGGGGGTGAAAGAAGGTAAGCAGGGTCTCCTTGGAGCTAAGCTGGCACGATCAAGACATTCCTGGCAACGGAATGTCGGGAGCGAGCCAACTCTCTGTGGCTGTCTCAGTAGCCCGGTTACTGAGCCGGGCGGGTCCGCAGTATTCCAGGGCGCTGCTGATGACAGCATTGTCCAGCCTGGCTCATCTATGGGCAGGGAATCCTTCCACTCAGCTCCAGTTAACCCTGCAAGCCAAAGCACTTTTTGAACCCAGCCAATGGCCCACAGCCAATAATGTGAATGACCATTTTCTTTTTGATTTGGGGGATTGTTGGCCAGGACATCAGGAAAACCTTCTTTCTCTTTTTGAATCACCAACCAACCTTACGGATAAAACATCAAACAGAAATACCGTCTGCCTGTTCAGGTGGGTGTTAAAGACCCTACGGCACTATTTGAAAAGAGAAGGGAATTTATTTCGCTAGGTGTCCTGGCCAACAATCCCCCAAATAAAATTGGCCACTCCTTCCATGGCTGTTTGTGTCACAGTGCTGTGTGCAACCGACTGCCACAATGGGCCCACAAAATACAGTCAATCCAATTTACAGTGCATCCTGTGAAGCGCTTTGAGAAGTCTCAATGACGTGCTAAGACACTATCATTTGATTATTTGATTATTATAAAAGTTTAAAACTGACAGAGGAGAAAATGCTCCAACCCCATCACTTCCGTTCACATTTCCTCCGCTTTTAGTTTGCGTTAGAATCCCTCAGATCTCCGGCTTCCTTTTCTCTTTTGCAAATCCTCTGTAATTAAAACTTAAGAGCATCTTAATGACTGCAGGCCGCACCGACTCTGTTGCTGGGCTTTTGACAATTCTTTACAGAGAGAGAGAGAGAGAGAGAGGGGGGGGCAAAATGATAATGCGCCCTCCCCACACACCTCTCATCTCTTCTCAGCACTAAACCCATTGAGAAGCCATCCCTCCCGCACTCCGTGTGAAGGAGGAAAAGATTCATTAATGGCACTTCATTAGCAAAACTGGAATAGAGTGCAGTGAATGTGGCTGGCTGACAGAATCGCAGGCCTGTCTATTAGGGAGAGGAACAAAGACAGTTTAGGAAACTAAACTCTGTCTCCACTGCTGAGGATTAGGAAGGGTGATAGGATTAGTGTTTAATGACTAGAGGCTGGAGACAAAGGGGAGAAAACTGCAAAGCAGCTTAGATATGGAAGAATTAACACTGTCTGTCCCAGACACTGCTCTGATGGCTTCTAACATTCTTCCAGCACAGTTTCTGAAACTAAAGTCCGAAAAGAGCGCTTAGCGATCTCTCTTAAAACAAACTCGAAACCCCTTTCCAAACTTACTGAATGTGCCCGCATTACTTTAACTGAATAGACTGCCCTCGATAGGGGATTTAACAAGTGGAAGCCACAAAGATTGTTTAAAAGATTTTATTCATTTAGAAAGCGGACGTTCAAAGCCAAAGCAAACTCTAGCTCATCTTATTTGCTTGTGTGTGTGTGTCTCTCTCTCTCTCTCTCTCTCTCTCTCTCTGTCTGAATGTCTGCCATTTGTAAATATTTCACCAGAGCTGAGTGAAAATTGGCTGCCCCACTCACCTATAAAACACACAGTCACTTTGACACAACTCTAGTAATGTGAGTTGTATCAAATGTGAGGTTATCAGATAAATATTTCCAGATTATCAAGCGCAATGGGGTGACAGGACCTGATACTCATTGAGTGAACCAACCTACCTCAGTGTCTGAGATCAGTCAAGTTTTAGATTCATCACATCCTTGGGAGATAAAGGTTATTTGACTCACTTGTTTCACTTTTTTGGAGCAGGAACTGTTTGTTAGGATGAATTTTTTTTATCTTCGCAAAACTGGAAAACAGGAGGAAGAAACTAAAAAGATGGAAGGAAGGGAGGGAGGGAGGGAGGGAGGGAGGGAGGGAGGGAGGGAGGAAGGAAGGAAGGAAGGAAGGAAGGAAGGAAGGAAGGAAGGAAGGAAGGAAGGAAGGAAGGAAGGAAGGAAGGAAGGAAGGAAGGAAGGAAGGAAGGAAGGAAGGAAGGAAGGAAGGAAGGAAGGAAGGAAGGAAGGAAGGTGGAGACAAAGTTTAGTTTCCTAAACTGTCTTTGTTCCTCTAACAAAAAAGAACGAAAATGAAATGACTGAAAGGAAACGTGTGGTGAAGTTCTGATTTTTAGTCCGACCAGCGGAATATGGCTTTGATCCTGCATTGGGGGGATATTTTGGGGGAGACACATGCAGAGAAGATTTATGTATATAGAAAGAAAAACTTTTTAAAAAATCCTGGCACATCTAAAGCATCTTCGCTTTTCTTCCTTCTACATTATCGATATTTCGCTGACTAGTTTTCACTTAGCTTTGGTGTCTAATGCAGATTCCACTCAACCTAGTATAAGAGCGAAAATAGCAGCCTCCCCTCACGCACCTCTCACCCCCCGCTGTAATCCCTTTCAGGCCAATACCATCAGTCAGTGTGAAATTAAATACATTACAGGGTTAAGGATTAAAGTGTTTTATAGGCAGTTGTTCAGCCACATCAAACTTTAGCTTTTTTTTCCTCTTAAATCCCAACATTTGATCCTAAGACAGAGACCGTGTCTTGAGAATGGGATCGCCAATGTGTTAGCAATGCCAGCAGGGCAGAAAAGTGATGCACAGTCTCCAGCTCGATGCACAGCTCTCACCAAATAACAAAATATGCACACGAGTAATGAATCTGAGCCCGTGAGCTGTTATTGCAGCAATGTGTTGTCAAACAATTGTCGTTTCTTACAAATACTGAAGATGAACTCGCTCAGCGAGCACCATCGCATGATGTTCCTCACAGAGTAAAGACTGTTCTTATACCGGCCAATCCTCCGGGAATAGTTATCATAATCCGTCACTGTGAGGTTAAAGCTGCCAATTTAATAATAATCTTTAATAATCCTTCCTTTTGGTACGGTGCCTTTTGGCCAGGAGGCCGTCATAAAGCGCTTCAAAGGATATCCTGTCAATTGGAGTGACCGTGTGTATTTTGTGGGCGAAACGCAGTTTTGTGCGCAGCAGCATCCCACAAACAGCCAATTTTATCTGAGGTATTGTTGGCCAGGACACCGGGAGAGAGAAACCCGCTTCTCTTTTCGAATAATCACTTCACACATTTAACCGGGGGAAACTGGGGCGATCCAATTGTAAACTGGTCACCTGGCAGCTACCACGTACACGACAACCAAGAACAACAACAACAACAAAGTTACGTTTTTACGCAGGGACCCGAAGACTTGTCGGCCAACATAAATAATCCTTGCAATTGATGCAGTGGCTTATTACTTTGTTGGGATGTCTCAAAGCACTTCACAGAATATATTGTAAAGTCATTGACTGTGTATTTTGTGTGTGAAACGCGGCAGCCAATTGCGCACAGCAGTGTCTCGCAGAAAGTTGTGAAATGAGTGACCAATTTTGAAAAAAAAAAAAAAAATTGAGCGAGTATTGTGTGGCGTAAGGAAACGTGCCTGAATTTTCTCCCCCGCTCCAGGAATCAAACCCGGGTCCTCTCACTCGGGAGGCGAGTGCTCTAACCACTAAACTACGGACCACCGACATAGTACGCCATTGTCAGAGGTGCAATCTTTCGGATAAGGTGTTAAACAGAGGTCCTATTTGCCTGCTCGGGTGGATGTTAAACGCAACAAGAATGGATAAGGCCAATTTGGTAACGGAACCTGGGGCTTTCCTCTAATGCTCACTCACCAGACTAAGGCCATAGCAGATTTAGCATCAGAAAACTGGCAGGGGAGTGTGACTGTCAGTGAACTGTGAATCTCTGCTAAGGAAATCTCAATACAGCATCCTGTACACGGTGTGGCCACAACTAACGTATCAGCCTGGCTGTGTTGGTAGCACTCCTGGCTCTGAGCCTAAAGGATGCGGTTCAAGCCCCCACCTCAAGGCTTTGAACTCACTCTCTGAGCTAACACCAATGCATCGCATGAGAAGGAACGCTGCGCTGTTGGGAGGTTCGATTCTCTGCATGAAGTGGTGAACTGAGTTCCACTCTGTGCTTGTTTTGTTAGATGTTGAAGATCCATATCACTTTGTGCTGTTTGTGGTTTTGTGCAAATTGACACAATATCAAATTAATGGAATCGGTATTTATTATTATTGACAAGCACGCGTGTGTGTGTGTGTAATTGTGTGTGTGTGTGTGAACTCACTTGGTAACACGCTTGTTACTGAATCAGAAGGTTGTTTTGTTCGGAGTCAGAAGATTACCTCTCCAGCTTGGTGTCATGCTTTGCGCTCTGGGATGCCATCCTGGGTGGGAGAAGTGTCATCTTAGTGTGAGCCAGGCTGCGAAAGAGCATCACGTCACGTCACTTTGTGATTGACACCTGTCAGTCTTCAAGGGCAGTTGTTGAAAAACATCAAAATTAGACGTAGGGGCTCGAGGGGAAGAGAGCGGGTGAGTGATTCCTCTCTGTTCCTCGCGAATCATCGGGCGGGTGTGAAAGTCATGGAACGGCTTCAAGTTGATGATGCCAGTCTAAGGTCTTGCCATCCCACTACTTTTTCGCAATACAGTGCGTTTTGCTTTTGCTTGATTCCTCGAGTAAGGTGTCAGCTTGGCTCAGTTGCTAACACTCTCTCCTTTGAGGCAGATGGTTGTGGGTCCAAGTCCGTATCCGTCACACCCTCCCTCCCAGGGTGACCATATTTTGGGGACGCTCTGGGACACCATCCTGCGTGAGGGTTGCTATATAAATTCAAGTCCTTGTTGCAAACCAAGTGCGGCGGCACATATATAAACTTATCACAGTTGCTGGCCGTTACTGGGAAGACTTGTTGGATTAATGGCTGCGGTTCTCTTGATGAATCTGCTTTTAGAATTTTATTGTTCTTGCTCAGTTCTTTGCCGAACTGACAAGGCAAATTTGGCGCTGGGTTGGAGCACTTGTCTCTGAATCACCTTTCTGGGATGTCCTCCTGAGGTGAAAGGCGCCTCAAAATTATACAAGTGTAATTTTGTTTGTTGTTAAAGCAGAAGATTGAGGGTACAAGGGGATTGGAAACACAAAGTGATGCTCGAATTCAGGGTTAGGGTAGTGTTGCTTCACCCTATGGAATTCCATCCCCCAATCCCTCCGCCTTGTTTCCTCCCTTTCCTCTTTCAAGGCCGGTTTGAAGACTTTCCTTTTCGACCGTGCCTTCTGTTCTCCCCCTAATTTTTCGACCTCCCCCACATTTTGTAACCCCCTCCCGAACACTCCCCTCCCAGCTCGGGTCACACGCCTCCTGTGCAGCGCCTTGGGACATCCTCCCGACGTGAAAGGCGCTCTATAAGTCTAATTTGTTGTTGTTGTTTGTTTTTGCTTCGCCAGAGCTGCCGACTTTGGCCGAGACGTTAAACCGAGACCCGGTTTGCTGTTCAGATGGATGTTAAAAATCTTTTGATGCTATTCAAAAAGAGAAGGGAGTTCCTGTCTCCCAGTGTCCTGGCCAACAACTCCCGGAATAAAATTGGTCACTTACTCCCTAGCTGTTTGTGGAAATTTGCTGTGCGCAACTGGCTGCCGCATTTCACCAACAAAATATGGCCAATACACATTACAACAACAACACTCACTGAATTACATTTGTATAGCACCTTTCATGTCTTGGGAGGACATGCGAAATATGCAGTATAAAGTATACACTGTGAAGCGTCTGGACAATGTGCTATATCAAATGCAAGATTATTGTTATTAACCCAAAAGCTTCTGAATCTGAGTTGAGAGAGTGACCGACTGAGCCAGGCTGTCTACGCTTGTTTCGTTTGTCACTGTTACAAAATGTGATTCAATGGACACTTCCTGAAATAGGCGGACACGAGGCGCAATTATTTTATCACCCGCGTTACACAGTCCATTTTGTCAGAAGAGATTTAAAAGTAATTGTTGGCTTTCTGACCTGAAATATCATGGGAGTGGGGGCAATGGAGTTCCATTCACAAGAAATGAGACAAAACTCAAAGTGTAGCTTTTACAAGCGTTATTGTATCAGTCCTTCAAAACGTTAACCTTGCAGCGATTTTAACTGCAAACGGCTTATTTTTCATTCATTTCTTAACAGGATAATATATTTTTATGTTAAATTGTGCATTAGCTAAAAGCATTTCCATAAATCATTTGCGCGGTTAAAACTGCTTTATCGCTTCATTAATTTATGGTACTTTGATACTTGTGACATCACTTTAAACGTTATTGTTTGATCCTTTTTCTCAAGCACCAACATTCATGGGTGGCACTATTTAAAAATAATAATAATAATAATAAGTCTTGTGTTTGATATAGCTGTAGCACTTTTCATGTCTTCTGGCCAGTGGTTCTCAACCTTTTTCAGTAATGTACCCCTTGCAAATTTTCAACATTCCCGTTTACCCCCCACCCAACCACGTACACACACACACCGCCCCACTCATTCCACTTGTATTCTATGACAAAGCTTTTCTTATATAATAAAATAACTAGCACATACAAAACGAGGGGAATAACAATTAAATGTATAATTTGTAAGGCTATAAAATGTTAAATAAGAGAGCTAAATAAATCAATATACTGCCACCTGTACCCCCTTGGAAGTAATTTTGTACCCCCTGGTTGAGAACCGTTGTTCTAGACGTCTCAAAGTGATTCACAGAATATACTGTAAAATGAATTGACTGTATACATTTAGTCCTCGCTTAATGCAGTAGTTGTGTTCTTGAAAACTGTGACTTTAAGCGAAACGACGTTAAGCGAACCCACACAAGAATACCGAACGTTCAGGGTCTATGTACGCATACGCTACCAATGTAATCAGCCAGGTCTCTGGCACACATGGAAACCCATCACCATGCTTCAGAATATCTAAACCAAACTGAGAATTTCATGCATTCCACCTCCGCATTGAAATTCCAGAGATAGATTGTTGTAATAGAGTGTGTGGTTTCTCTCTGGATGGATGCATCCTGCTTACCTCATTCTGGAAAGTATTAGGCGCAGGTTGGCAAAACAAAGGCTTAGGGACCCCAGAGTGTGCGTTGGGATAACTGCTGGAGTCTAACCAGCTAAACCTTCATAGCTTGATATCACTTTATGGCAAACTTTCCTGCTATTTTCCGACTAGGACCAATCTACCCATTGGGCTTTGACTTATGGTGTTAACAGGTGCTCAGTGGGCATCATCTCTGCTTCCAGTGACTGGTCTGTCCTCCATGGCTTTCCAATGAGCCGGGATGGGCTGTGCTGTCATCAGCAATGACTTGGAATACTGCAGGCCAGCCTGGCTCAGTAATAGGACTACTGAGAACACCATATAGGTCTGGCTTGATTCTGCCATTCTCAATCCAACTATGAGCTGTTTTTGGTGTGTGATCTCTCACTACGCGATAAGTTCTCTGTTTTTGCTGTTTTCACCGGGACAGCATTGACTTACGGAGTGTTACATAGCCAGTCAGCTCAGCTGAATCTGTGCTTAGTGTCAATACAGTACTCCACATGTGCCTCCATCCCTCCCATTACCCTCTTCTATTCATATTTGTTGCCCGAACACCTCTATTTCCTGTTGTATTGTGAGTTTCCTAATGTGTCACTGATCAGTATTAATTTTAAAAAATTATTTTGTTTAATGCAGCGTCTTTCATGTCCAGAGGATACCTCAAAACTCTTGATGGGTTACACTGTAAAGTGCAGTGACAGCGTATTTGGTTGGCAATATAGAACCTTAGCACAAAGGGACTTTGGTTAACAAACAACAGCACCTCCGATAATGCCAAGCATCCCCTCCCAGCATTGGAACGTAAGCCTGAAAAGTCATGTGGCTTTTAAAGATTTTAAAGATCCCACGATGCTAATTTGAAAAAGAAGGCAAGTTTCTCCTGGTATTCTGGCCAACAATCCCCCAAATAAAATTGATCGCTCACTCCAAGGAAGTTCATGAGACGCTGCTGTGCGCAAGTTGGTCACTTTGTTCACCAACAGTCACTAACCCTTTACAATAAATCCTTCGAAAAAATATTGACGCATCCTCCCGAAGTGATAAGCATTATGTAAAACGCAAAGATTATTATTATAATTATTACCGGTATTATTATTAGGGAAACCCTCTGAGTGACTCACTGGCTGAATGTACCACGCTCCTTGTATCGAGCCAGGTAAACGAAAAAATCCCAGTTTGAATCTTGAATTGTGCTCCATCAGTCAATCTCGGTGTGGATGTCAGTGTATTGTGACATAAATAAATTCAAAATAATCTATGATGGAGCATTGAACTCTAAACAGGAAGAAGCTTTCTCGAGGGAGAAGCGTTCGATGCTGGCAATAGTTGGTTAACAAAACAATCTATGTTAGTCAACTGGAAAATGTCTAATATTCATTATCTGATGCTCATTGTCTAACAACAACAACAAATTACATTTGTATTCTACCTTTCATGCCGGGAGGACATCCCAATACTCAGCGTCTAACAATCACTGTCTACCCCTCACTGTCTAACATTCGCTGTCTTCAGTTCATTAACACTCAATATCCAACACTCATTGTCCAACACTCATTGTCTGCCTCTCACTGTCTAACCCTCACTGTCTAATATTCACTATCTAACACTTTCAGTCTCTAACTCTTATTGTCTAACTCTCACCAACACTCACTGTCTAGCCCTCATTGTCTAACACTCACTGTTTAACCCTCACTGTCTAACTCTCACTGTCTGATGCTCATAGTCTAACCCTCACTGTCTAAACCGTACTGTCTAACCCACACTGTCTGACGCCCATTATCTAACAACCACTATCTGATGCTCACTGTCTAACCCTCATTATCTAATGCTCACTATCTAACACTCATAGTCTACCCCTCACTGTCTAAACCCCATTGTCTAACCCTCACTGTCTAACCCTCACTGTCTAACCCTCACTCTATAACCCACAATGTCTAATCTTCACTGTATAACCCTCACTGTCTAATGCTCGTAGTCTAATGCTCACTGTCTAATGCCCACTGTCTAACACTCATTGTCTCCAACCCAATTTGAAAAGCGCTGCATAAATATATGTTGTTTTCGTTGACTTATGTCTGTTAATTTCCTGCAAAAGCAGGTTATAAAAGGAATGAGGCTTCTCCAGTTAATGTTTCCACAACCTAGATGTTATCATATTCTTTGAATATGATAATGTTGCCAGTCCTTCACTTGAGTTAAATAATATTGCCAAAAATGTTTTAATCTGAAATTATTTTCTTGCCAAATTTATGGCAAACGCTCAGTGGAAAATATTTTAAGAAGACATTCCAGGTGGTGTTGGGGAGAACTTAGAGATGTTGTCTTTCAGATAAGACGTCAAACTCAAATCCCATCCGCCAGTTCAGGTGGAGGTTAAGGATCCTGTGATATTATTTGACATCTCCATTACTATAGCCAGCGATTACCAGGACAGTCGAAGGCAAACTAGATGAACCTTTTTTTTTCTTCCAGCAATTGCTATGTTCCTAGGATCAGTTAATGAGCATGGTCGAAAAGTTAGCCGTTAATGTGCGATATAAAAGAGGAGTGGAGTGAGGGGCAGACGTAGCTAGTTTCAGACATTAGATGCCTCGTGGCTGAAGGCCACGAGGCACCAATTAGTCATTTCAACTAACACACACTGCAGGATGTTCACAAATTCCTGTTATCCCCTGTATTGTTCTTACAATTTATTTTTATTGTAAGATGAGTCAAGTGTAACAACATCGGGCGCTGCCAGCCTCAACATCCAAGGCTGTACTCTCCACCTCACGAAGCCTCGGCATCACGTTCGACCATAAACTCTCCTTCCTCCCCCACATCCGCGCCTTGACCGGCACCGCTTATTTCCACCTGCGCAACATTGCCAGGCTCCGCAACTACCTCACCCCCCACGCTGCCGAAACACTCGTGCACGCGCACATCACCTCACGGTTGGACTACGGAAACTCTCTCCTCGTCGGCCTCCCCAGTTCCTCCATTCACAGGCTGCAGCCCGTGTACTATCTCGCACCCGCCTCCGTGACCACATAACCCCCACCCTCGCCCGTCTCCACTGGCTCCCCATCCCCCAGCGGATCGAGTTCAAGATCCTCGTCCTCGTTTTCAAGGCCTTACACGGCCTTGTACCGCCCTATTTATCAGATTTACTCTGCCCCTACACGCCCACCCGGACCCTCCGTTCAGCAGGACTTGGCCTGCTCCAAGCCCCCCGCCCGAACCGCCCCACCATCGGAGGCCGGGCCTTCAGTTTTTCCACTCCCACCCTATGGAATTCCATCCCCCAATCCCTCCGCCTTGTTTCCTCCCTTTCCTCTTTCAAGGCCAGTCTGAAGACTTTCCTTTTCGACCGTGCCTTCTGTTTCCCCCCTAATTCTTCGACCTTCCCCACGTTTTTTACCCTCTCCCGTGCACTCCCCTCCCAGCTCGGGTCATACGCCTCCTGTGCAGCGCCTTGGGACGTCCTCCCGACATGAAAGGCGTTTTATAAGTTGTTGTTGTTGTTGTTGTTGTCTGACACCAGTAACTTCCTCGTGCTACAGATATACAGATGCACCGAACATGGCAACAAATCATTATCTGCCTTGCCAATAATGGCGCTCACAAACACACCTATCCTCTAGACCAGTGGTTCTCAACCATTTTTCAGTAATGTATCCCTTGTTAATTTTCAACATTATCGTGTACCCCCACCCAACCACGTACACACACACACACACCACCCCCCTCATTCCACTTGCATTTTATGACCAAGTTTTTCTTATATAACAAAATAACCAGCACATACAAAACAAGGGGAATAACAATTACATGTACAATTTGGAAGGCTATAAAATGCTAAATAAGAGAGCTAACTAAATCAATGTACCGCCACCTGTACCCCCTGGGGGACATGTACCACTGGTTGAGAACCGAAGAATTCAGACTCGAGACGTCTGAATACAGTTAAATACTTATATAGAATGAGCAGGACTACTAATGTTTTGAATTAATGTGTTGGAGTCAGGTTTTTCCCTCAAGCACCAGCAAACACTGTTCTGATAATACAAACAAGGGGTGAAACATGACCTACAAATTATAAGCAGGACATAGCCAAATAGAGGGTCCAAGTGAGGAAAACACTTTGATACCATTAAATGGGATTCCATCAATTCTGATCTAATGAGCACCAGGACTTCAAAGTCTACATGGATTTAGAGCAATGCATTACGCTTCACAGATCTTCCTGAATTCAGGTTATCCGTGGATATAACTTACTATGATTTTTAGAAAATCCCATTCAATAGATCCAGTTGTCAGAACTCCTATAGCATTTTGGGTAGAGTACTCGCCTCGCAAGCGAGAGGACCTGAGTTTGATTATCAGTTTGAGGCGAAACCTTAGGCAAGTTTCCTTACTCACACACACATACACACACCTCCGTTTACCTAGCAGTAAGTAGAAACTAGGTGGACGCTTCAAATGCTTCACAGGATTTATTTACTGTAGCGATTGTTCACTCAATATTGGCCTCCACGTTTGCCCCTAAATACACAGTTACTCCACTGGTGCCATACAAATGTAATTTTGTTGTTGTTGTTTAGAGTAAATCTTGTAAGGCATTTTGATATGTCCTACCAATGTGAAAGGCACTGTACCATAAAGAAAAATTAGTCTTGTTTTGTGGGCAACCAATTTTGCATATCACAGTGTCCCTCAAATTGCCATGAAGTGAACAACCAATTTTATCTGGGGAGGTTGTTGGCCAAGAAGAAATATGCTGTGGACTTAAGCAGGCCATATGACAGAGTCAGTGAGTGTTGAATCAAACATTATAGATTTCAAACCTTAGTCCTTGCTATCGTCACCTCCCGCCATTACCACTCCATTATCCTCTTCACCAGTCTTACTTTCCACAAACTCACCAACTAATTCAGAACTCTGCCTCCCATATACTTACCTGCTCAAAACTCCGTACCCCCATCACACCAGTACTCGCCAGGCTCCACCGGCTCCCTATCACAGGACAGATCAACTTCAAGATCCTCTCATACATCTACAAATGCCTTCACACATCAGCATCTCCCTATCTCTCCGACCTGCTTACTCCCCACTTCACAACCCACCACCTCCCCTTGACTGGCTCTGACCTCCTGCTCATCTCTCGTCTCCAGCTGTGCTGTCAACCACGATACCTGAAACTCTGGAAAACTCTCTCCCACCACCTTGCCCTCCTACTTCCCCTTATTCATATCATGCCCGAAGACCATCATTTTTGACTGTACTTACGGTTATCTTTCCTTGCTCTGTGTCAGACTGTCCACTGTTAAGTGCTTCGAGATTCTATCCCATGTGTGGGGCACTATATAAATGCAAGTTGTTCTTGTACAAATTTATAAATCTAAATTAGGACTGAAAGTACTTTTTCTATGGAGAGCAAATAGTGGATATATCGTATGGTCATTCAGTTTATGACTGGGAAATGTAGTGGAGCTTATTCAAATAGATATGGATTTATATTAGCAAAGTCTGAGTGGAAGGGTGAAGTTCATTAACTGGACCAGAGCTAAAGAGGGGCGACCTTAACAACAAAAACAATACCATCAGCTTGTATTTTTATAGCACCCTTCACATGGGGTAGCATCTTGGACCACATATAGTAATAATCCTTCCATTTGATATTTCACCCACAGTACACACAGTAAATTCACTTTATAGTATATTCTGTGAAGTGCTTTGAGAAGTCTTAACGGCATCTATGCACTCTTCTGATCTTCAGAATGTTTTCAGCAGTGAATGAGTTAAGAGAACAGTCAGCAAGACTGGCTGGTCTCACCCCTTCTAAGCTAACTAAAGTCCACAGACTGATTCATAGGCTAGAGAATAAGTGTAGGAATAGGGAGACAAAGATACTCCATCAATGCCATATTAATGGAATGAGTATGTGTCTTCCCTGGGATAATTGTCACCCAAAAACCGCTGAATATTGTAAAAAGAAGGTATTCTGGTGACGCTAAAAGGTTAATGTAGATTAATTGGAATCTGAAATTGATCAAAATGAAGAAACCTTACATAAATTTCAAAATAACTCTTAAAAAGATAATTCAGTCGCTCCATTACAATGGAGGAATCTTAACTTGACTCTCTTTTCTCTTTTGTATGATTAAATGAAATACAATAACACGAACAGGCAATAGCTATCCTTGGGTAAATTAACTTAGCAACTTTATTTTATATTTATAATAAGTTTGTGTAGAGAGAGAGAGAGAGGGAGAGAGAAACTCTAGATTTATAATGTGTTTGTGTAAGAGTGGGAGACGGAGAGAGAGAAGCTGTAAATTTATAGTCAGTTTGTGTAGATACAGTGAGAGGGTGAGAAAGAAACTTTGGATTTATAATATGTCAGCGTAGATAGAGAGAAAGAGAAATTTTCTACTTATATGTTTGTGTAGAGAGAAAGAGGAGAAAGTTAGAAAAAGGGAGAGATAAAGACTGTTTATCATAAGCTTGTGTTGAGAGAGGGGGGAGAGTGAGAGAGAGGGGAAAAGAGCTAGCAACTGAGAAAGACTTTATACAGTATTTATAATAAGTTTGTGGACAGAAAGAAGGACTAATACTGTAAATTGATCACTTAAATCCACGACTCTTTGTGGGACACTGCTGTGAGCAATTGGCTGCCGCATTTTGCCCACAAATATACAGTCAATTCACTCTGCATATATTCTGTGAAGCGCTTTGAGATGTCTAGAAGACGTGAAAAGTGCTATATCCAATGGGACTACTTATTATTATTATGGCCATGTTGAACAGGATTTGCTGTAAAGTGCAGTAACTGAGATACTCTTAAACATGCCATGTGTGTCCATCGCATGTTGGCTGACCAAAATAAAAGATACTTTATTTTTAAATATGGTTACATGTACTAAAGGGCTGAGTCAGTCAAGCAACTGGTAATCCCAAATAATGTACTGTACTTGGGTTTGCAGACCAGAAGCATATCAACCTCTCTAATAACAGTAAATAAGAATTATTACAGATGGAACAGTAACCTGTAACAAACCAGATGTCATCTTAAGAGAATCAAATAGATTGTACATGTAGTATTATTGATGTGACTATCCTCGGTGATTGCAATGTAAGACAAAAAGAAACGAGAGAAAATGAGGAAATACTGTACATCGATCGAGTTTGGAAGAGTTACAGAAAAGGGATGTGGATTAATGCCTATTTGAACAGAGAAGGGAATTTCTCCCTGGCCAACTATCCAAAGGATAACATTTCTCATTCACTTCGTGGCTGTGTGTGGGATTTGCTGAGGTGCAAATTGGCCCGTGCAATTGCTGACAAAGTGAACAGTCACTGTACTTTACAGTGTATCCTGTGAAGCGCTTTCAGGCATCCTCCTCATGTGGAAAGAGATGGATTACTTTTTTACATTGTTTCTTTTTGCTGGTGACTGAAGTAATAAAAGGTGGAGAAAGGCAAGTAGTTGTCTGCCTGCTCCCTCTCTCCAGCCACTTTCATGACTGCAGCCCTGACACTAATACTTTTTCTCCCAATATCAGGCACATTAATTCCCTATTTCTGTTCTTACGCCATCAGTTCTGAGGTGGTGTCAGTTCTGCGAACAGCCCGTTTATATGGTTGGGGACAATCAGGCTGCACCGAACTGCGTTTGAAATACACTACTACTAATAATAATAATCCTTGCATTTGATATGGCGCCTTATCACATCTTCTAGACGTCTCAAAGCGCTTCACAGAATATACTATAAAGTGAATTGACTGTATATTTGTGGGCGAAACGCGGCAGCCAATTGCGCACAGCAGCGTCCCCACAAACAGTCAGGGATTGAAGTGACCAGTTTTCTATAGTTTTTGAGGAATTATTATCAGGCGCGTGGAGTAAAGGAACTTGCCGAAGGTTTCGTCCTGCCTGGAATTGAACCCAGGTCTCTTTCTTGCAAGGCGAGTGCTCGAACCACAGAGCTGCAGGGCACATAAGTACTGTGAAGTGGATTGACTGTGTATTTGTGGCGGAAACACACCAGCCAATTGTGCACAGCAGTGTTCTACAAACAGCTGTGAGTTGAGTGATCCCTATTTTTGGGTGGGAGAGATTATTACTCCTGGGAAATGATCGACCAATTGGCTAACAATCAGGTCTCCCCACTTACTGCTCGGTAAACAGAGGTGCACGGAGAAACGGAGTCTGGGTCCTTGGTGTTCGCCGTGTGAGTGGGCTAACCACTACGATATGGGATCTCAACGATATACATTTTTATTCCGCACAGACGGGGTCGGAGAGAGTAGTGCGCCACCAGCGATGGAAGTGAAATGATATCCCCCGGGGAGCTAGCAGTTAATCAGTTAAATAGGGATATTAAAGGCCCATTTACACTACAGCAGCCAATTTAGTCCTGTGTGGAGCTTACAGCTGTTCCTCATTAAAATGCACCGTGTAAATGCTCCGAGTTTGTTTACTCTGCTTTCGCCGCAGTTTAAAAAGAAAGCAGGAACACCTTCATGCCTACAGTCTTCCAACAGCTGCAAGTCATAGGTGTTTGAGCCAGGCCCCGTGTAACAATCTGGCATATTTTCCTCCACTCATTTCCTAACTCCTCCCTTTGTGCCACCGTTGTGCAGGGCGTCCACAAAGTCCTGTTATCCCAATTTATTTAAGTTGCGAATAAGCGTTTTTATTTTCCATTTGCAGGTGAGTTGAGAGGAACAATGTCTGACACCAGTAACTTCCTTTTCACTCCGTCCGTGTTACAGAAGGTGTACGCCAAACATAGCCATGGATCATTATCTCCCATATTTTTTTTGTTACACACACACACACATGCGCACGCGCACACACAGCGCCCTGACCAAGAACCGAAACACGTAGAAGAATGAGGATAATTGTATGTAGAAGTACTAAGTACTGCATTGTATTCAGTACAAATGGTTAACTGTGGTCAGACGTTCACGGGATCGGTGTGCGTTGGCGGATTTTCATGGCAGACAATGGATGGTCCGTCCGTCTCTGTGTTCGGTGCAAACATCTTGCGTAACGGACGGGGACGGAGTGACAAGGAAGTTACTGCTATATCAGCCATTGTTGCGCTCCATGCATCTGCAACACAAAATAAAAAGATCATTTGTAAAAAACAAAAACGCGGGTAGGTAACGGGACTTGGTGAACTCCCAGTGGATACGGTATTGTAAGGCTGTCACATTTCAATACCTGATGCTCTCTCTTTCTCTCTTTCTCTCTCACTGTCTGCAGGCGAATTGGTGTCGGAGCTCTGTCTGGGAAGGAAAGACATTTCTTCACACCTACGCACATTTCCTTTTCTCCCACAAACACTCTCGCACCCTCCGCCTCGCCTCTCTCTTTCCAGTTGATGATCAATTAACAGGCTCCTGCCGAGGCGAGAGACAATTGGTCCTTAAGTCAAACCTCCGCATCCCAGCACCAACGCATTACAATGACCGTGTCCACTTTTCACCTCTGAGCTTCCATTTAGATGCTGCGTAGCCCAGATGCTACACGCGTACTTTATCTGTGAGATGGAATCACACTTATCCCCTGATTTTTTTTCACACGGCTTTATAATCCCATTCTAACACCTCAAATAATAGCTTTTACGACAGCCTTCTGCTCCCGCGCTCTATTTTTTCTCTGGTAGGCGCCTGTCTCTGCTGTGTTTTTACTCCATCTCCCCCTTGCCACTCTGTCTCCAGATAAAAGAGAAAATGCCATGGATTTGAACTCAATGAACGTCGTCGAGCTTTAGGCAGACAAGTGAGAATTGGCATAAAATTATCACATGGTTATTCGTGCGTGTACATGTGTGAGCATACGTGTGTGTGTGCGTGGGTGTGTATGTGTGTCTGTGTGGGTGTGGGTGTGTATGTGTGTGGGTGGGTGTGTGTGTGTGTATGGGTGGGCTGGCCGGGAGAAGGGGAGACATAGTTTGGCAAATCATTGTTATAATAAATATGTGGATTCCTGTGGCGTAGTGGTTAGCACACTCAGCTCACGAGCAAGAGGATTCCCGGCAGGGAGAAACATTAGACAAGTTCCCTTACTCCACATGCCTTTGGTTACCTAGCAGTAAGTAGGGACCCGGTTGTTAGTCAATTGGCGGATTGGTTTCCAAGGTAATAATACTTAAAAAATTAATAATAATTTGGTCACTCCATCCAGGACTGTTTGTGGGACACTGCTGTGTACAATTGGCTGCCGTGTTTTGCCCGCCAAATACCGAGTCAATCCTTTTTACAATCTATTCTGTGAAGCGCTTTGAAACGTCTCAATAACTTGATAAGGCATTATATCAAATGCAAGGATTATTATTGTAGGATTCCACTTCATAATGTCACAGTTTGGAATAGGAGTCAAGCCGGTGCTGTAGATTTCTGGGGTTATAAGGTAGGTCTCTTTGTCAATCTCCATGTGGTTATGTGCCAGGGAATGAATTCTGCACCATATTCCTTTCTTCTTCAACTCTGCAAAGGAATCTACAGTTCAAATCTTTTGTACAAAGATTTCCCTCTACGAGACATAGTAGATGACAATTCTTAGCGAACCCACTCTGCTTTCTCTGTGCACCGATTGCTGAGAGAAGTATATATGTATGTATGTATGTATGTATATATGTATGTATGTATGTATGTATAAAACAGTCACTACACGTTTCAGCCAACAACAACAACAAACAACAAAATGACATTTCTAGAGCGCCTTTCACGGCGGGAGGACGTCCCAAAGCGCCGAACAATCAGGTCGGGACACAAGCAGTGGGGTGGTAGGGGGTAGGAGTAGGGGGAAGGGGAAGCCAAGTAGGAGAGGGGGAAGAGTTAGGAGGGGAACAGAAGGCACGGTCGAAGAGAAGGTCTTGAGACCGGACTTGAAGAAGGAAAGGGAGGAGGTGAGCCGAATGGATGGAAATGCAGCCGATCCAGTCAAGTGTTTGGAGACATCTCTCCTAACATGAAAGGAGTGGTATAATAACATGAATAATAATCCTTACATTTCATACCCTCCCATTCATGTTATGTTGGGTAAATATATCAAGGGATATGGGGCAAAGGTGGGTTAATTGGAGTTGAGGTACAGATCTGCAATGATCTGTTAGAATGGTGAAACAGGCTTGAGGAGCTGAATTGCCTACTCCTGTTCTTATGTACCTGGGTTGGTGGAACACCTCAAAAGGCATCACAGGAGTTACTTTCAAATGCAGTGACTGTGTGTTTTGCAGGCAAAGGTATATCGAATATCAAAAGTATATCGAATTCAAGTAGTGTGTTATGTAAGCCGTACCTCTATCCTATTCAATTAACAATAACCACCCTATGAAACCACATTCCTTCGCCTCGGTCCCTCCCTTGGCCGTTCAAGGCATGTCTCAAAACCCTCCCCTTCAACCAAGCCTCTGACCGCACTCCTCTCCTTCCTGTCTCCCCACCCGAGGTGATCTGGACCCCCAGCTCGGGTCCAAATCCCTGACTCTCCAGTTCCTGGAATGTCCTCCCAACATGAATTATGCAATACAAATGTAATTTTGTATTATATGTGTCACAGTCTGAGTAATGGCTTGCATATTCATGCCATCACCATGTACTTTGTTTCCTTACCTTTCAACTCTGCTCTGAGCCACATTATGAGACACTTCCCCATGTCAAGGACACTCTATGAATGTGAGTTACTGTTGTTGGTGTGTAGTTGCTGCTCCTTTACAATACAGTTTCCATTCACACACTTCCACATTGGGAGGTTGCTTCAAAGGGTTTGACTGTGTTGGACAGACATCTCAAGGAGGTATAGGGGGAGTGAGAGGGTTGGGTAGGGGAAAGGTGACCGAAAGTTTGGTCACAGAGGTAGATCTTGAACTAGGTGAGGGACAAATTGAGTAAGAGTGACTCTAGCTTGGAATTCCAGAGAACAGGGACAGATACTTTGTATACCCGGCTGCTGATGGTGAAGTGGCTAGGACGTGGGATGTGTATATTATTTAAGAGTAACATGCATTTAATCCTGCGTTTCTGTGAACTCTGCGGTCCGTGTCCTCTAACGTTCCAAACTCCGTGACCCCCCCATCTCCGCCATCCTTGCCCGACTCCATTGGCTCCCCATAATCCAGAGGATCCAATTCAAGATCCTGGTGCTTTGTTACTGTCTTCATATTACCAATAATAATCCTCGCATTTGATATAGTGCCTTATCATGTCATTGAGATGTCTCAAAGCGCCTCACTGAATTCTTGGTAAAGTGAATTGACTGTGCATTACTTGATATTGGTGATATTGGTGTATTGGTGCATAGCCCATTGAATGAAATGCTGACTTGTTTTGCTTTTTGAAACAGGGGCAACAGTTTCACTCGTATCCAATTAATTTTGTATATTTTGTGGGTCACAGAAGTGTCCCACAAATAGTCATGGATTGAGTGACTACATTTTTTTTTCAAGGGCTTATTATCCCTGGTAAACAATCGGGTAATTAACTAACAACCAGGATCCGGCTTACTTGCTAGGTAAACAGAGGCATGTGGAGTAAGCAAACTTGCCTATGGTTTTACCCCAGCCGAGAATCGAACTGGGGTGCTCTCACTTACGAAGCAAGCCCTCTAACCACTGCACTACGGGAGTCCACATTTAAACCACTTACATGTTATATGTCACCTCACTCAAGTTGGTCTATCACTGGAGCTTTGCTGCCTGAACAAGCTCCAGTGCAGTGCTGGTAGTGCGCTGCGTAGTCAGAGGTGTTCGGATCTGGAAATGCATCGCCTGAAACGCTGGTGGAAGCCCATTCAATCACAGTTTTTAAGAGAGAAGTGGATTGTTGTTAGTGGAGGTGGGGGGGGGGGGACAGTCTTAAAGGGCTATGGGGAGAGAGTGGGTGGGTTGGTGGGGAGAGAGGGATTGATTTGGACAACCCTTTTCAAAGAGCCGGCACAGACACAATGGGCCGAAAGACCTCCTTTCTGTGCTGCATAATTCTATGATTCTATGAGGTGCCATCCTCTAGGTGAGATGTTAAACTGAGATCCCAGTCTGCCTGTTCAGGTGGATTGTGTAAGATCCCATAGCATTGTTTGAAAAGAAAAGCAGGTTTTTCTCCTTGTCCTGGCCAATAGTCCCCCAGATAAAATTGATCACGTTCGCCCACAAAACACACTTTGTAGTATACCCCGCAAAGCACTTTGAGACAACCCAATGATGTGATAAGGTGCTGTCTCAAAAGTAAGGATTATTATTATTATCATTGACTTTGAAGCTGTTTGTGGAGACATTACTATGTGAAAATAGCCTGCCACAATCACCTACAAAGCCACAGTCATTGTGCTTTACAGTGTATATCTTGTAACACGCCTTTGAGCTGCCCTCCTGATGGAAAGATGTTGTATCAAATGAATTAGGATTACATTGTTGACTTGGACTTAAGACTCTTCACCTCACAAGGCTTTGCCCCGGTGAATGGCATCAACAGTTTATTAAGGAAGTACTGTATTCTGAACAATAACAGAGATAGAAGGGAATGAATTCACCACTGCAGTCCAGCCTTGGGTTTCAGTTGGCATTCAACAATGACTTACACTTTATGCCATTGCACAAACCTCCCTGATCACATTACGGTTTAGGGATTATACCACCCAGCCTTTTATTATCCAACTACTATTAATGCAAAACCTTGATGACATATTTAACAACACTGCGTACATTTTATATAGGGCCTTATAATGTCATTGGGACGTCTCAAAGCGCTTCACAGAATGTATTGTAAAGTGGATTGACTGTGCATTTTGTGGGTGAAACGCAGCAGCCAATTACGCACAGCAGTGAGTGTCCCACGAACAGTGGTGAATTTTTCGGCGGTGGGATTATCACCCCCAGGAAAGTGATCTGCCAATCGAATAACAACCAGGTTCCTACTTACTGCTCGGTGAACAGAGGCAGTTATCTAGTGAGGTTTTCAAGGGTTCAGCAAAGGACAAGCCCTTCCATTGGCAGATCGTTTGCACGTTGCAATACAGCAGTGTATACCGCACTAAGGTTTCCGCCCCGCTCGGGAATTGAACCTGGGGCCCTCTCGCTTTGCGAGGCGAAAGTGCTAACCACCACGCTACGGGATTCCAACCGATCGCAGGACTTTTTATCGTGAGTACACGGAAGCACCTCGGTTCTCATTGCGTTTCCGACATCTTGTCGCTTTCCATTACGGGTTTTCAGCTTATTATTTTCCCCTCGTCAGCTTCGCTTTGCAAGGGCCAGGCTGAGATATTTGACTTGGCAACCGCAGAGGCCCACAGAGCTCGGTGGTAAATCGTATAATAAGTAAACCCGCCAATGCTATCGCACAGATAGGCTCCCGCTGTGGGAGAATTTATAACAGTGACTGTTTTCAGTCCTGCCCCATTCAATATAATTCACAAAGTACGAAGGTTGACATTTCACAGGCTGAAGATCAAATCAGACCTTTGGAATGCTCATTCCTCCAGCACCCAGTTCTTTGGGAGACTTTGCTTTTATTGCTAGTGATGCAAAATGTAACCCCCCACCCATCCCAGCCCATGTATTGCAAATTGGAGGAAATATAATATCCCACCAATGTGTTCACAGCCTAAAATAAAAACGGTTTCCAAAATGGGGAGAGAGTGAAACACAAACCAAAAATTGTGATTTTTTTGGTTCAAGCTTCTCTCTCTCTCTCTCTCTGGCTCTCTCCTGCACTGGTTTAACCAGCAAACACACACACACACACACACACACACACACACACATACAGCGAACGAACTATTCGTTCCACATTGTCAGGACATATTGTATTGCAAACGCAATGTACAAGTGACCTGCCAATGGAAGTGCTTGTCCTTTGTTGGACCCTGTAAATCTTAGTTTGGTTGTATTTCCTGCTCGATAACATTTGTTAAAAACAAAGTTTTTTTTAAAAAAACTGGTTTCTCAGATAATTTACAGCGAGAGTTTACTGCAGGAATTTGCAACGTAGGCCACAACCTTCCTGCAGGAAAAATAATCACCCTCACATTTGATATATCGCCTTTCATTTCATGGCGGACGTCTCAAGGCGCTTCACTGGACTTGCTGCAAAGATTCAGCGACTGCGTCGTTTGCAGGCAAACAAGGCAGCTGGTTTGCAACAGCCGTGGAGTGAACGAGCTAATTTTAAAAATAAATTTGGAGGATTGTTGGCCAGGACACCTGGAGAAACTCCCTTCTCTTTTAGAGCAGAGAACGAAGCAGAAGCACAAAGAACGAGCACAGTAAAGGACACTTTACAGCGTAATCCATATATACAACAGTACTTATATATATACTAACATTGTACAAATGTCTGATTCGTTGCGCAGACCTGTGTTTAATTTGTAGCCTAACATTTTTCAGAGCTAAAGTGCGCTGTGCTTTGTATCTCGAAGACAAAAAAAACTAAACTGTGTCCCTTCCAAAAATGTTTTCTTCCTTTAGCACGTTCGTATGATTGGTTAAAAAAAAGAGATTGTGCTTTTACAATTGTTCTCTTAGGATCTGGCTATGAATATTTTAATTCAGAATCGGGGCTGAATTAAGTTGCGATTGTTTATTCATTTGCTTCTGCGATCAGGAAAATCGAATTGCAAGTGTTTAACGTGAAAAATGAATATATTTAGAATGCACAAACATCTGTGCGCAGATGTCAGCAAATTGCAATCTTGAACGTTCTAAAACAAATCATCTGAATGAAGTAGAAACACAACGCATACGTATGACCTTTGAAAGCATTAAATGTAAACCATGTGGCTCGGATGAGCTGCTCGTCAAAATTCTTAAATGATCTTACACGGAAACATTTCAATGTTTCACACAGTTGTAATACACGAAGACGCAAAAATATTCAGAATACGTGCTGCTTCTCTGGAAACATTTAAACGAAAGTGACGATTTCGAATGCCATTCGCAAATTCTACACTTTGATGTCAAAGTATAAAATTGACACATATGGGTAGGTCTTTCTCTATCGTGTTCTTTCCAACCATGGAATATCGGGAACAAATCTATCTTACCAACGGTGATATTTATTTTTTGTGACGCACGGATGTAGATGTATTAAAGAAAGATGTATAACGTAATAATTTTTCACATTTTGTTAGAAACGAGCGAAATGTATGCCCACTGTACAGATTTAAAAACATATAATAGCAATAATCAGAATAATAATCCTTGCATTTGATACAGTGCTTTATCATGTCGTTAAGATATCTCAAAAGGGCTTCACGGTATAGAATGTAAAATGAATCAACTATTCTGTGGGCGAAACACGGCAGACAATTGCGCACAGCAATGTCCTGCAAATAGTCACGGATTCAATGACCAAATTATCACTTTTGTTACACATTTAAATAGTATTTTTTTCCCAAAAAAATTATATCGCCCCAATTTATCACATTTCACACCAGCAGATGACTTCAATAGAAATTCGGTTGGGGGTGGAAAGAAAAATATCTATTTGATAACCAAAAATAAAATTACTTTCGCATGTAAAAGATATAGTTTGGGGAGAGAGAGAGAAAGAGAGAGGGAGAGAATGAGAGAGAGAGAGAGAGCCGGTCAAAGAGAAAAAAAAATAGTTACAAATACAACGCCAATTAGGCGCTGACATGATTTTTCATCCCTTTCAAAAGACAACACACCAGCGAGTATGTCTGTCTATGTGAAACACATTTCTGACTCTCTGTCCTTCACTGAGCCGAGGTATGAAGGCAGAGGCACTGATTTGGTTATCACTCTTTGGACGATGCTTCTTGTTAATGCACATTCGAGCAGATTATCCCCCCCCCCCCCCCCCCCCACCCCACCCGTTGAAATGGAAGTCTGTATTTTTCTCAGCCACTTTTCCTGAATTTTAGAAGCAGTTACTAGGGTATGAATGACTGACTCGACCGACTGTGGTCTGTGAGCGGCAAAGGAGACTTGCACACACGCGTTTCGAAGCCGCTTGACCCAAGCAAAACCTGTTGGGACTTGAGGGAAACGCGCTGTGAGAGTTGAGGTTGGGGTGTCTGGTGGTGAGTGGGTGGGGGAGCGAGGGAGGGAGGGAAGGGCAGTGAATTTGCGACGGTTTTTCCAAGGCGTTCAATCCCCACAACCCAAATCACTCAACGCGTTTTCTCTTTGTTTGTTTATTTTTGCTGCTGTCTTTCAAGGATTGTAAAATGTTTTTTGTACAGTGTGTGTGTGTGTGTTGTTTTTAATGGGTCGAAAACTTCTTGTTATTTGTATGGGTGCAAACAAATACAGTAAAGTCAAATGCACTTTCGGGAAAACACACACACAACACACGCACAAAGATAACACGCAAAGTTTGCAATACACACACACATACACACAGAAAAAAAGTATCGCTCTTAACTTGATAGGATGAAGGGCAGGGAACGAAAACTGTGTGATTATCACTTAATCTGAAAATATACCCCCACCCACCCAATAGATCCAATGCGTTTTATAGATGTATATATATATATATATATATATAGTAATAGATCAATCCCATAGAAGCCACGTCTTAATTTACAGCGCCACCGAATCTTTGTTCTGCAATCCCACTTCAGAGGAGCATTGCTTTAATTAATTGAAAAGGTTACGGATTAATGTACCAATTTGCAGGGGATTTATGGCTGTAACTCACACCTGTGAGTGTAAAACACGCATCTCACACACACACGCACAGACACCACAGGCCAGCCTGCGATTGCACAGAGAGAGAAAGAGAGAGAGAGAGAAAGAGAGAAAGAGAGAGCGGAAAATCAGAGGCAACTTTGCAGTGACTTGAAGTCGTTGAGAGTGCCGGTGTTTCAGACCAAGGCGTTTTATTCCCTAAACGACTTTAAAGCCGCTTTGCAAACCACCGCTTGGACAGGACAGGCTGTGAGATCAGGAATAAGCGTCGAGCAGCGAAACGCGCACGTTAGCCCCGTGGCTTTCTCTGTGCAAAAATAAATTGATAAGAAAAAGTTGTGGAAAAGGTACTTTAACGGCTTTTAAAAATGTATAGATCTACACATCTCGCCCGCCCCACCTTAATCGCTTCCAGATCATATATTTCCATAATTACGTGTTTACAAACCAAAACCCTCTCCCCCCCCCCCCCCACACACACACACAATAAACGTGTGTGTCTGTGTCAGGCTGAAGTTTCTGTCTTCGACGCATCTCTGGAGAGTTTAATTATTATTCTAATTATTATTATGTTTGAAAATTCCTTCCATCTCCTCGTTTTCTTCTTTTCTTTCGCACACACACACACACACACACAAATAGGCGATTAAAACAAACGGTCGGGGGCTTGTCCGGTTGACGCCGTAGCGGATAATCAAACGGTCCAACTTCTAGCAATGGCAGAAAGTGAAATGCTTTCGAAAAAAGTAACAAAACAATCGCCTGGACTTTCCAGCCAGTCGTCGAACAAAAAAAAAACTGTCTTTTTTTTACCTTCTCAACGAAACGAACGCGTTAACAACTCGGAATAAATCCAAGAGTTTTTAATATCGTACACTTTTTAATGTTGGAAGTCAATGAATTGCAGAGAAAAATTGCCTCCCCCCCCCACCCCCCACTTCACCTCCCCCTCCCCTCCCTCACCACTCACCCCCCCCCCCCCCTCCCTCACCACTCCCCCCCCCCCCCTCCCTCACCACTCACCCCCCCCCTCCCTCACCACTCCCCCCCCCCCCCTCCCTCACCACTCACCCCCCCCCCCTCCCTCACCACTCCCCGCCCCTCCAAATAATAGTATTCGGTGAGACTTTGTTCCTGACTAATGCGTCGGTTTTGTTTTAACCCCCGAATAATTGAATAATATATTATTTTTTAACCTTAAAAAGAAAGCGAATATTCAAGGAGATTGAAATGATTTGTAGAATAAATCATGTCTGTGAGTGAGTGAGTGAGTGCGTTTGGAGGAGGTGGAGGTGGAGGGAGGGAAAGCGATGTGTTTCGTTTTCAAACTAAAAGGAAGGAGAGGGAGGGAGGGAGGGAGGGGGTAGTGGGGGGGGGGGGGGGGGGGACCTTGCTGTAAGTCTGGCTGTTGCTGTAGTTCTGCCGGCCTGTAGACGGCGCAAAAGATTCACCGTTTGAGGAACGAGGAGAGGGAATCGCCTGGGTCTTGCTCAAGCCAGAGGCGAGGATAGAGAGAGTGAGGGGGGGGGGGGGGGGTAATGTGGGCTGTGTGGATGAATGGGTGGGAAGGTGGGGAGGGAGGGGAGGGGGGGGAGGGGAGGGATCAGGGGACAGATTGTATCCCCCCACCCCAAAAATAAACTCTCACGTCTACATTTTGCGAACGGGGGTGATTAATATACCAATTTTGCAACTTTTGTTAACTGTACGATTTCTTACTGGACTGTTAACACTTCTGTGTGTGTGTGTGTTGGGGGTGGTGGGTGGGGGGAAGGGGGGAGAGAGGAGGAGGGGGAGTCTGAGGGGTGAGTGAGTGAGTGAGTGAGGGGGGTGGGAGGGGGGGACAATAGCGTTCGCCGTGCTAACTTCACAACTCGCGCGGTGCGTAACCGCTACGCGGGGTTTGCGAACCGTTTACCGAACTGGAAATGCAACGTCGCCGCCCGTGTAAAGCGCCCCCCCCCCCCCCCCTCACAACGAAACCACCAACGCCCGTCAGTCCCTGTCGCCAAACAGTCACTCGTCTGCAATTTAGCCATTCTAGGCAACAAGTTAATATATAATATATATAGATATCTAGACAGTATATATATATATATATATATATATATAGGCAACACACCCACACACACACACAATAGATTGCCTTTCGATAAGACACCCATCAAACTTTACAACCAACCCAACCACAAGCGAATCGATTACAAAAACACATAGAAATTCTGAATTCGACTCGTTGGCTTTGTACTGAGAAATGTCTCTCTCTCTCTCTCTCTACCCCCACCCCACCCCGTTCATTCCCTCACCAACAAGCCCCCCTCCCTCCCTCTCTCCCACATTAGCCCCCCGAGTGTATTGATTTACGTTTCCATTTCAAGGGCGACAGAACAGAGAGAGAGAGAGAATGAGAGAGAGTGAGAGAGAGAAAGAGACAGAAAGAGAGAGAAAGAGAGAGATCTTTTCATGGAAACACACTTACTTTTAAACACTGCGGTGTGTTGCCTGCCTGTTTGTCAGCTTTAAACAGATCAGACCGTGTGGGTGAGTGACTGTGAGTGAGTGACGTGAATGTGTGTGCTATTTCGTTACCTGCAAGAAAAGTTCCTCGATTAATATTTGACAGCAAAATACAAACAAACAAGTGAATTAAATCTCGGTCGCACGTCTGTCCCTGTGACCCCCCCCTCCTCCCCCCCCCGCACAGTTTGACAGTCAATAACATCACACTATTACACACTGAGGTGGGGGAGCGGCGTGGGGGGTGGGGGGGTGAAGGGGATGGGGGGGGTTGGGATGGGGGGGGGTTGGGGGGGGGGGAGGTGAAGGCTGGCTTCCCTGTATCCATCCTTGTGAGAGTATTCGCTGAGACTCCTCGCTCAGCTCCTTTATGTGTGTGTGTGAGTGTGTGTGTTAGTGAGTTAGTGAGTGTGTGAGTGAGTTACTTAGTGAGTTAGTTAGTTAGTTAGTTAGTTAGTTAGTTAGTAAGAAAGAAACGATTTGCATTTGCATTCGGCGTTTGACAATCGTATTTCGACCGTGCCTCAGCTAAGATTTCCCAACGTTATTCACAAATAATACAGGTGTCGGTTGGAGAGATTGGGGGGGGGGGGGGAGGAGGGCGAGGGGAGAGGGGGGGGGGGGGGGGAGGAGGCGAAGGACGGAGGAGAGAGAGGTCATTTCGGTCGTTTTCCCATTGAGTTTGACGTTTTAAGCAAAATGTGCAACGCGTACTTTACAGTCCATTCCGCCGAAGCGCTCCGAGGCGCCCTCGCAGGCGATCATGGCGCTTTATTAAACGCAGAGGATTATCGCCGGGTTGTTTTCGAACCCCGCAAGTTGGCCTTCAGACGGACGGGTGTTTATTGTAAAGTGTGTGGTGTTAAAAAAAATCTCTCGAGTTCAAACGATAATAATAATAATAATAATAATGCTTGCATTGATACAGCGCCTTATCGCGGCATGGGGGAGGGGGGGGGGAGGGAGGGAGGGGGGGGGGCGCCTCAAAGCGCTTCGCAGGATACACTGTAAAGTGAAATTGACTGTATATTTTGTGGGTCAAACCCACAGCTGTGTTCATTGACCAGAGTTCTGAGTGTTGCGGTTCAAAATGCATCACGAAAAAAAGTGCAGGAGAGAGAGAGAGAGAGAGGGGTGGGGGGGGGGGAGAGTTTGTGGGGTGTGTGTGTGTGTGTGTAGGGGGGGAGGAGGGAGAGAGTTTGTGGGGTGTGTGTGTGTGGGGGGGGGGAGAGTTTGTGGGGTGTGTGTGTGTGTGTAGGGGGGGGAGAGTTTGTCGGGGTGTGTGTGTGTGTGTAGGGGGGAGAGTTTGTGGGGTGTGTGTGTGGGGAGGGGGGGAGGGAGAGTTTGTGGGGTGTGTGTGTGTGTAGGGGGGGGAGGGAGAGTTTGTGGGGTGTGTGTGTGTGTGTGTAGGGGGGGGGGGGGAGGGGGAGAATTGGAATAGCTTTGAAAAGGCATCGTTGGTGTTGTAACACAGCCTGACCTCTGAATGACACGAGGAGTGAGTGGACAAGCCAGTCAGTGCTATTTCTCTATTTTCTATTTTCACTGGTTTTATATATAATTAAAAAACAGTGGGATCCAGCATCTCTCTGTCGTCTTCCTGAAAACTTCAGGAAATCTGATTCATAAAACACACACACCAAAATAAAAAACAACCTTCTAACTCTCTATACCTGTTAACAAAAGAGATAGCTTTGTTTTTTTTTTGGGGGGGTGTGGGGGGTGGTGGTGTGGGGTGAGGGACGCTTGTTTAGCCAGATTAAATGCGACCCCCGGCTGTGCGGGATATGGTTGCCTGTCTTTCTTCTGCTCTGCTTTTGAGAAAGGATCCTTTGAGCTTAAAGGCAAACGTGAGGAGAGTATTAGGGCTTTCTCGCCTCTCGATAGTTGTGGGTTTGCGATTTTGGGTATCGAAACCTTGCGAGCAAATGATTTAATTTGGTGTGTGTGCGTGTGAGTGTGTTTTGGTTTTTTTTTTTCCAAAAATAAAAATTGCTAAAAAGGTAACATTTTGATTTTAAAAAAGTTGTTTTGGGGACGAAAAAAAACTATATTGGGGTTCAATCCACACACAAAAAAGAAACGCTAAGACATTCCCAACTCTGCTCGAGGCCAGGGTTGCATTCCTCATGAACTAATGACCTCAAATAGCCCTAACATCTCCCCATCTCTCTCCCCCCCCCCGCCCCCCCCCTCCCCCCCCACCACCATCTCTGTCTCTCTCCCTCTCCTCTCCCCTTTGCCTTTCTCTGTCGCTCTCTTTATGTGTTGTGCGCGGTGCTGAGTATGTCTCTCTCTCTCTCTCCTGACTGTATCTTCCTCTTCCTCTCTCTCTCTACTTACCCCCCAACCCCCCCCAACCTTTTCTCTTGAAATATCTCCCCATCTTTGCACACTGGCGAGGGACGAGAGAGAGAAAAAGGGAGTGGTGTGGGGTGCAGATAGAGAGAGAGAGAGAGAGAGAGAAAGCTGTTTAGCTCTGATCCCAGCCATACTCGCAGCAAACACACAGACAGACACACACCACTCACCAAACCAACCCCCCAAAATAACAATTTGACTTGTTAGTGTATCAGTGAAATTTTAACGTTGCCGTCCACTCCTCACATTATTTATTGTATTTGGTTGGGGGGGAAATGTGGACATAATTGCCAGTGAACAGTGACTGGTCGCCATCTATTGAGTGAGAAAGTAGGAGTGGGTGGGAGGGGGGGGGGGATAGGGCATGGATCTAGTGTTGGCCCTCTTTCTTGGCTGTTGTCCAGTTCTGTTGTGGTTGGGAAGGAAACTCCTTGGGTTCAATGCCTTTGGATTGTCACACACAGCGTGACCACCGGGTCGGCAGTATTTAAACTTTTAAGGCATTTTAAACTACACACCCTCACCGACTAACCGCAAACTACTGGGAGCCAAGACACTACAACACACCGAGAATGTGTGTGTGTGTAAGTATAGAGAGAGAGACACAGGATTGAGCCATAGCTATATACCTGATGACACAAAAAAATCAGGTTAAAACGCACATTGCGAAGCGCAAAGAAGAAAAGCTTATTTAACTCTTTAACAAAACTGGCGGGTTCTCTCTCTCTCTCATCTCTCTCTAGTTCTCACTCTCACACACGCATACTCTCTCCCTCTCTCCCTGTCTCTGTCTCTCTCTCCCCACTGACAACACTTTTGCAAGGCATCGAAACGAGGAAACTGGAGCCCAGGCTTGTTGGTGTTATATTATTTGAAATAAATAAAAAGAAAGAAAAGACAGTCGCTCCACGCCACATCCGAACGCCCCCCCCCCCCCCCCGCTCCCCCTGAAATTCACCCGCTTATCGATCTGGAGAATGCGGGTTTCTATTTATTTTCCCTCCCAACACCTAACCACCACCCTCTCTTCTCTGGGTGTGAGTCAGATGCTATCTGTAAATGAACAATAGCATTTCCACACCACTTTAAACGCATGTTATATATACACACACGCACACACATAACACACATATATACACACAGACATGATCGCTCCCTCCTTCCCTCCCTCTCTCTCTCACTCACTTGTTACAAGTTTTCCCATCTTAAAAGATCAGATCACTAGCAAAAAGTGTCCAGAAAATATACATGAATCGTTTCATTTCTATTGATCCGAACGTTAGATTTCCTTTAACACTTTTGTTTTAAACCTGTTTTATTTTCTCTCTCTCTCTCTCTCTCTCTCTCTCTGCGTGTGTGTGTTTTTTTTAAAAGGCTGTATTTATTTCTTCGGCTAGACGATTGCTTTGGGAATGTTTTTTTTACCTGTACCGTTTAAGGGGCCGAACTGAGGCGAAATTCGGGAGAGTAACTAAGGTTCCCAGCCACCGCCAGCGGGTTTGTAGAACAGTAAACCTAAAGTCACCTAAAGTGGTTCTTCCGATAGAGCTAAAAACAAGTGACCCGGGTGAGGTATGAGTTACACCCCACCACAAAAAACAAATCACAGTTCACACTATTTCAAGCTTCAAACTCTGCTGAGCGTCCTGTTTCCCTATTCCCCCCTCAAAAAAAAACTGTTATTGTTTAGGAGGAGATTTGTAGATTGGTTTAAATGTTGCTTGTTGTATGCCACACTCCCCCTCCAGCCCCCACCCCCCGCCCTGCCGAGTGACTTTATTTTCTTTTTACATCAAGAAAACAAAATAAAAGTTTTGTTTTGAACCAAAGTTCGCCATCTCTTAGCATCGAAACCGGTTGTGAAAAAACGTTAACGTGCGTGTGTTTCGTTTTGCGTTTTCCAAACCATATATGTAACGTTAAACATAATAGTAATATATATATATATATAACGTTAATCGAAACAAAAATATTTATTTTCTGTACCTGAAAGATTCGATTTCTCTAATATGTTTTTAAATAGCGAGTTTTTTTTTCTCGGGGGGGGATTCTGTAATTATTTTCCGGGTGTTGTGAATTGTGTGCGTGTGTGTGAATTGTGTTGTGTGAGTGTCTAAGAAAACAAGCGGTCCATTTCGATATCGCACGTTATCGAAGAGAATTGCTATTTCATTATAAGCTTTCAAAATTAATCTTTCAAAAGATCGCTTGAGAGTATGTGAGGTGGATGGGTGGTGAGGGTGGACGAGGGTTGGGGGGGGAAAGGGATGTTCTCTGTCTCTGTCTCTTGTTTTTTTATATATATTTTGTTCACGCTCAGAAATAGAGGCAGAGAGAGAAATCCTTTTGATTTCTCTACCAGACGCTGCTCTCGGGAATTGCCACACGCTGTGGTCATTCATAATAACATGTCCTGTCTTATCTCTCTCTCTCTCTACTCTCCCTCCCCCCCACAAACACACAAGAGATACATACACACAGTTCTAACTGGGATAATTTTTTTTTTGTGTGGCATCAAGTTTCCATCAGTTCTCTTTGGATTTAAAAGAAACTTTATGCATACACGTATGAATACTATATATATATATATATATACGCGCACACACATATTTAATATATGTAAGATATCTAGATCAAATTAACCTTTTTTTAAAACAATAAACAGGCAGGGGAGGAAAGCATGACCGACGAGGAACAAAAGGAAATTTACTGTACAGAAGAAAGTTATTGCGAGATGTGTTCTGGAGGGTGAGAGAATGGTGGTGAGGATCACGTTGAGGGTAGGAGATGGGATCAGGAGATGGGAGGAGATTTGGGGTGGGAAAGTGGGGGGGGAGGGAGGGGGGTAGAAGAAAAGACTGAAAGAAGGGTGTGATCACATTTGAGCGTAGGAGATGGGAGGGAGACTTTGGTGGGAAGAGATGGAGAGCGGGAGAGAGAGAGAGAGAGTGGAGAGGAGAGAGGGATCAGGTTGAGTTTAGGAGATGGGAGACTTTGAGGGAGAGAGAGGGGGAGAGAGAGAGAGGGGGGGAGTGGGCAGAGAGAGAAGGGAGAGCGAGAAGAAGGGAGGGTGGTGGGGGCTATCGTGTTGAATACGGGACTCGTGATGAGAAGGAGATGGAAAGAGAGAGAGGGAGAGAGAGAGAGAAGACGAGCAGTGGGGAGGTGGGTGGTGAACAACCCAAGTGAGGACAAGGCTGAGGATATTGACCCGCCCCCCTCCCCCCCCGCCACCCCCACTTTCAACCAGCGCCAGCCAGACAATCAGCTCCTGACCGACAGGCGGCTAGACCAATCAGAAAGCCGCATCCCGCCGGTGCGTTCGTATTGGTCAGTCACCACCGCCCCCTCTCTCCCCTCCCCCCCCCCCCACTCCCCACCCAAGCGCCGTCCCCCCTGTGAGCTCCGGCGTGGCTCATTGTCTGTGCGGGGAGAGGGGTGGGGCGCTCATCTCTTCTCTCTGTGTGTGTGTGTGTGTGGGCGAGACGCGGCAGCAAATGCGCACAGCACTGTCCCCACGAACTGTGATGGAAGAGACCACCCCCGCCGCCCTCCCA